>CM029564.1:14018499-14408815 GCA_017309665.1 Coelopa frigida | reverse complement strand
GAAGATAAGAAGTAAGAGAAGAAGAAATGGAAGGGGAAGAAGAATACGAAGTAACAGTGACAACAGTAAAAAGCAAATAAAAGAATAAATTGCATAAAAGCAACAGGGTAACGTCGTTCGCAGCTGAGAAAGTGAGAGGTGAGATAGACGGAAAGAAGAAGGACAACAAGAGCATTATTAACTGGCAAGAAAAACAACAACTCTACTATGTTAACACCATTGGTATACAGCAACAAATAGCAATAACAACACTCCCGATGTAATAAAACCCAATTAAAACCCTTGAAATATTGACGTGAACCTCCCACAGAACGTCCGTCTGTCGTGCCTCCGTGTGACAAACATGCCTCCCCTCTGAACCACTACAACTCCTCCTTTCCTCGTCTCTTGGTCTTCCTCTGTCTCATTCTCCTCCCATCTGTCCTTACTTCTTCACCATTCGACCCCCTAAGGCCTAGTCGCCTACTTCCGACCACTGCGTGAACCTCCCACTCATAGAACCTTCCTCCATTCATCCGTCCTTCCAACCGACCATTCGTCCGTCCTTCCAACCGACCATTCGTCCGTCCCTCCTTCCAATCTCTCCATCAATCCCTCCACCTCACCGAGCCTCTGTGTGCTCAGCCCATAATGAGCCGAATTCGTATGTCGTAATTTAAGGAGCCTCTATCTCGGTGTGGAGAATGAGAAGAAGAAGACGAAAGGAGGTTGAGGAAAGAGAGAGAAAGGAGGTGGAGTAAAGAAGAAGAGTGGAGTGAACATGGAGGAGAGCAGTGGAGTGAAGCAAAAGAACAGAAACCGCTACCGTCCACCGCTCTCGTCGCCGTCGTCGCCACCGCCCACCGAGTGCCAGGAAAGCGAGCAATTTATGAGCAGTCACAAGCGTCGCCGGTATCGAAGGAGGAGAACGAAGACGAGGACGAAGAGTGCGTCAAGGACGAGGAGATAGGCCGAAGCGAAGAGAAGGAGAAAGGGAGTGAAGAAGAGTGAAAGAGATGGCGATTGCGGGGACACAATGCGACGATGTCAGATAATCTTCTTGGAGCATACTTTAAGGCGCATCTAATGGTGCTTGGAATTTAAGCGCAAGGACACGTAGACAAGGACTCCACGCATTTCTCATGGCGAGTCTGCCTCTCTTTCTCGCCGTCGTCCTTCTTTTGGACTATCGTCATCATCATCGTCGTCCTTCGTTTCGGCCGCCGCTTGGCTTTCTTCGTGCCTCTCTTCCATTGTTTGCTCTGTCATATTAATTCCATATTTTCTGTTATGAATTTATAATTCTCTGTTTGTTGAACGCTTTCGCTGCCTGCAAGGACTTCAGGCTTATTTGTTTATCGCATCCCTATCTCCCATCTCAGCCACCCTGCTCTCCTTCTCTCCCTTCCATTCTCTCTCTCTCTCTCTCTCAATGTCTCCCTTCGTTCGTTTGTCTCGGCCGAGCATGATTTAGAATCTGGCTGCTGCAAAGTAGATTACGAAATAATCCCAGGCAGTTATTTAAGTTGATGCCTGTCTTCGTTCCGTTTCGTCTTTATCGCTATACGCCTAAAAGATGTCCTTTTCACGCCCCTTCCCGCTCTTTGTTATCCGATGTTGTCCTCACTCTCCATTTTTCCATATCTCCTTCTTTCACTGTGCTTGCTTCTCCTTTCCACATTTCTCCTATTTCTCCTCAATTTGTTTTATTTCAGCCAGATTCCCCTACACTTAATTCTCTTTCTGTTCTCTTGTTTCGACTTGTTTGCATCCTACTTTCCTATTCATTGTCTTTACTTCTGCTCATACTAATTCCCTCCTTGTCAACCTCCCGTCCTCTGGATTCTACTACTTCTCACTTTGTATCACTTTTCTCATACTTTTTTTTTCTTCATCCCGATTGACTTCTCTGCATTCCTCCTACATCCCATCTTCTCTCTCACTCTTCTTTCATTTGTTCCCAGTCTTCTATACATAGATCTCATCGTTCATCCATGGTACCAAACTTTATCCACCACACCAAGCAGTACCGTTTCCTTCTGTGTCCCTCCTGATCTCATTTTGTTTCGCTCGTTTTCTCCCTCGGCTGCCCTCCTATTACCATCCTATTTGCCTCCCATTATCCCTCACATTTCCCTCCCGTTCTCCTCCCTTTCGGCATTTTGGCCATGTTTGCGTATTCGGTATTCCGGCAACGTTATCTGCTTATCACATTAAACTAATCCTAAATGGCTTTTTCAGCGGCATCTGCACCGCAAAATGGTACCAAGCATCTGTGTATGTATGTGTGTGTGTATTTGCTGTTAATATTTTTTTTTTTATATTTTTTGTCCCTCGCAGTTGTTTTTATTATTATTGTTGTTGTTTGTTTCTTGTTTCGAGCCGAGGATTTCGAGTCCAGCTTCCGGACACGAAAGATTAACTTGATGTGATCGAGAGTTTCATAAGGGCAGACTGTTTTTTTGTGTTTGTTTTGAAAAGAAGGTCCTTGAAATAACTACAACAACACGGCAACGACAGGAAATACTTCAAAATAAATTAAGCAAACGTCTGTCCATCATGTGGGTGAAAGATCGGATAACGGATAATAGACATCGGATAATGAGACCGCAGATCTCTGGACTAGGGCAACAAGAACAACAACGAGAGATCAGAGAGATGAAATGATAGAGACGGAATCCCAGGGAGGATTAAAATAGAAGTCGAAAAGGAAGACGAAATAAATACTGAGATCTGTGGGAGACGAGGCGAAAATGAGAAGAAGTCAAACTGAGAAAAGGTAAAATGAGAAAAGGCTAAATGTGAAAAGGATGAGCTCGAATGAGAACGAATGAGGATGTCCTCGCAGTCCATGTGAGGAATAAGTAGAATATCATACAAATCATAGAAGGAACTTATGTTCTATAGAATGGAAAAATCATAATGGAACGATTGTGGAAACAATAAAATGGGAGTTGTGTCTAGACGTTCAACGCGGTCCGGTTCAAGGCGCAGCCATGACGACGACGACGCATTGTTTGCCCGTAGTGAAACCGACAGAAACATAATTCACAATCCCGCCTTCGCCACGCCCACGACCTCCATTCATCACCGTGCGATCCCTTGAAAACCACTTCATTTGCGAAGAATACGACGATTCTTCCCTCGCGCCAATAACAGGAAAAAAAACGCTCCCCTCCACAAGTCATGAGCGGTGAATTACGACCTTCCAGTTAATTTCAAGCGTTTACTCAGTCCAGATGGCAACTCAGGGCCATTGTCTGGCTCCACCACGACCACAAGAGGGGACCGCGAACCCGGGTTCACCTGCTGAACGAAGGCTTCTATGGGGGAGTCGACTTTAAAGTTCTCCAAAGAGTTCATGGAGGGGTCTGTTGTATAATGAAGATTTCCTCAGAAGATATGCATTTTTCACCCCAGGCGTTTAAGGGTTTCATTTAGATTTTTAGAAAATATTGCAGAAATTTGAGCCATTGTTGTGTTTTTGTAATCTATTGTAATGAGTCTTCTGTATAATTTTCTTTCTCTTTAGGAGCCTTATGAAGAAAAATATAGTATAGGAATATATTCAATTAAATATACAGAATATTTCCTTATATCTTCTAGTAGTTGATCCTGTCCTGATCCTGGCCCGAGATCCGCCCTGTCAAGTGGAATCCTGAATTTTTCCTCAATCAAATGAACTTCATGCGCATTCAATTAAGTGGATTTCAATTCGATTAGACAGCTGAAGTAAAGAGAAAAAAGAGATGGAAAAAGAAAGGAGAGGAAGAAGAAGGAAAAGGTAGAGGAGGAGAAGAAGAAGTAGACACCTCGCTTCATATCGAGTTAATGTAATTGCAGGAATAAAGTTGGAATTTTAATTAAACGACGACTTCATTTGTTCCAACGCGATGACGCCAGGACTCCATGGGAAGAGGGGGCGAATGGAGCGGAAGAAACAATTACAGATAGACAAATATAGATACAACAACAACATTGAGAACAACAACAATGATGAATACAACAATGATAACAACAACAACAATGAGAACAAGAACAACGAAGGTTGATCCAACAATTGCAAATATTGAATTGGAATCCCCGATGGACAAACAAGCGATGGATGGACGATAGAGGGAAGACAAGACAAGCACGGATGGACGGATAGATAGGTAGACAGACAGACAAATAGACAGACAGATAGATAGACATACAGACCAGCAGATAAACCTGGAGAGAAAACTATTGAGTGACCGAGCTAGGGCGAATTGACAGACAGGAAGACTTGAGTTGAACAAACAGACATCGACTGAATGGACACACGGATCAAATGAAGCAGGCAGACTAAAAGAATGGAAGGAAGACAGAGAGAGACAGACAGACAGCGACAGATGGCGATAGTGAACGAGGATTCCTGGCGCGACAAACATGCGAAGGGCTCGATTCTAATGGCGAAACACGGCGATGGCGATGACGACGACATCGGAGCCGCCCGCAAATGGCACGAGGTTGGAGTTCGCGCGACCACGAGTGAGTGGGCGGGGGCGGGTGGACATGGCCTGGAATTAAATGCCCGATCCGTTCCTCTGTTCGTCCAACCAACCGACCGTCATCCGTCCGTCTGTCGGCGGTTTTGCGCCATCGAATTGTTTTCCCCCTCTCTCTCTCTCTCTCTCTCACTCACTCTCGGTCGTTGCCTTGTTTTTTCCAGCATTGTTTTTCCGTTTTAATTAAAACAAAATCCGCAGCCCATAACGATTTGCGGATAAAAGCGCAGCGGCCAGACCGCGGTCCCCGAGGGAAGCTCGGAGTGGGCGATGGAAGGGGCGTGGCATGGGAAAAACCCCAGGTCAATTCGCGGGAAAAATGAAATTCAATGAAAGCCCGGCCACAATTGACAGTTTCGTCCGAGTGGGTGGCTAGAGGAGGAGGAGGAGACAGCGAGTCGAAAAGAGAGTGGGTGAGAGAGAGAGAGGGAGGAATATCGTGAGTGAGAGAGCAGGCCTTTGGGACGGACGCTTGGGCATCGTGGGCAATGAAATTATCGAAACAGCAAGAGGAGATGAAGAGACACAACTTTCTGTCTCTCTGAATTTCCAGTAAGGCGACGTATGGACCTTCGACAGGATTCCCACGAGGACACGCCTCGATCACGATTGCGGCCATGATTCCAGGGACTCGCGCAAACAATTAAATAAAAGATTAAATCGTTCGCGAAGTTCGAGCATCGAATTTAATTCGACATGTGCGTTGGAGTAAACTTCTGCCCATATGTTTTCCCACATATTGTCCTGCGGCAGCCTTTCGTCCCTTCGAACCACACTGATTTCCTTTCCTTCCTTTCCTTAGCTCTCTCACAATCGGGGATCCTTCGTCGAACCTTCTGAGAAAATTTTGCACTCGAAATTCGATTTCGTCCTGTCGCTCGATGAAAACGAAATCAAAGTCGATCGGGTGAAAGAGGTAGGGAAAGCGAAGGAAAGAGAGAGGCAGAGGGAGAAAAAGAGGGAGAGGGAAAGAGGGAGAAAAAGAGTGAGACAGCGATCGAAGGAAAGAGACGAACGAAGGATGATTGGGGGAAAACAAAGGAGCGTATTTTACAAATTGCTTTGCGATTATGCAAATACAACAAAATGTTAGAGTGCCTAAAATTACAATAAGACAACAATAACAACAGCAGCAACAACAACCAGTGCTACAAACACGTTTGTAATCAACAACAACAACAACTATACTTTTGAATACAACAACAACAAATAGTTTTAGGAACTCGCCGTCGTCGTCGTGGTTGTTGTCGTCGTCTTCGTCGTCATCGTCAGCAGCAAACGAATTCTCAATGCAATACGTCTGGGACACGCCATGTTGATTTAATTCAGATTTGTGCTTCCGCTTCCCCAATCGTCTTTCTTCTCCTTCCGTCTCCTTCCTTCTCTTGCCTTCTTTTTTCTTCTATCTCCTTCCACCTCCTTCCATTGCCGACACCTTCCTCTCGTTCTCCCCCAGTGCCAGCAGTCGACGACACTCGACAGCCGACGGGCGACAGTCGGTAATCGACAGGGAAAAGAACGAGAAAAATTCAGACGGTGGCCGGGTGAAGATGGGTGAAAGGAGAGATAGATGAAGGCGTGGAGAGGAAGGAATAAGGAAAAGACATGAAAGTCGAAGGGCGGAGAGAAGAAGAAAGTAGTCAGGGGGAGACGAAGGACGATGTCAAGAAGACGAAGAACGAATCTAAGCAGACGAAGGACTCACCGTAGGGCGAAGGAAGCGGCGAAAATTTCTTATTTCACGCCTTCGATGCCGACTCCAACGACGAGACGCCGGCAACCGAGAAAAAGCTACAAGTGAAATGTATATCGAAGCATATTCTTCCTAGCACTCACACACACACACACACACACACAATACAACCACTGTCGCATACGTATCTCTATATAGCACTTTCATACATACAAATACATGTATGGATGTTCATATGAAGCACAATGACAATGCAATATCAGCAACAACAGTGGAAGATACGATGACAACAACAACTAAGAAAACAACAACAACTACTCTGACAACAAATACAGCAACAAACAAAACAACAACTACTACAACAAAAACAAGAATAATGGTTGTGGAATATGGAATTCCCTAAGGGAGTTATTTGAAGGCTTATAACTGTACGATATTAGATTATGGAAATTTTTATTGACAATTTTTATAGGAAAGCGAGCAGTGGATGAGAGAAAGACAGAAGGAGACAGAGAGAGAGAGCGAGACAGAGAGAGAAATGGAGATAGAAAGAGAGATAGAGAAATCAAGTAAGGGGAGAAATCATGAGATGCAGAAAGTATGGGGCAAAGGAAACTTGGAGAAACGTGGGGAGAGAGGAGATTGAAGGGAAGATGTCGAAAGGTTCTAAAAGATATCCTCTTCATCTCAATGGCAACAAGGGGTAGATATTGAGGGGAGGGAAAAGTGAAAGAAGGTGGGAAGCAGTAGGTGAGGAACAACAGAGAAACACGAGAGATAAGATCAGTTAAAAGGGAATCAAAATATACATGAAATTAAGAAATAGCAGAGGTAATAAAGAAAATCTCCAAAATTGGTGTACAAAAATCCTTGAAAAATATTTAATATATTTTATTCAGAAATTAATTTAAAAAAATGATTTTAAAATATTGGGTTTGCTTTTAGTATGTGATTTTTATATTTAAAGTCCCTCAAATCTTTACACAATAAATTTTGTAGATAAATTCGTCAACATTTTAATTTAAAATTGTGACTCAAAAATACCTTTATTAAAAAATTTAATAAAGTTAATAAATTTGTAAAAAAAAATAATTTTAATTCACTTTAATGGATTTATTTTTCTTCTCTGATTTGTATATTCAACGTCCTTTAGATCTTTACAAATATTTATTTAAAATTTGAATATATGTATATTTTCCTATGAACTTTAAACATAATACATTTAATTATTTAGCCCTAATTCGCAACCCACCATGGTTTTCTCTCAGTGCACCTCCTAGAGCTAAACCAACATCGGATTGAAAGAAATTCCGCCAGATCCACAGCCGGTTTGCAGGAACTCCGGCGACTGTTGCCATTTCGATTCCATTACATGAACCGCATCAGACCCCACTTCACCTTTAGCTTCTCCACCCCAATCTGCTGCTCCTCCTCTTCGCCGTCTGACGTCCTGTCGCTGTCTCCGTCGTCCGTGCGATGTTCGCGTGTTCCAGGCTGTTGATTTCTAATTTCTTGACGCGACTGGAAGCGAATCTCATTGCATTTTGCGGGGAGGTGATCGGGGTTGACAACAATATTTTGACAACCAGCAGGCTGTCTCTATCTACCTCTTAGTCTCTCTCTCACTCTCCCTCTTATTCTTTCCCCCTCTCTCTCTTCTCCCCTTCGTCTGTCTGTCGTGTTCTCATGTGACGGCGCCATCTTCGAAGATGGCTTCAACATGTTGCGATGTGGTATTGTTGTTGTTATCATAATACTGTTGTTGTTATAGTGTTATTTTTGTTGTGAAAGTCATAACACCGTAAAATGTGACACCTCCGACCGAAAATAATGAGATCGTTTTGATTTTGTTTCCGTCCCCATGAAACGACGGTGAAATGGTTTCTCTCGGTCGCGTTCCGAAGGGACGAAAGGACGAATGCTGATGGTTTGTAACTCGATACTGGCTAAGCACACAAACACACACATTGCACACGCACGCGGGACGAGACTTCCGTTTGCGATTTCGACAGGAGGATGAAGAGATCGAAGTAGGAGAAGGAGGTGGAAACAAAAAGTTTACGACTTCACCGCGTGTCGCTTTGCATTTTGGCGCTTCAGTGAGAAGTCGAGACCGGGGTGCTGAGGGGGCGGGGCTGAGAGCTCATCGAGTCGGCAAAGAGTCCTTCGGGAACGCCTAATGAGACACCGCCTTGTCAGAGGACGGAAGGAGGCGTGGCACGGATGAGAGCAGAGAAGAGACGATAAATTGGCGCCAAATTAACGTGAATAGAGTACAAGGGTGGCGACCAAACGGTGGGTGAAAGCAGATGAATCGAAAATCATAAAATCAATACCTGAGAACGTTATTGAATTTCACAAAAATGAATTAATAATATCGAGAAGAAGTATTTTGGAAAAAAAATCTTCGAATGGGAAATATTCTCTCATTATATTCAAAAATAGAGCGATTGAGGAAATCTCAAATGAATAAAATTAAAATAATTGAAATTAAGGGCTTAAAATAATTGAATGTATTACAAAGATCAAGTAATTAAAAAATCACAAAAAAAGCAAATAATTTATTTCAGATTGAAATATATAAAACAAAATATTCTATAATCCAGAAAATAGAAGCGATTGAGGATATCTCCAATAAATAATTTGAAGAAATTATCTTTTAATAATAGTGTAATTTGACAAAATATGACAAAAATCAAAGCATTTAAAAATTAAATAAAAATATTTTATTAAGAATAAAGTAATATATAAAAAAAATTAATTTAAAATTAAAAAATTTTTTGAAAAAACGATATTATAATAATATATTATATATCAAACTTTTTTCTTTAATCTTCGAAATCAATTAAAATGCGATTTTATCGTTACCAGAGAATTCAGTCGCGCCAGAGAATCCCTAAAACCTGAATCATTTCCTCAACAATAACCACAAACCGCTGAGAAAAAGTCGCAGACGAAGTGAAAGCGAAATAAAACAAAGGAAAAACAGAACCCCAGAGAAAAAGGAGGAAAAATAAGAAACCGAAAAAGTTGAAAGAAAACGAAAAATATGAAAAAAAAAACAAATAAAGGAAAGCGATTTCGAAATGAGTTAATTTTCTGTTTTGAAAGATCCTTCATTCGAGTGCGCGGCAACAAAGGAGCAGAAATTAAAAAGGATTCAGAGAAACAATGGCCAGAGCACACGCCCCCTTCCGCCCCACCACAATCGCAGGCAGCCTGCGGCGTATTGGAATTCTAATTAGAATTCCTGCTGCACAATAAGGATAATAAAATTATTCACTTCTCCCACTCTTCCCCGCTATCCCTCGCTATCCCACTCGCTCCTTTGCGCTAACCTTTCACTTTCACCCCACTCACTCTTTCTTGCCCTCCCTCCCTCTCTCTTTCCACCTCTTTCCACGCTCTTCCTTTTCCTTCTGTCTTGCTCCTTAGTCTGCTTCGGCTGCATTGTTTGCGAAGACTTATTTTCCTCGGATCTCAGAAACAAAGGTCGTCTTTTCCCCCGCCCTCCTTCTTTCGTTCTCCCTCACTCTTTGTTCTCTCAGAATTAATACCTTCCTTGTCCTCGTGTGAATGTGGGTGAGAGTGTGTGTGTGTGTATGCGTGTGAGTTTGAAAAATTAAAATCAGACCGAGAATGAAAATCAAATGGAAAATGAAATTGAAAATCCTTTCGCTTCCAGTTTGCTAGGCTTGGGTACTAATTTGTCAATAGGAACAACAACATTTATAATAAGAATAATAACAACAACAAAAATAAGAATAACAACAACAACCCAACAACTTGGTGCCACGCGTCTTCGTCGTCGCCAGGAATTTAAATCCTTTTTCGTGGTTTTCGCTCCCTTTCGTGGTATTCTTCTCCTTCTGCTTCGCTAGTAGATTTTTCTCAGGAAGAATCCCCCGTTTCCGCCGTCATGGCGGCCACATCCGTCAGCCGTTTCCCACTTCATTATGTGAACATTTTCGGGATTTTAATTGAATTTCGCACATTTTTGCCTCTTCCTTCTTTTATCTCCCCCTTGGCCCACTAGTCCATCCCAATCCATCCCTCTTCCGCTCGGTTCACCGTGAGTTCCTGGCAACCGCACCACAAACGCACACTCTTCCACACACAAACACCAACATCCACATAAACACATCCTCACACATTCATTCTCATTCGAGCCCATATTTTGTCCCACTCACACAGACGACGCACACGCGGCTCGGGCCGGGACCCTCAAACCGCACGCCTAATCAGCGATGACGCTAGCTCCTCTCACACCGAGACACAGATGTCGCCAATGACTGGGTGTCTGTGTGTTTGTGTGGGTTTTAATTTCTTGCCTATAGACTATGGAGTATGGACTCACGTCGTCCCGGAACAATGGAGGCGAGCTCATTTCGTTGAGGATTCGATTCTTCATTCGACTCGCAGTCTTTTGTCGCATTCCTTCGCTTTCACCTTTGGTTGGAGGGAAGATGAGGAGGTGGATGGAAGGGAAAAGAAGTGGATTGAAAGGGGAAGAAGTGGTTGGAAAGGGAAAGAAGTGGGTGAAAAGAGAAAGAAATGAATGAAGAAGGTTGGGATGTGTGCGGAAGTTGTTGAATGTCCCAAATCTGCGGTTGAAGCGTGCGGTTCAACCAAAACCAAGGCGAATTACGAAAGAATCCCGTTTTCGTTCCGAATCTTATTCGTTCTCTATTCCCCACATTCGATGTTCCTTCGTCCCTTTCCTCCATAATTTCATGCGGGAATGTCCGCGAGCCTCATTCGATGGACAAAGGACAAACTCCCTCGTGATCCAGAGACCATCTCCAGAATTATCAGTGGAAGGAGTGAAGAAAAAACTCACCGATGGAGAGATAGAGAGAGAGAGAGAAAGGGGGCGAAGGAAAGAGAGAGAGATGAAGAAATATATAGGATGAAAAGCTGCATGTGGAGTTCCTTGCATGCTTGAGATCCTTGCGCGTTGCCATATTAGACGAACCGCAAGGACTCATTTCGCTGTGGCCCGCAATTCAACAAGTTAAACACAAGCGCGGCGACACCATGTTGACGAAGGGAGGGCGGGGGCCAAGGAAATGAACGATGGGAATGTGCACGAAGGACGAAAGATGTGCAGGATGCAAAGCAAGGCGCAGTAACGATGGATAGAGGAAGAGCGAGGCGACGAGTTAGTCGAAGGCAATGGCAAAAGTTTTCGAAGAACTTTTGTAATTTTGCTCGCTTTTATTGCACGTTACGCAGTGGCAGACAAACTCACATTCACACGCACACACAAACACCCACACATCGACCGACAATATTCATACTACAACGACCCCAACATATGTGTGTGAGAGTGGATGCAATGGCACGCGCGACAACGACGACGACAACAACGAGGACGGCGACGGGTTGCAAATAAAACAGGATGCAGCGACCGCACCGACAGACGACGCGCCAGACGCCTGCGAACACAATGAAACGCATTAAAATACCTTTTATGAACAAGCACCAACAAACACACACCCAAGGTAAGAAAGAGAGGGATAGTGATAGGGATACTGAGTGGGAGCAGAGAGAAAGAGATCCGTGCGGAAGCCAAATGAGTTGCGGACGAAGGTTTCGGAAGTTCTTGCGACGACACGAAAGTGCCAAAAACTGCAAATGTCTGCTCTTCTTCCAACACACACACACGCACACGCACGACTCGTCCTAAACACATGCCGAGATGGACGATGTGTAACGAGAGAATTGATGCAGCATCCTCGACGCCCACGACAGCAACAACAATAACAACATCGCCCACAGACGACCGTGAACAAGGAAACGTTCCGGGGTCGGAGGCGGCCACGGACGACGTTTGGGCCAAATGAAGTCAAAAGGAAATCGTTTCGGTTCCGGGTTGTCAAAGGATAACAACAGCAACAACAACCAGAACAATAACAAAAACAACAACTTCAGCAACAGCAATAATAACAACATCAAAAACTCGAACAACAATGACGACTACGACGAGTGATGCAGTCGATGAATAAAGGACGAGCTGAGTCTGACACGGCCACAGTGACGACAGCGCCATCTGACGGAGGCGGCGTTTAAGTTGTCCACAAAGTGGTCGAAGAGAACAACACGACCCACAATCGAAGAGAGAGAAAGACAACGAGAGAGAGAGAGAGATGGTGTACTGAATGCCAGAGAAATACGTTCCAAATTCACCGGATGTGGATCTCTGTGGACCCCGAAAGACACCAGGTAGAGAGCGATTGATAGAATGAGAGAGCACAATTGTGGAGGAGAATGTGGAACGAATTTATGGATACGAATTATGGCTGAGTGGGATGAAGGAAAGGATATCCCACAGAAATAAAAAAATGGTCGATAATCAAAATAAAAATATTAGATATAAATATTAAAAATGATATTTAACTGTAATATTTAATAATTCTTAAATTTAAAATCAGCTTAAAATCAATCAAGATTACAAATTCAAAAAATTTTGAGAAATATTTAAAAATAATTTTTTATTAAATATTAAAATTAAATTAAAATATATTTTTTGAGGAATATATATACATAATGTATAAAAGTTAAAAGAAGGATATATATATAAAGAAATAAGTAATATACAAAGATTAAGAAATAGATGAAAGTAAAAAATATATATTATAAATTATTTATATTTAATAGATAATTCAAATTTAAAAACAAAATACTATTTTAAAATATTGAATATTTTAAAATATTGGTATATTACATCTTTTATTTAATATTATTAAATCTTAGAATCCATAGAATCTCTTTTCTTTCCCCTTTCCTTTCTTCCCCACTCTTCACACCCTCTTCCCATCACTCCTTTCCTCCTTATGTCAATCGATCGCTCCTCCTTATCTCCATCGCCCTCCCATCATTCCATCCATCGCTGCTTCTTCCTTCCTTCCGCCCTTCACCCTTTCCCATTGTCTGCGCCATCCGCCTCAAACTCCATTCGATACTTTTTCGATAATAAATCGTCACCTTTGTTATCGTCCCCACTCTGTCTCTCTGAAGGGTGGGGGGACCCCCTTCGATCCCATCATTCGTCCCGCTCATCCCGGGAACGACGTCATGTTATCGCATGCAAATAATAAATTTCCTCACATTTTTCTGTCACTCAATATTTTCTCAAACTATCCGATTGTTATCAACGACCGCTCTCACACCGTGCACTCCTCTGCATGTGTGAGTGTGTTCGTGTGTGAATATGTACGAGTGTGAGAGTGAACATGAGAGTTATTGTATGCGTTTATGTGTGTGTCGTGGTTGCAACAAAATAATATTATCTTTCGTCGGACCGAACGAACAACAATAGGAAGCCCTGGTCGAACAGGATATTAGAGAAGGATGACAAGGATGTGCCTCACACTGCGGTGCAATAATAGCAATAATAATGGGGGCAACAACGGGAATAAAGACAACAACAATAATACAACAGTAACAATACAATAACAACAAAACACAAAACAACAATAAGTAACTACTACATACAACAGAAGGAGCAACAACAATAGCAACATAAAGCAATACATCACTCACTTTTGTACAATATACACATTCACACTCACAATCACAGGATATGTGGCAGAAAAGGAGAATGTAAGTGAAGGAAAGGGAAAGAGAGACCGGAAAGGGAAAGAGAGAGGCTGGACGGATAGACGGACAGGATTCATTTGAAAGATGTTTATCAATATCTGTTGACAATTATTTCGAAACACAGAAAAAATCCTTAAAATTAATTTACATAACAACAGAGTGGAATAGAGAAGGAACTGAGGAAGAGAGAGGAAAAATAAAAAGGAGAGGGAGTATTTTGTATGAGGGGGGATGACATCCCAAGTCTGTTGATGACTTTGTATTATTCTCAAGGTACCTCTCCATTTTACTGAGGAAACATTATATAAGATTATAGAGTAAAGTAATGCTGTTATTTTCAACTCAGATAAAATCCTTAAATTTAACTTAGTATGGGATTGATTATTTTGATATAGATAAAAATAGTTAAATTTCGTTATAGAAAGTTCAGTAAAGTTCAGAAAATTCAGTTTTATTAAAATTTTTTTATGGAAACCCTCCGATTATATTTAATATATTTTATTATTCCATTGACTTAATGATGTGTTATTTTTATAAAATTTTCATCTCAAATATTATTATAGAAAAACCCCATGAGTATAATCCAAACATATTAGGATATCTTATGTAATCATTCCTCCGACAAACCTCAACTAATGGTATTCAAATGGAATCGTTGACCTTGCGACACGTCGTCATGATCTGTCCAACAAATGATGAAATCTGCTCCATCTACATAGGATTCACACAGATATACTGATGACCCAACAAGTGGTGGGCTGCAACCGGAAGAGAGACAGACAGAGTCAAAAACAGATAGAGAGAGGAAAAAGATATGTAGAGGAAAAAATAAGAGGGGAGTGAAAAACAGGGAATCGTGAAATATTCATGGAATTATGAGAAGTCCAGCGGATTCAGCGTAAGCAATCAGTGCAAAGAGAAAAAGAGAGAAAATGAATGAAAGAAAAAACGAAAAAAAAACGATTGCATTTGCACACGCAAAAACGGAGATGAGTGGCAGCACTGTAACCATAGCGTGTTGTTGTTGTAGTCGGAGGTAACATTTATTGCCCGTTAAGAAATTTGCGCTCATGTGGAAAATTATATTTTTTCGATTTATATCCTGTCACTCGTGCTGTTTCTCTCTCTATCGTTCTCTATATCACTTTCTCTCTCTCTGTCTCTGGCTGTCCATCTCTTTCTGGCCGTCCATCTCTTTCAATCTGGATGTGTTTCGAGTGATGTTCAGGGTTGCCGCAAAAGAAAAAATTTTGCTACCATGTCAGATTATGAAAAGTTACCAATGAATTACAACTTAAAAAAAATCAAAAAACACTGTTTTAAAGTATATATAAATTTGTTAAAGTTTACAACATTTTTATTAATAAATTCATTAATTAATAATTCATTAATTCAAAATAATATTATAAACTAAAAACACAGTACAAATTAAAAATCTGAATACACAACATACATTTGTAGTATGTGAAAAATTTGTATTTGAATCAACGGTCAACTGGAAAATCGCGCATTTGATTTTGTTCAAAAATTATGCCATCAAACCCGCAGAAAATTGACAGAGCAACGTTTAAAACAAAAAAGAAGTGATGCCACTTCATATAAGCTGCGCTAATATAATTATTATTATTATTAATTTTTGTTAATTACAATTGAAATTATGACCAACGATTAAACACTAGCTACCAGGGCTATCGGCTTTGATTGAAGAAATATTTGGTGCTAGTGAAAAAGCCATGGCTCCTAATATTATTATATATTTGCATATTGCAAATGTTAAATTTAATGTCTTGAAATATTAAAAATATTCAAAAATATTTAGAAATAAAAAAAAGTTACCTAAACTAAAAAAAGTAACCAAGCTACCAAAAAAAGTTACCAGTTTTGGTAATTAATTATCAAACCGGCAACCCTGGTTAAGTTCTGACGATTCCAACGCAGTTATTCTTCTGCTCTTCTTTTCTATCTATTTTTATCTGTCTATATCGCTCTCTCCCTCTCTCTATTGTGTTGCTCTCTCGTGTTTGTCGCCCAGTGATGTTTGTCCTCAAATGGCAAATGTATCACCTCACCGAAGCTCGAAGCTCGAGAAGAGGACGATGAAGAGAAAAAAGAACGATGAAGAAAAGGAAGGAAGCGATGAAATAAGAAAACGAGAAGAAGACAAGGTACCAGAGATGACGACGGGGGCGAAGAGGAATACAAAAAGGGAAAAGGAACAGAAACCTGCAAAAACAACGTGGATGAAAACGGCAAAATGGCGACGCGTTGAAGGCTCGCCCGCGTCTCCGTGAATAATTTCACTTTGTGGAATTGGATTTCGACTCTGATTACCGTTAACTCAATAATCCAAGCGCTCGTTCAGTGTCCTGCAAACACACACACCCAGACACAGACGCCCACATCTCGCACACACATGTGCGTGGGCATCCTTCATGTGTGTTTGTGTGTGTGGATGTCTGTGATTTAAAATATGCCGTCAATGCGAGTTACGTAAATGCGTAACAGGTTCCGAGTTCATTCGGTTTCAGTTTATTTTTCTCCTTTCGTATATTTTTAAATTACGCCCGACGTCAGTTCAATTACATCTTCATCGATTACAACTTCATTTTCATTTCGCTTCCCTTCCCTTCCTCACGTTCTTCATCTCTTCCTCTCGCTTTTCTCGTCTGCCTCTGTCATGGTTTGGACATGTGGTGGTCGATGATTGGATTGCAGAGGACATCATTAACCTTTTGCTTTCACACAGTGTTCGACCACGCACACATACATGTGTCGTGTTGGACATGAGTCGGTAACTAATATCGCTTATCTCTTATATAGAGTTATCCACCGATAACTTTCTAACCGATAGTTTTCTAACTTACAATAGTAAAATATTGGTAATTTATTAAAAATTGTTTTCAATTCAGATATCATAATTTTGTATTGTTCCTCAACAAGGCCAAATCATGATTTTCAAATACGATATGTAAGTCATCATAGCTGTCTTTTAAAAAATGTTAAAGAACTGGTTGAGAAAATGAAGGGTACTCATTTATCCAATTTCGATCAAAACTTTAGTGGACCTGCAAAATATAAAAACAAAATTCACGAACATGATTCGTAGAAGTTAATAAAAAAATCTTCGAAACACCTTTCACAATTCTAAATTTATTTAATAACTTATAATACTAAATTACATTTATTTTTAACAGGAATCATGATCATTTTATTCTATATAAATTCTGTTATTTCCATCTCTGGAGCTTTACAAAGCTTGTGCCATAACTATAAAAGAAAGAAAAGCTCCCTAGTCTTCTATTCACAACAGCACCATCTTCGTCAACCATCTGTGGTGAATCGTTAAGCCAGTAGATGGCTCTGTCGTTAAACTCCGAAAGCTAAAGGGGAAATAAAACGAATTTTGGGAATGATGAGGAGAAACTAGGGAAAGTGCGAAAGGGGAAATCTGTTAAATTGCACAGAGTCAGAACATCAAAGAACAGAGAACTTTTAAAGGTGAATTTTCGAATAATCACAGAAGAATTTTTTTTTTGATAATTAATTTAATTGAAAAGTAAGGAAATGTAATAGAGATTATTCCTTATTGGCAGTAAGTAAAATTATTTTTAAGTATGTAATTAATTGGTATGAAAACAAATAATTTGGTATACATATGTATGTACAAAAAGGTTTCTCAACTTCCGGATATATCAACAAAAAAAATATTATTATTCAAAATTATTTATTTATTAAAAAAATATTTATTTATTAAAAAAATATTTATTTATTAAAAAAATATTTATTTATTAAAAAAATATTTATTTATTAAAAATTATATTTATTTTGCCTTTATGTTTCGTCATGAAAGCATTTTAAAGTCGTGATCTCAAAATATTGTGGGAAACTTGGTCCTCGGTTGTCGTCGTCGACACCGGCGACTTCAACGATACCGCAACCGCAAAAGCAACAACAAAAGTAATAACAACAACAACAGAAGCAATGACAACAGCAGAAATAACAACAATACCAATAACAACCACGGTGACAACCACAGCAACAACTTTACTTGCAAACAAAAGCAACTGATGACAACAACAAATGACGACAACAAGTAATCAAGAAGAACAACAACTACGAGAACGACAACAAGAACTACAAAAACAACTGAAGCAGCGTCGAACACGTTGGCAGAGCACGCACTGGAACGACCAGGACGACAAGGACGAGGAGGTCCTTGGCTGATGGCCATGGATGCAATTAATGCGCGGTTAACATGAGCCCAGAGACGAGTGAAAAGGCGAGTGGACCAAGAGAGGGAGAGAGAGAGGGAAGAGTTGAGAGAGAAGAATTGAGTGAGTGAGAAGGACCTCGAACGAAGACTCGAAAGTCGAGTCGAGAATCAAGTCACGGGGCGATGGGCGGGGCGGAGGCGTGAAGGCGTGGCATGGAGAGAGTTAAATGAGTTGAGTTTAATTTAATTGATTTTAATGAAATTTTACGGAGCAGCCTCACGCGCACAACTGACACAAATACAAATACAGACACAAACAGTGATAAACCAGCACTCGCACACTCACGCACAATTCACAAACACACACAGCCATTGATACACGTGCAATTACACACACATTAACAATTCAACTGCAAGGATAACGGATGCTTTGCACATTTTATGAAATCACTTTCGAGCGAGGAGCCACGAGGACGAGAGCGAGGACGAGGGAGCTGAAGGATATGTCGGGATGAAGGATGTGCGTAAAACCGTGTCGCATGCGGATTAAGTATAATTAATATGGGAACAACAACAAACAACAATAACAAAAACAACAATCATAATAAAACCAACAACAAAGAGGAGCCGCACAATAATGAAAGCAATTATCCGTTTGTTTTAAAGAGAGAAAACGTCGGAAAAGCATCCCATCAGTTTACCGTAAGGTTTTTTCATTTCTGCGAAACCCCGACTGCGAGTGAAAGAGAAAGAGATAGTTGTCCTCGACGACTGTCCTTTGGCCGCAGGACTCGCCAGGTGAAGGGATGATGATTGAAAATTTCCGCTGAACTTATTGAACTTTAGAGCTTTGTAAAACTTTTCTGCACTCGACTCGCCCGAGGTGGATGGATATCTACCACTCTGTCTACTTCTCTCTGCCCTTCTCTCACCTCTCTCTCCTCTCAGCCCTCACCCTGGGCACCTCGTCATCCCTGGTCCGCGGCCAGTTCGCAGCATCAAAGTTTCGAATGCAAAACTTTTACGTTCTGATTTCATTCCGATAACTCTTTTATTCGCCTCTCTCACTCGCCGACTTCTGCCTTCCCATCGGATTTTTTTTTTCAATAATTTCGCTCCCCATCTCTCTCTGTCCCTCTCTCTCTCTCTCTCTATAGTTTGTCTGTGTGCTCTTTTGCTCTCGAACAAAGTCAAACGCTTGCCGAAAATCCACTAAAATTCACCGTCGATTTGAAATGAAAATCCACTTAAAACCGCTCCTCTCGCTTTCCATTCACCACCCTCTCCTGTTCATGGTGGTGAATTTTATTGTTGCAATCATAGTGGTTGTTGTTGTTATTCGTTTGCGCTTGAAAAGTTTTATTCGCCGTGTAACAATTTCATTCGCTCGGAAACAAAATGAAAACAAAGTCAAGAGCAATAAAAAAACGCACTGAGCGAGTGAGAGAGAAACAATTAAAAGGGACAGTGGGGAGAAAGTAAAAGGGTGGCGAAAGAGAGATAGCGAATGGGAGAGAGTGAAAGGGAGAAAAGTAGGTGAAAGAATGTGGGTGACGTTGATCAAGTGGAAACCTAAGTAAAATATTCGACTTTCTCAAGAATTCTGACGAAATCTAAAGTTATTGTTTTAATTCTGGTCTCCTTTATCGACTTCCCTCGCTTTTCCATTTGATTTGTATGAAAATATTCATGATTTTTTATGCTTCAGAGAATTCAGTATTGTTTTGAAAAATTGATAATCAACAATCGATAATAAACAATAATAAACGATAATAAACAGTCGATTATCATCAATAGATAATCTACAATTCACGAATTTTCATTAAATTAAAGAATCAAACTATATACCTTATTTGGGTAAATAACACACTTGGAACTGTTAAACCTGACAATTGAAAAATGTCCCAAATTCTAATTCAGGTAAATTTATAGAATGCACTCAAATCCTATCAAAAAAACACTGATGACAATTTGTTAACCTTTGAGTGTGAATTATGAAGGGAACAAAGTGAACAAAAAAATCTATGAAGATATAAATCTTTTCCTGGAAAGAGGGAAGGAAAGGTTGTGTCCATTCGCTACAGATGATTGTGAGAAATATTCACAAATTTACGAGCATGTCCATTTCGTCCTTGTTTCACACACACACATTGCTCCAGTTGCCCAGAAGCAAGGGAATTTATCTACATGTGTAGCAACATATTCTACAACAACAACAACATATACTACAACAATGAATTGACCCTTGTCTCAAGCAAAAAAAATGGAGACGTCTGAAACGAAAGAGAGCGACGGACGACATCGAAGATGAGGAAGACAAAAGAAGAGGAAGAGGAAGAGGAAAAGGATATCAAAATCATAATGTGAGAAAATGTATGCAAGAAACATCGTCGATGGACCGAACACACACACACACTAACAATCACAATCTTATGAACAATCACAGACACTCCTGCAGCCGTGGATCTCGAGTGGAACTCATTGCGAGGAAAGGATGACATGCGATTCCGGTCTCCATTTTCTGTCTCACTCACTCTATCTCTCTCTCTCTCTCTCTTTATCCCACCATCTCGCTCTACCTCTCAATCGTTCTGTCCTTTCGTTTTTATTCATGCTCGTTCATTGTTGTTATTGTTGTTGCTGCTGTTATCATTCATATTCGTCGTCACTTTCTCATTCTCGTTTGCATGTGATCCGAATCTAGGCGTATGAGTCCGTGTGTGTGAATGTGATTGTTCGTGCATGTGTGAGTGTGTATGTGTTCGATGCGTTGTTAAAATGAAACATCCTTCATCATTTTTATGGACGACATAAAACATAATAAATTGTTTGAATATTGCGCAAGAATTTACTCAATTGTTCTTTGTTCTCTTCATGTGTTCGCCGCATCCTTTCGCATCCTCTGCCCCCTGTCGACCCTTTGGTTACCCCTGTATGAAGTCCCTTCTCGCCATTGTCCCTCGTCCTTCGATTCCTTTCACAGCTCCCTCTATCATTCCACAACCCTTTCAGTTCCGTTGTTAACACGTTTTTGCGGGAAGCTCCCTGTGAATGTCTTCATTTCATCGCCCATCGATCAGTTCTCTTCGTTTCTCCCTATCGTCATAACTTTCCTCCTTTGCATCATTCTTCCCCTCTTCCATCGTCCATCAAACCACCATCTCGTCTCGTTCTCTCTTCATTCTTGCATCGTCCTTTTTGGAACGATCGCAGAGCAATTGTGAATTATGTCCATTTCTTATATACGCGAGGTTCGAGTAAGCGATTCTGGTTTATCGAATTCTTGGAGAATATATTATCATAGGAGCTGCGTGCGAGCTTATCTTTCGTATACAAAATTTTGGAGATCGGGGTTTTGGGATGAGGGGTCTCCTGGGAGGAGGGGTCGAATGAAGTTCCATGAACAGGGATTTTTGAGATCTTGAAGATATTTAAGTCAACACAATTATGGCTTCGTTATCGTAGAAGTTCTTCCAGCTTCATTCGTATGGGATCCCGACTTCCTTCCAGGCACAAAAGCTTCGAAGCTCACGTTGAAACTCTTATACGATGATGCGAACTCTTATACGATGTAGCTCTCGGTTCATATTCTCTTTCCTCTCCCTTTCATGCCCGTTCTACCTCCTCCTACTCCTTCCCTCACTCTCACTTGCTGACTGTTGCTTAACGTAGTAAGGATTTGGATTACGAGGCTAGCGAAGAAAACGCAGACCAAGATTGCAAGAGGGAGAGATTGAGATGGGAGTTGAATCATACTCAGCGAAATCCTCTGCGATTTCTAATTAAAATGTCTCAACCTCCACCTCATCCACCAAGATTTCTCCCGCTCATCATCCACTTTTCCACCTCCTTCACCTAATTTTCCCTTTCATTCCTCTCTTTCTACCCCTTTCCATTCCTCTTCCTTCGTCCTGCCTTTCGTTAATTTCCCTCCTCGCCGCTCATTGCATTTGCGACGACGATTGCGAAAGTGGTTTTTAATTGATTGCCGGCTCGAGGAAGGATGAGGAGGAGAGATGGAGGGGGCGTAACCGCAACGAGGGTCCTGTTGCACCGATTGCCAACGTGGCGAAACAATATTGGAAACGCTTCCACTTCCGGTTGCTGATGATCGCGCGGCGGAAGTTGAAGTATTCGCATCACGACGTCCATCTCGGGAGGACGAGGTGGGATAAAAAGAAGAGAGAGGAAATTACGGAAGGTAAAAGAAGGTCAGCAGATGACGGTGGAATTCGTTGGAACTGAAAACAATGAAGATGGCCCCATGGGGGAAGTTGGAGAAGATCTCCTAACGGCAGATGACGACGCCATTCGGATGATGGAAGTAGTGGCAGGATGTCGCAGGAAGTGACGGAATATTGGAAAATCGCGAAGGTCGAAGAAGTCGAAGGTGCAAGTGAGGCGGAGGGAATATGAAAGTAACAGAGTGAGTGTGAAAAAACAGAGTCAGTGTGAAAGAGACAGAGTGAGTGTGAAAGAGACAGAGTGGGTGTGGGAGAAATGTTCGCGAAATCCTTAGAAAACAAATAGGATCCGTGAAGCGACGGAGTCAGCGGAAGAATTAATTTCCGCCATCGATTAAATTGCTGCAATTTTGCACACATTTACTCTCCAGGTCACAAACACACACTCGCAAGTGGAGAGAATGGCAGAGATAAGGATAGAGAGGGAGGAAAAGGGAGAAATAGAGGAAGAGCGAGTGAAAGAGGGATGGAGCAGCTCAACTGAATCGCTTTGTTGGAAGGAGAGAGAAACTCGAGTGCCAAAAGACGAGCGAAAGAAAAACAACGAAAACGGAAGATGGAGATGAGTAAAGAGAAAGATACGGAGAAAAAGAGGGAGACGGAGAGACAATGAGTGAGAGAACAGGAGTGAGAGAGACAGAGAGGCAAGTTGGGAGAGCGAGAGAGACAGCAAGTGCGCCTCGCATTTATCACACGCCTTAAATTAATATCCGATCCGCAGCGATGTCGCGCGTAGTCAATCAACGTGCAACAACGTCGCGAATGCGAAAATTGCCGCCAGCAGCAATAACAACAAAAACAATAATAATAATAATAATAACAGCAACAACGACTTATACAAAAACAACACGTACAACAACGACAACAACAACGAACGTCATCAACGGATGCGGAAATGATGTTTGCTCAGCAACGGGTTGCTTCCAATATCGCCAAAAGGGCCGAGAGAAAGAGACGAGAAAGAAAGGCGCTACCAGCTAGAAAGAGACAGAGCGCAAATTAAATTGAACGATGGGAGGAGAAGAAGAAGCTAGGATATGAAAGTGAAAATTGCTGAAAATATGAAAAATTCGCATCGTTGGGACGAAAGGAAACGAATCGAATGGAATGAATTGCATCGGAAGGCGGAGGAGATGGAGAATGGAGTGGATGAAGAAGATGAAGATTGGGAAGGGAAGGCAGAAGAAGAGATGGGATAAGCGCGAGGACGAGAAGTGATAAGAACCAGAGCATGAGAGGATGAAGCGCATGAGCAACATTTTAAAACACCGCGAGGCGACGTCAACAACAGAGCAGCACCAATCAACGGTTGAAGGATATGAAAGGATGGGAGGAAAATAAACAATTAGTCGGATGATAATAACAACTATAATAGCAACAAAGAGATATAACAGCAAAAACCTGTTCACCCACTGAACAACCCATGAAAACAAAACTCGTCTATGGAGTTCAATTGAGATTTTCAAGCAAAGTTCATGGGATTAAAGAAGTGGGCCGAGTGGTGGGCGTGGCAGCACTAGAGGATAATGGAGGACAATTTCGATGCTCTCACAGAGCCCTAATATGGAGTTAAGTCCGAATGAGCTGCTCTTTAATTAATTTCCACAACTGTCCATTTTAATTGCAATTCAATGCCGAGTGGTTGTAGGTCGGGCCATGAGTGTGTGCGAATGTGTGTTGGTGTGTGTGCCGATGTATCAGTGTGCCTCTGTGTGTTTATGTCTGTGTAAATCTGCACTACGTATAATTATGTTTGTTCGCGATCAATCCCCTATTAAATTATGACACGACGCATGGCGGGTCACGATCGACGGGATCGACGAGTGTTTAAATGCCAACGGATTATCGTCGACAAATTGAACGAATTGTGTTGAAGCGGGGCCGCGAAACGAGGTTAATCGTCACACATGGAAATATCCAGCATTCATGCCATGGAATCCTTTGTCCTTCGCTCACATTTTCGTCCATGAAAAGGACGTGCTTTTGCAATTATTACAAAAATGCAAAATATGTTTGCAAAATATAAAAAACAAAAAAAAACTACTACAATGGCTATGACAACAAAAATGGATATCAAATAAATTCACTTGACATAATTGCAATCGAATTTTATATTGTTGTTGTAATTGGCTTTAATATCCAACTATTTTGTTGCTTTTACTAATTTCAATCTCGTTGTATTTATTATTATCTGTTGTATGCTTGTAGTTTTTGTAATTTGTATTCGAACTCTCGTCAACAATGTTGTATTTGTTGTTGTGTGGTTTATTATTTTCGTAATTTCACCGTCAACGAAATTTATTTGCAATTTTATTAAAATTCCACGATATAGAAAATCGTGTCATAAAAAAATACACAATCTCGTTATTTGCCTTTTTTAATTTTTGTTTATTCTTTTTTTTAATTTTTAATTTAACGTTGAACGTGTGAGCAATTGCATGTGTGTGTGTCTATTTGCATATACGTCGACCGATGCGATTAAAATCGGTTCAATATGTCAGACCGATATCCGGTTAAGCCTAGTCGCATCATCCTGTCTCTCTCCTTCAAAATCGCTTCCACCATCAGCTAATTTTTACTTTAACCCTCTTTCTCCCTCCCTCTCCCTATCCCTATCTCTATCTCACTCTCTTTTTCCTCCACCGACTTTTCAAAAACTGTCCGAAAATTCGTAGAAGAGGCTTTAATTTAAATTTGAAAACCCCATTTGATCCGGGCTGAGCAAGAGGCAAGCAGATAGCTCGGAGAGAGAGAAAGCCAGAGATTGGGAGATGAAGAGAGAGAGAAAGAGGAAAGTTGAATAGGTCGTGAAATAAACGATGCGAAAAAGTGTCACGATTAAATTGTTTACAGTTTGTTTCTACTTTGTTCTTGTTTTGGTTTTATTTTCGTGTTTTTAATTGTTTCTCTGTTTTATTATTTCCCCTTATATGTCATGTTTAATGCATTTGTTGTTGTTCTGTTTATCCGACTGCATGGCCGAATTGGAAAAGTTATCGAATATATATTTTAATATATTTTCATATATATATTCATATATTCCACTTTCGTATTGTTGTTTTTATTTATTTTTTTTTTGTAAATATTTATTATTATCTATATAATAAAGATGAAATGACGTTTGTTGATAAGCACATCACTTGATTTAGTTAATTTGTCGTTGATCTTTGCTAATCAAGTTATTACTAATTCAAACAAACTGTTTGCCCTTAAGAGCATGTACTATAACTAACATAAGTGCAAAGCAAACTGAAAGAAAATTTTACTGGAAATTACAATATATTGGAAACCAAAAATATTTACTCGAAATCAATATATGATATTGATTGATGATTGATATTGATATCAATATATCAATATCTCAAGTATTAGTAGAAAACTCAAAAATAAACCGTTTTTTCGAAATTTCACGAAAATATTCTTATTCCTAATAAGCCAAGATTTAGTACACTGAGCTTTTATTAGCATCCGATTTTCATATCTGATATTAATGGGAAAATATATCTCACTCATAAAAAATACCTTCATTTCCCATAAAACAATGCCACGTGTATGGAGAATTCTCCAAGTTCTCCTTGAGGTTGTCCAAAATAAGTTTCTATTGAATGGGAACAGATTAGCAAGGGCTTTTGATCTAGTGATAAGATAGCTTTCCGCAGCTTTCTGTAGTTTTCAAATCTGTTGACAGCAGTTCGAATTTATCAATCTCAATGTTTTTAACAGTAAGTACTTAAAGCATTTGTTAAGGAATCTCTGTTCAAGTTCTGCAAATTAAATGAAGCAATTTGACTGCAGAGGGAGTTTTTCGACTTTAGAGCTTTTGAGTTCAAATTAATAAAAAAAAATATAAAGAATAAATATTATTAAATAAATAACATAACAAATACAGTTATGGACAACAAAATAGAATGAATAGTTTCAGATGGTTTATTTTGATGGTTTGTCGATAAGGTTTAGACATATGTATGTCTATTAGTCTGGCCCTTACATGCGAAGTTTCTCCGAAACCCGCTCCTCGGGGTTTTTTTTCGTGAGGTTGCTCCAACTTTTAAGCCAAAGTTACAAATTCACTGGCCAGCTATGGGCTGATTTGTCGGAAAGCCTCAGAAAAAGTTTAACTTGGGAGGCACAGGGATAGCTCAAAAACTGTTCGCTTAACCTAAAATAACAAGACATCTCGATGTAATGCCATACAGTCTCTGATATCTCAATTCCCATTTTCTTAAGTCATAAGAACAGTGAACACAAAATTCTCGGATTTGTTTTCTAAAAAAATGTGAATATATACTGTTAAAATTAATAGATTTTTAAAATTTTCACAATTTAAAATTTTTAAGACTTGAAAAATATATTAAAGAAATAAATCTCAAAAAATAATTTTTACTCATATTATTTCTTTTTTTTCATTTAAACTAATTTATATAAATAACTATAGATGCTGATTCATTTTGGTATATGTAAATATCTTACGGACCCTTCTACATCACTTTTTATAAGCAGAATGAGTGAAGACCCAGACACTCCCGCCTCCTTCATTCAATGAACTCGCATCTTGCCACTTCCTGGACCTGTTGATTGACTCTTCTTGAATAGAGTTGACATAAAAATAACTTGCTCTCTTTCACTTTCTCGATAATAATAAAAATTAAGAGAAAGACCACAATTTGTGGATTGTAATGCTTGTGAACACTCACACAATCCACTGAAGAGGTTCATCTTCCTCCTTCAGGTTTTCTCTTTTTTATACCAAATTGTGAGCGAGTCCTTCAGGGTCCTGCGCACAAACCGGCACCCAAAGGGTTCCACAAATCAACACCCACAAGTGTGAAGAGTTCCACAGACTGTGAGCTACAAATTCACACAATTCGACCCACACAATTGAAGCTGAGCGGCCGAATTCTTGCCATAACTGCGAGTTGAATAACTGAATGGAATGAACCAAGTGGAAGATGAAGTGGAAAGGAAAGATATGACAAAGAGAGGAGAACAGGACGAACAGATGGTGAGAACTGGAGTGTTGTGAAAATATGATGGTGAAGAAAGGTTGAGAGAGAATACGTAGAGCAATGTGAAAATAGTGGAACTCCGCCGACAGATCTAAGTGGCGAATGAGTGACCACAAAGAACGCTGTTTAGAACCCTTATCGACCACCTTCCGAGACCTTCGTCCATCCTTAATACCATCAAAAGACCACGTAATGAATGAAGTTCATGAAAAGACTATCTTCTTCCCCTCTCTTTACACCCTTCATAACAGTCACTTTTCCAAGGTCCTTGCAGTGGCCGTCGTTCTTTCGTTTTGTCCTCGGCGAAGCGACGGCCTTGCGCCTCTGGGCTTTGTTCCTGGCCACGGGACCCTTCACAGAGCTGTTCGTGCGGATTATGACCACTTCACATTCACAACTCGTGGGGACAATAGTAACAACAACAATAAATGAAAATAACAACAACAATATAAAGAATTAAAACAACACAAAAAACTACAACAACTACACAAAGAACAACATCAACGAGTGGAACAAACATCAACTAAAAGGCAACAAGAACAACCATAATAATAAGAACAAGCTCGTTTTGTTTACAAAACAAAAAGCAGAAAAGTGCAAAATGGCGCCTCGAAAAACGACAACAATAACAAAAAGCACAACAACCACATTTACAACAACAATTCTTTTCACAATAATGTAACAACTTAATTTGGCTCGAATGCCTTTTTGTTTTCAACCTAAACGTTTCTTTCTACTCCTATTTTTGTCGTAGTTGTTATTATTCTGTTGTTGTTTTGCCTCCCTTCCTCTTCTTGTTCTTCTTCATCTTGGTGTTTCTTCAACCGACAACTCGACTCTTTCATTTAGTAGTATGCAAGTTGTTGTTGTTTTTACTGTGTTTTTAACCTTTTTGCAGCTGTTTTGTTAACCACGTTTACCACATCATCTCGTTTCGGCCGGTGAGCACGACGTCTCCCCTCTCTCACCCCTTTTGACTACCTTCCCCGCACTCTCCCTTTCTACCACCTTTCACTCTCTTGACTCCACTCTAGTCCTTCCAACCAGGGACCCAGGGAGAGAGGAGACTTCACTTGGTCTAGAGAGGTAACCTTTGCCTCCGAACACCTCGACCCCCTCTTCTTCCCTCTCTCTTTCCAACCATTTCAGGACTCGAAATCTTGTTCTTTGTCCTGATGATTATTTTTTTTCCTATAGCAATGTTTTTTCGGTGCAAAGTTTTTAACGTCGGCATTTGTTTTATTTTAATTAAAAACTTTTTCTTATTTTCTCTTGTTGCCTCTTCATTTCTGACTGTAGTTTGAGTTCCTGTTCTTGTGGATTTTTTGCTATGGTCCTTTATTATTAAACGGAGAATACAAAAATTATGAGGTCGATGATGAGGACGAGGAGGAAGAACGAGAAGCTCGTGAGAGAGACTCGATGGCTTCGAAGGATGGAGGAAGAGAGAAGAAACGATGAATGGCTGGCACGAAGAATGGCTGACGAGGGAAAACATAGCACTGAGTCGAGGGCGTGGCTGGGAGGAGGCAACAAAAACACATCAAAGGATTTCTTCGCCATTTGCTTTCGAATGACTTTTGATACTTTTCCATTGGCACTTCAGTCCGAAGGACTCGCCGGCTGCCTCCTAAAACGAGGGGAGAATAGTAGAAAAAAAGGAGGCTAGAATGAAAGGAAGAAAAGGACGAACAACTGGGCGCTTGACGAACGACTGGAGGAAGTGGAAGAGGAAATGCTGAAGGAAGTGGAAGCGGGAAAAAGTTAACAATTAGGCGCCACTTGTTGGTCGCCGTCTTCGCAACTTCATGGCGTCAGGATGTGGCGAGGATGCGTTTCAAGGAACCCCGCCCACCTCCTCTGCCGACTTGCCCGAAGAATGTTCGATTGGGGAATTATTCAGACCAAGTCGGGAAAAAACGCAAAGATTTGAGGAACGGAAGAGATAGAAGAAAACAGTAAGCGAGAATAATTATTGAATGAATGAAATGAGGCAAGAATGGAGAACTGGAAGAAATCATTAACGGACAAAAGTTATTTTTTCAAAAGTATGTGAATATTTATTTTATTCAAAAATATAATTTCAGAAAAAAAATGTATGTTAAAAAAATATAAAAATGAATTTATCTTATTCTAAAATAAAAAATAATAAAAGTAACAAATAATATTTAAATAAACTGTTTTTTTAAATTTATGATAGTGAAGTTGGTTTTCGTAGAGTGAGAAGTCTGAAAAAAGAAAAATTATTGGCGAAAGATTTTATATAAAATTCAAGGAAATACTTTCGTGGAGTATTTATATCAAGAGTAAATGGAATCACATGAGGTCAGGATGAAATTAGGCGGTAAGGACATCAGGACTCGTCGTCCTGTTTAATGAGGCTGCGCATCTAAAGATATTAATAATTCAAAACAAGGACAACGAGAATCTCTTCCATTAATTAGGTATATTCGGAAGGGAAGAAATAGATTTGGCCCCTGAGAACTTCAGTGAAGAAAGCTAGACCTTCATGAGAACCGAGACGACCATGATAATTCTCTACATGCCCGGTTCCAATTATAGAGAGGACGAAATGGGACAGCGAAAGTCGTCGAACTGAGACAGAAGAAGTCCTAATGGAGGACTCAAAGGAAACCCAGTGAAAGCATTGAGAGAGAAAGCCAGAGAGCTGAACGAGTGACGAAAGGGAGGGAATGGAGAGAGGGAGGGAGACTGAGAGAGAGAGAGAGTGAGTCAGAGTCAGAAGGATCGAGTACAGTAGGGCATGACATTCAATTAAATCCTGGGAAGCGCCGACAAAGTGGAACCGAGACGCACCAAATGAAGTCGACGAAAGTGCCGAGTGTCGCAATTGTGGCCGAACGATGACGGTGGCAAGGAGAGAGGCGTGGCACATGGCACATGGAGACGGAGATGGGGGCGAGGATGAGTTAGCAAATTACGACCGAATAGTAAATTAACCTTAGCTCGTGGCGGCGCTTGACACAGCAGGTTAAATTAAGTACGAACTCCCCAGCTGGCCTCACCCGACCGCCACCCGGTGTCCTTTCGGCAGGACATGAATTGCTGCTCAGCTGCCCGCCTACGAATGACACTTCCTTTGAACCGCAGGACGAGGGACACAGGACGAGGGAGAGGGGAGGAAGGGGCTCCAAATTACATGAATTTTATTTACTCGAATTGCCTGGAACCATGTGTTCGCTCCCGGTGGCGTGTTGCACGTAGCGCGAGGCGGTTGGATCCTTGTTCTTCTTCTTCTTGTTCTTGGAGTCGACGTGGTAGTAGTAGTTTAGTTGTTGTTCTTGTAGGGCTCACCGTATGCGCCGGCCGCGTCCTTCGGCCGCAATTCAAACGAAACTTTTATTGCGGAAACATTTTTCGGGACACTCGCAAGGATGCGATGAAGACGACGACGGAGGCGAAGTCGGCTCGGCGCGAACAGCAACGTCTTGATCTTGACTCCTTCTCTCTCTATCTCACACTTTCTCCTTCTATCTCCCTCTCACATTCACATTCTCCATCTATCTCTTTCACTCACTCACTGTAACTCGTTCCTCTTCTCTGTACCTCGCTCACTCTTTTTTCTCTCGTTTTTTCAGCATCTGCTCTATCTCTGCCGATGTCGCCATCTCCCTGTCGCTATAATATTGCTGTTGTTGTTGTAATGTTGTAGTAGTGTTTTTGGTGTGGTACCAGTTGTTTTTGCTGTACAAGTAGTTGTTTGCTGTAGTAGTTTATGAACATGTTCCAAGTAAAAGTTGCCTCGAATCCTTCGCCCCCAACCTGGCCGAACCTCGTCATGCCCACGACGCCCACCTCGCCTTGGTCTCTGCCTGCGGTTCATAAATACGTTATGAGCAGCAGCAGCAACCAACGAAAGGGGCGGCCGACCCTAGGAAAGGGGCGTGGTACGGGGTCAGGGGTAGCGGAAATTACGAAGAATAAAACAGAAGTGGAATAAAATTAAGTCGGTGCGGAGATGGCGTGCATGTGTGAGTGTGTGTGTGGATTTTGGATGTTAGTGTGTGTGTGTGAGGGAGCGCACCGTATGCCACCTGCTTTCTCCCTCTTCTTCTTCTTGTCTTTCTCCCCCACCTGCGAAATAAACCGGGCACTGACGTGCAATGCGAATTTTTATGCTCCTTCCCTCCACGTCGCTCATCGCTCTCCTTTCCCTATAGTTCTTCTTCCTGTCGGTCTCCTTTCCTGTCTTCTTCCTCTCCTGTCCATCCTCCTCTCCTTTCTCTTCTCCTCAGCTCTTGTCGTTTCGCCCACTTGCTGTCTCTGTCTTCGGGGACAGATTTGCACGAATTCACGAAAGGAAGAAATTTACGAGATGAAAGTGTTTCCGCGACGAAGAAGTAAAGGCGATGAGAGAATGACAAAGAGAAAGAGAGAGAGAGAGAGAGCAACGAAGAGCTAAAGAAAAACTGGAAGAGTGAGAGAAAAAATAAAGTGAAAGACACGTTGAGAAGAAAATAAAGAAAAGCTTGTCTAAAGTCGGTTCGAAGTCGACTGGAAGGTAGATTCCTGAAGGAAAAAGGACCCTGGATCAGGACAAATAAGGTCCTGTAAGTCTCCCTCGGAGGCCTATTTCATATTAAACGACTCCTCGAGGTCTTCAGTCTGGGTTTCTTTGGGAATTCTCCTTCCATAAGGCAGCTTCCTGAGGATCATTATAAGCGTCTCTTGTGGCCACGCAGTAGCCTCGCAAGAGCTACTCTAAGACCCTTCAGCTCAACATGCGGCGATCGAAGCCCCTCTTCTCTCCCCTCCCAGCCCCATCGGTTGCCCTTGAGTGTGGTCGCGGTCGTGCATAAAACATTCCACACAATCGCTCACTAACGCGTCCATCAGCATCGGACGACGAGACAAGAGGTGGTGGAAGGAGGTTGAGTGAAGGATAGGGGAGAAGTAGAAGGAGAAAGGAGGAAAGCTGCATCCCAGTCAGGCAAGTTGGTGCAACGATGGAGCACGTGCTCCACGTGTCCCATTTGTGGCCGAGAATCCGTTGCTCTGATTCGCAAATTCCACGAGGCACCAGCCACGGTTTCGGCGTCGAGACTCGAAACGACTCGACTCGATTATGCGACTCGACATAAAGAAGATCTCTCTGCTCCACCTCCTTTTGTCCTCTTACTCCTTTCCACCAATTCCACTCTTCCTCTCGTCTGCCACACCCTCCCGACTCTTTTGATGATCCCCACATCCTCCGACATCGACTGCCAAGACTCCCAGAGCGGATGACTTTCGGCAAGAGAAGAAGACAGATGTTGGTACGGTGGAGGCACGTGGTAGGGAAGAAAAGAGAAGGTTGAGAGATAGAGGAAGGGCGGACAGAAAAGCGTGGATCGAGAGACGGCAGCTGGAGGTCTGTCTGACTTTTGCATTCGATTCCATTTCGGGTTTCGCCCGAATCGGTGACGTTTGCGCGAATCTCAGCGTCTGGAGGAGGTCGGTGGGGAGGGAGAGTGAGAGGGAAGGGTGTGAGGAGAGGTCGATGAAACGCGACACACGTGCTTCAATTCAACAACGACAACAATAACCAAAGAGAACAGAGCGAAACAATAAAGACAAGTGTAAAAATAACAAATAAAACGAGAGATGGAGGGAGGCGATATTCGTTGGGTGAGGAGAGAAAATGGGAAGGAAGAGGAAAGATAGGGGGGAAAGGAGGAAGAATAAGGAGGAATGGCAAAAGAGGAAGAAAAATAAGGAAGGAAAGTTAAGGAAAGGGAAAGAAAATGAAGGAAGGACAGGAAATAAAAGAATACTGACGTCGAATTCTCATTGCAACGAAAGTGATTTTAATAAAATATGAAGAGCGTAGCTATTTATGGCGGAAATAAACATGGACGCGGTTGGCAGCAGTTGGCAACGCCGAACCCGAGCCGTGGTAACAGCAATAACCATGAGGGTGAGAGAGCAAATGTGCAGAGTGAAAGGTGGAATCTGCACGTGTAATAACTACCATTTGGGGAATTGTGGAGTCGAGGCGGAAAGTCGCAGAATCTGGGCAGGAAGTATTCCTAATATAATCCGATAAACATTCATAAAATTCATGGAAAATATTCAGAAAATTCTCAGAAATGAGAAACACCTAGAGATCATACCATGTTGTAAATGTGTTAAAATTTTTGAGATAATTCCATCCAAATATCAGAAAATTCGATGAACTCTGATGTCCAGCGAATGTTGAGCCCTCTATCAGCACGGGATTATGAGATTATTTAATTATTCTCCTCCCCATCTCTGCATCATTCATAGTTTTTCGAATTATTCTTGCCTCCTTCACCCTTGTCCCTCTCCTTTTCTCTTCCTTTCCCATCTGTCGCTTCCCGTGGGATTTTCGTGTTTGGCTCCTCTGTTCGCATGCCATTCGCCTAATTGAATCTCTGGCTTTTAGCGCCGTCCCGAACAGAGATGGGGCGGGGCCATGACGAGGGGAGATGGTTTTGATGCTCGCGGCGCTGCGATGCCGACGAGGGCTCAAAGGATGCGTCGGCGTCCCTTTAAAATTGCATTTAAAATGTTCAGTTCATGCAAAATGCACATCAACCTCGCTGCGCTAGTGATAGTGGATGCCTGTCTGTGTGTGTGTGCGTGAGAGACTATGAAATGAATCGGTGAGTGTATCTGTGTGAGTGTGCATTTTGCTCATAAATTCAATTAAGAACAAAAGCGCTCGCACTAACAACAACAACTGCGAGCTCACTATCGTCGACTCCCATCAGGCTCCATTCTACCGTTTACACTTACTATCTCTCTCTCTCTCTGTGTATGTGAGTGCTCTGTGTGTGTTGGTGTTCGTGTCGCCGATGAAGATCGTCCTCATTTAATTCCATTACAAGCAAGCGTAATTTTCAATTGACTTTGCATTTGTATGAGTTACTTTTATGTGTGTCTATTAATGTCTCTCTCTCCCTCTCGCTGTCGTCTGCACTCCCGCCCTCTCGCTCGGCGACAGGACGACGCTCCCAACATGCTCAATCGAGCGTGCGTCCTGTTGCTGTTGCAGGACGTTTCCTTGAGAGTGTTCGTCGTCCTTGTTTCACTCCTTGTGGCCTTTTCTTTCCGCTCCTTCAACGTCGCCACGCCCTCATTTAGCCCTTTCTGCTCCGTCGTTTGGTTGTCGATCTCCTTGTCGTCGTCATTCTTGTCTTCGCCATCGCCGTCGTCTTCGGTATTCGTTTCCGTTCCATTGCGTTTTATGCTTTCTTCTGTTCGTTTGTTCGCTGCTCGTCGTCTTTCGCCTTTCTTTTTATTTACATTTTCACACTTTCGCCACGTTTCATTCAATTTTATGACTTCCCCCTCCTCTCCCTCGTCCACTCTTTTATCCACGCGTCCTCTTCATTTGCGTCTTCGGGTGTCCCTCGACGGGAGCATTTATTTTACTTTGCATCGAGCATCCTGATGCGTCTCAATTTCGTCCTGATGCGATAAGTGGATTATGTTTGCTCATCACTCAGCTTTATTTACATCCATTTATTTCCGTTTCACTTCAGCTTCTTGCTCTTCTTCTGGCCTCTTCCGTTTTCCATCTCCACATTTTTTCCTTTTATTCTCATGCAACTTCTTTTAAATGTTATCTCTCAATTTTCAACACATTTCCAAATCTTAATGCAATTTCCTCTCCACACCCCATGGACCGAAGGAATTCTCTCAATGAAGTGACGACGATCACAAAAACTCAAAAACCCTCTCCATCACAAGGACCGACTGAAGGACCAGGAGTCGTTGTTCTATGTGAATTTAATTGAATTTTCCAACATCCAGAAAGAATGCCAATGAGTGGCATTTGAAGAGATCTTCTAGAGATGTTTATTATCAGGAAGTTGCAATTGATATGAAGATTTTGAACCAAACGAATAACTATTTGTGTATAGACAATTTTCCGATTATTTTTTTCAATATATCGATAGTTATATAGATTTTTTCAATCAATTTTTTATCGATTGTATAAATTTCTTAGGTTATTTCAAAATTTAATTTTATTCATGTATTTCTTCAATACACATTTATTTATCGATTTCATATATTTTGAATCGATATTTTAAAATTAAAAATATGATGATTTCTATTAAAATGTAAGTAAATAACTAATTTTTTGCTGACTATATAAATTTTTGATTGATATTTCAAAAGTACAGTTTTGTATCAAGATTTTAGTGATGCTTTGATTACCAATAAGATTTTTCCAAATAGTTCAGTTTTTTTTACTTCCAAACATTTTTCTATCATAGTTTTATGAATATTTTTCCAATTTTATTGATTTTATTTTGGTCGGTTTTCGATTATTTTAATTTGTTGTTTCGATCAAATTTCGATATATATTTTGTGAAATAGTTATCGATCAATTTCTATTGGTATTTTCTCAATTTAGGATCAATTTAAAATTGAAAATGTATGCCTAGGACTAAAAGGATAAGGATAAGATATTCCGTGTTATCTCGATCCATCGAACTTTCCTCTCACTTCGCAGCAAATCTGTGCGGAAAAATCTCTTTCAAAGTCGCTCCAAAGTCGATTCCATCACTCACGATGCTCCGTGCTGATCCTTCTCCTCCCCCTTTCTCGTCTCATAATCCAATTTGGAGACCATAAAATCCGTTCCCCGAATTTCCAACACCTCTGATCCGAAGTTGTTGTGGTCTCGTAATTTTTGCCACAATGGGCCCCGGCACCAGTGGCGGTGACGGTGGCTCCATGGAACACGAACTCCGCCAATCAAAACTTTGCACATCTGCTCAAATGAATAATTCTCTTATATTTAAAACATATCCCAATAACTTTGCCAACTTCTCGTCATATCCCGAAACACACGCCATGCTTAGCAAACCGTCTCCCTAGAATAGCACTATCTCTTTCCCTCCCCTCTCTCTTCCACTCAATGGACGCGGTGTCGCATGTCCTTGCCAAGGATTGGACCACCAAAGGAAAGACACAGGTACAGTACTGGTACTTCCTGAGAAAGACAGGGGAGAATGGGAGAATATGGAAGAAGATAGAGGAGAGAATGGCGGAGGATGGAAGAGAGCAAACGATAAGTGCGAGCGGGAGAGAATGTCTGTCATCAACTTCACACATGTTGAACAAATTTGATGTCTGATGTCGTAAATTACGAAATTGAAATCTTCGTGCGCCACTCGCAGATCTCGATGGAAGACAAGAGCGAGAAGAGCGATTCCTCGAAGCGTGTCCTTGTCGCACGTTGCTCGATGCTAATATGCGAAAGTTTTCCCTTTGATTCGGGACCTCGGCAGCGAGAGAGAGAGAGGTGGAGAACGAGACGAGAGAGAGGGAGGGAGTGAACGAGACGAATGAATGGGCAAAAACAAGAAAAAATCCACATTTGCGAGGAGATGTTGAGTGGAAACCAAGGTGCCGGCGAGGGAGAGAGAGAAGGAGCAAAAGAGAGGATGGAAAAACTTACACGAGATAAAAATCTGAGCACATTATAATACTTTTATTAAGACACGACTCGCACACACCGCAACCAGCAGACGGCGATGTCAGCCACCCAAAGAGAGAGAGAGAGAGGGAGTGAGAGTGAGAGAGAGGGAGAAGGGCAGAGAGAGACCCCAGGAGCAGGCTAAGCCGGTTGAGCCGGGATGAGTGGAGCGATGAAAGTTATGCCAAACCAATTACTCGCACCAGAGTCAGAGCATTTTTTCACCCCGAACCAGAACAAGACAGGACGAGAACGAGGACGAGTCAAGGAACGACAGCAGGACCCTCGGATGGAAGACAAGAGAAGCCGACAGGGTCAGAAGGGGGGACAAAGAAAGAGATGGAACGACCGAAACCAAGGCAACCCAAGAAAGGACATCGAAAGACAAGGCTTGGACAGACTTTGCAGATGTCGTACTTTACGTCAAGTTGCGGGAGAACTGAAGAAAACTGTGTGGTGAAGAAGAAGTGGGCAAGGATGAGTATAGGAGGCGTGTGGGGGGAGGAGGCGACTAAGTGGTGGAGTCGAGGGGAAGGGGAAAACTTTTGCACATTCCTCAAACATTAGGCAGGAGTCGAAATCCTTTTTGCTAAAAGCTCCTCTTGATCCTCAACCTTCACATTCTCCTGCTCCTGCTCCTTCTCCTTTTCCATCTTTTCCTCCTTCTCTTCCTCCTCTTTTTGCTCCTCCTCCTTCGTAGATCCTTCTCTAGTTGTGAAAGAAAGGCAGATGAGGTCGCGGGGTGGATGATACGAGATAATAATCACAGTTCAAAAGCAGCTTCTATTAGGATGTCATAACGAAAACTTCCACACTCCGACCAACGAGGAGAGCGAGCGAGAAGAAGTGAGACGGAAAGAGCGAGATGGAAAAAGTGAAACAGAGAGAGAGCAGCCGAGAGAGAGACAGATAAAAGTGGGGAGCCAATGAGGGGAAAGCGAAAGAGCAGGGGCGGAATATTATGAGATGCACAAAAGTTTGACTGACATTTGATGACATTTTAAACTGTGACCTGCTCTCTTTCTATCTCTCTCATTCTCTATTTCTCAGTATCAACTTCTCTCTGTCTCTCCCTTTCCCTCTCTCTCCCTCTGTTGCATTTTTAATCTACCTTTCTCTTTCTGGCTCTCAATTTCTCTCCCTCTCAGCCCTCACTTCTCCATATTGTGTGTCATTGTTTCGCAAACTAAATTATTTTTCCTCCTGACGCTCGAGGTCCTGGCGAACTTTCTCTCGACCCGATACAGGACAGGATTCGTGCCAGGTTTTCTCTGGCATTTCGAGGTGAAATCCTGACATTTCACAAAACCGAAAAACTCCGGAAAAGACCTCGATGCACCGCGCAAAGTTTCGGGCGACATCGGCAAAAAGTTCTTCGACTCACGCATGGGCCCAGTGTGTATCAACAGTGGGACAACCATAAGGGCGAAGGGAATAGGGAGAAAGAGGAAGATAGGGAGAGGTAGAAAGAGAGAAGGAAAGAAGGAGAGGTAGAAAAGAGAGAGAAGAATCTTCAGAGGATTGCAATCAGAATTCTCCTCAGGATCCCCCCGAGTTGGTTTCATTTTTGCGGACGTCTTTAGGAAAAATGGCAAAATAACAACTCACAGTGGGTGCTCGAGTGTCTGTGTATAGAGGTACATATGTGTGTGTAGTGGGCTTATGTGTGTGGTTGTAGAGTGCTTTGTATGTGTTTGTTGGGTGCTTGTGTGTGTGAGGCTTCCTGTGTTACTTTCTCTGCGACATTTCCGTTCGTCGCCATCTGACAGAGGAGTTATTTTAAATATCCTGTCGGCTGTGTGCGCAGCGATACGACGGCTGTCGCTTAGTTGGAGATGATATGGCCCCAACAACAACAACAATAACAGCAACAATCTCAACTAGAAGAGGACATGCAAAGGGTAGAAAAAGGAACGCCACGTGACATGTCAGCGTCACACGTGCTGCGATTGTGCGTCGTTCGTCCCAGGGCTCCACCTTCGGCCTTGCAGCTCCTTCGTCGTCCTTGCAGCTTCCTCGTCTTCCTCGAACCCCCCTTCGCAGCACGACTCCTGCATTATTCAGGCACTTTCAAAACTCTCCCGATCCTCCACAGAACTCTCGCCATCTCTCTCGCTTTCACTTGTTACCCGGAAAAATGCAAATTTTACAAAACTTGATGAAAATAGTTATTCGCGTTTCTGATGCCCACGATCCTTTAAAAGGTCCTTTAAAAGTCATCAGCAAGATCACTCGGAAGATTCTGTCTTCTCCTCCTTCTTATTAAAAGGTTTCTTCACCTTTTCCGCCTTATTCATCAGCTTCTCCTTCATTTTGTTCACCTTTTTCTCCCCTTTCTCCCTCAATGACTTTCTCCCCCTCCTTTCACTTCCCAACCATCCCACGATTATATTCAATTACATGCATGGCCTTTAGATTTTTCCCAAGAATCTGTTCATATATGTGTTACATAACTCTGTGTGTTCATGTGAGTGTGTGCGTGTGCGTCTCCGTTTCCGTCTGGGCGGCCATCTGCCCAGACAAAGTTTTAATTATAATAAATGTCAAACACAGCCGCACGAACTCAAAATAATAACTCTGTTATTTGTTGCCTTCCTCTCGTTCTCTCTCGACCACTCCCTGTCCCGATCACATTCCCTATTCTATAACTGTCTCATCGCAGTGGGGGGGCAGAAAGAACTCTCAGCCCGAGTCGGGAAACCTCAGAAATTTGTCGTCTTTGTTGAGGTTCCTTAAGCATGTTGGAGCTACCAGAGAGAGTGATTGAGAGGGTGGAGGAGACTGGGAGAGAGTGGGCGACAGTGAGGGGACGCAGTCTAATGCACTTGAATGTGTTCTTCAGTTGAGAATAAATACGGTTTCTAGCCATCAGAATCCAGAGATAAATACTCTTGCAATGAAATTATTTTCGATTCAAAGAGTTGAAGGAGAAATCGAGAAGGAGGCAGGGCGACGATAGAAATGAGGGAGATAGAGGATAAGGAGAGGGGTCAGAGAGAGAGAGAGAGAGAGAGAGTGATATAAATGAATGAGACAAATTACAGGAACAGATTACAGCTTAGTAGAAAGTTCATGAGTTGAAAATAAATGTCCTAAAACAGGAAAATTTATCGGTAGATGGTATAAATTATAACTTTAAAAAAATTAGACAATTTATTGAATTTTGTAAAAACGAAAAAAGTCTCAATTAAATCTCCTTCAGAATATGTTAAAGGAAACCTCAATGAATTTTCGAAATTCCATCTACCGTTTATCGTCACCCGAGTGAGTATCCGAAAGCCCCCAGTTGTGAATTTGCAAAAGGATTTATTAATTAACCTACCGTCCCATCTCCGCATTCAAAAATTCAAACCCTTCGACAAACAACACACCCTTCACCGGATTAAGGCCTTCCCCTGTGACTGCATGGGCAGTCGTCGTCCTGCATCCTGTCCATCCGCGGAAACGATAAATCAAAATGTTGACTGATTAGCAGTCGCCGGAATTGAAAGCGAGTCATGGTGGGATGGACAAAGAGAGAGAGAGAAAGGGGATGGGGTCTGGGAGAGGGGAAGAGAGGAAGAGAGAAAAGGGTTGATCGCGTGGGTCAGGATGCAAATATGGAAAACATTCAATTATCGTCCACTGCGCAAAAACACGAGTGGAAAGGCCGAGGGTCGGCTTCTGTCTGTCGACTTCCGGCTGTCTCTTCAGCCCTTTCTCTCCCACTGTCTCTTACACTCTCTCTCTCTTTCTCTCTCTCTCTCTCTCACACAATATCCCCTTCTCCATCTGTCTGTCTGATGCTGTCTATCCACATATTTATTAACAATACGACGCTCATGGGCGACTCCGCAGGACTCCCGCGAGGCCGGATCCAGATCCGCATCGACTAGGGCGTTCGCTAGGCCAGTCTTGTCGACGGGTGCCGTTGAAAGGACGTGTTGAAAGGACACGTGGTCAGGGGCTCGGAATATGTTTCGGTCAGTTGGGCTCCGGCGAAGGGTGAAGGGGAGACTTTGAGGACCTCACGTGACGATGCTTTGTATTTAGATTTCATTCATTCATTCATTCGTTCGTTCGCTCAAACTTCGCTTCCTCCAGGAGTCGAATGTCCTTGTAGTTGGGTTCGCTTGTCCTTCGGCCGGTGTCTGTGTGTTTGTATGTGTGTGCGTTGTGTTCATGTGTCTGCTAAACCTGCAGGAACCTGTCATGTCGTCTTACTTCCGGTTGCCGGGATGCTTCTGTCGCAGTGTCCTTGTTTTTGTTTCGTTTTATAAACTTGTTGTTGGCTTTTTTGTTTTTGTATTTCCGATTGGTTTTGTTTTTATTGTTTTTGGTTTTCTTATGTTTATATTTTTCTTCATGTTGTTGTTGTTGCCGTCTGCCCTGCATATGCTTCATATTTCAAATTCAAGGGTGAATTTTATTTGCAATTATAATCAGCTTCCGTTCGCCCTGTCTCGCTCTCTCTCTCTCTCTGTCTCTCAGTTCCACCCCTTGCAGGATGCTAATTTTATTGGCTGCACAAATTGGTTTCTCCCCGTCTCTTTCTCGTAATTATGTTGCATAATTTTATGCATTGTTTGTCTGCGCTTTGAATTTGGTGGCTGGCAGGAAGGATGGTAGGACAGAGGGAAGGAAGGACAGAAGGAAACAACGGACATATGAATGGATGGACAGAAGAAAGGAAGGAACCGAAATTTGATGTCGCGTTCTCGCATCTCGTTTGTCGCGGCTTCCGATCACGTGGTTTAACATCTCTCTTCTTCCTCCCCCCCAACCGCCTCCTCCTGCTACTCCCCATCATATGTTTGACCTACGTCTCGGCAGCGAACGCAATTAAGGCCGGGCTGAGGGCGGCCGCGGCCACGCCGAGGGACGCCGCAAGGACTCAATCGACGAGGTTCTGACGTTAATCCCGCTGATTGACTTGATTTTCATTAAGTTTGCTCTTGGTGCAGCTGTTGTTGGCGTTGCTTTTGTTATTGCTCTTGATAATGTTGTAGTTCTTCTTGTTGTTCTTGTTGCTGTTGTTGTTATAACGTTAAACATTGACAAACACACCCCGCCCACGACTGTCAATATGTCAATGACTCGCCCCGCACAGGACGCACAGGACAACAACGAACGGTTTTCACTCAATTTCATTGAATTCCGCTAAATTAGTTCGTTGCCCGGGACGAAAGCAAATCACGGCTCCCAGGGCGGCGACGACGGTGACTGCGACAGCGACAACGACAGGATAAGGACAGGACAGGACAGGACGCACTTGTGCAATTAATGCTCATCGCAAGGACACCCAGGACCCTCCCCTCATTCCCTCCCCCACCTCGTCCCTGTCATTTGTTATTGCGCTCGCCTCATTTCGCCTCAAATGACGACGACGAGCGACGCCGCCAACGCTTTGACTTCGTGCCCTGTCGCATCGCATCGTGGCCGCTCTGCCTCCAGGGGGCGTTGCACCGCTCTTGTGAGTGTATATGTGTGTGTGTGTGGGTGTAATTGTGTTGGTGCCAATGTCTATATGTGTTCTGGTGCGACCAACAAGTGCAAACTTGCCGCCAGCTGCCGTGTGACGATGAGGTGAGGACGAGCGCAATGGAGAATAAATTGAAAAAGGACCTTTCATTAATAAACCTCGAAGGGTGGGAGAGTGAGAGAAGGAAAGAGAAAGGGAAAAGGAGAGGGCGAGGGCGAGGAAGAGACCTCCGGCTGGATTCTCGGGGTCCTGGAACCCATCTATAAAGAGGGAGACAGAGAGAGAAGTGAGAATGGATTGGTTTCCGAGGCGTCAGCGCGAGACGCCCATTGTTGACATATGTGAAACAGAAAGAGAAGTGGGGGAGAAAGGGTAGAGAGAGAGGGAGAAAGAGAGGGAGATCGAGTCTCATTTGCGGCAATGACGACAAAAACAAAAACTACAACAACACCAATTACAACAACCCCAACAACAACCTCAACAACAACCTCAACAACTACAACACCTACAACGTAATAAAACCGATTCATCATTAAAAGTTTAACAAACGCCAAAGAACCCAACGGAACGTATCGTAGCGTGAGGCGCGACAGTATCGGGGCTGAAACGAAACGAGACGAGACGACGGAACGGCACAATCTGTCGTCGGGTGCAGCAACGTAACGTAACGTGACATAATGTGACATAACGTGACGTGACGCAAGGCCACACGATGCGATGCGAAGCGATGTGAACGCGTCGACTGCGGCGTCATTAAAAAATCAATTAACTGTTTGCAACGTGGGGCTTGTTTGCTTTGACGGGATCCCTTTTATTTTATACAATTTAAAAAACAACAACAACAACACGCACGCTGACGCCCAAGGATTATCCTGGAAATTGCAAGGATTAAATATATGTGGAGAGCCACGTGATGAAGAGATGAAAGAGTTTGGGAAGCGTTTAAGCTTTTAAATAATTTGCAATGAAGAAAAATGCATTTTCGATTTAAAGGTGATTTTCGAAAGGCTTGATTCAAAGCATTCAAAGTAAAGTCCTTGGAGGATCTGTGAAGAGTTCATTCACAGCATCTCAATATTAAATAAGTTAGTGAATTGTCCCTCAATATCCCATCAACTGATTATTTTATCATAAAGATATCGATCTCAATTTTCTCACACTCCCTCATTACGGTTAAAGACACAAAAAATAAACTCCACTGAATTACAAAACCCTTTCGAACCCTCAACGAATTCCGGACATCATTTCGGGACACCATTTGAAGACACTCCATTTGAGGACACAATTCTAGGACTCCATTTGAGGACTCCATTACCTGCATAATGACCTCTTGTGAAAAAGGGCATCGGAGCTGAAGACAAAACGGATGAATGAACAGCGTTTATCGACGCCTGAATATTGAGACAATTAATTTATTCAAATCACTAGAGTCCTTTCGACAACTATTAACACCATTCGACACCCACTTAGAAACCGTCCTGATCACCCACTCACTCTCCTTTCTCTCTCTTTCACCCTCTCTTCCATTCTCTTTCGCCACTCGGAAGAACTTCCTGTCCCTCACCTTAAGCCGAGACATAGGAATTACCGATTCCAGAGGCCTATAAACAAGGTTCCCTCATGCACTTCACCTCCCCTCATCCTCCACCTCAACCAGCTTTCCACCTCCCAAGGACCTCTGGCGAAGAATATCCTGTTTAAAATTCATTCACTCAAGGACCATGCAGTGAGCTGTAGAACACCGTTTCTTCGCGGCATTTATTTTTACGCCAACGACTCGACTCGAGCCGAACGGAACCGAAGCGAAGCGGGCGGGTTCTTTTTGTGTGGGTGTCTGTGTGTGTGTGTGGGAGGGGGGGGTGAGTTAGCGACCCATTTAATATGCAGGACGGTGGCGGCCTCTCTTTTTCCAAGTCCCGCTCGACCTACTTTGAAAGACATTTCCACGCTCCATGTTTGAACTACACGACAACGACGACGACCTTTGACCAAAGTCGCCGAAGGGGTGGGCCGGGTGTTAAAGGGGGTGGGGAGTGGATTTTAAGCGGGCTGAGGGGACTAACAAGAGGTGGCCAGAGGAAGGGTGTGGAAATGGCGTGAGAGGGGTTTATATATTCTGCATGTTAAGCAGTTGCCGGAAGATCGTTTTCACGACAAAAATTTCGTTACTTCCACAAAGAGTGAGCGAAAGGGGGAGATAAAAGGGAAGTATATGGGGGCGAGAGCGAGAAGAGGACAGAAGGAGAAGCAGAAAGAGCGAAAAGAGATATAGCGAGTTTCTTCAGGCACCCTCCGACCCCGCCAGGCCCCACTCCGTTCGACGCCTTTCTCTGCAATTATTCTCACGCGTTGCAAAAGACAAACAAAATTTTCAAATACAAAGGAGGAATTAATTGCGCATCCCTACAGCACCAACACACACACACACATACACCCGCACCCTGACCTCCCCCCATCTCACAACCCCTTCCTTCGTCCTGTCGTGCCGCGTTTCGTTTCGCCTCGCTATGGGTTTGTTTTGTTTTTCGCCTTTTCTCGTCTTTGCTGTTTTCCGTCATGAATATTCATAGACACGAAAGGACATTCGACTTTTTTGGCAGCAAGATTTTCCTGCATTTGCTTTTTGTGCGAGGGGCCGTTGCCGGCGATGCTACCACGCCCACCCCGACACGCCCCCACGCCGTTCACTGCGCTGCACGACTGTAATTATCCTTAAAGTTGTTGTTATTGTTCGGGGTATCATTGCTGCCGTGGGTGCTCTCATTGTTGTTCTTTTTGTTGTTGTTGTTGTTGTTGTTAGAAAGTAATGGCGTTGAAACTGTTGCTTCTCCAATGAGCTCCGTTCTCCCTCTCTCACACTATCTCTTTCTTGCTTCCTCACTCTTTCAAAGTCCTTTGGAAAAACAACATGCTTAACATTATATATTTTTGACTACCTCCTTCCACTAAAATTGAAAGCGAAAGAGACGACTTGAGTGAGAAGGAGTTAATGAGAGGGAGATGGAGAGAGGGTGAAGTAGAGAGGGTGAAGACAGAGTTAGATGAAGAGAGAGAGGAAAAGAGAAGACCATGGACCGGTTCGGGAGACTTTGGGAGCAACAAACCTAAAGTTAGACACGTTGAGTCATGTCGACCAACAAGCTTCGAATTGGCCTAAGGCGAGTTGTGGAGGAAGCTAGAGGGATCCGGGAGAAAGTAGAGAGAGAGAGAGAGAAACTTGAGTGAGAAGGAAGTGGGATGAAAGAGGAAACCACCACATCGTTGACTCCGAGCGAATTCACGTCGACGTTGCACCTTTTTCGTCGACGACGACACGAACGAACCTCGCCGCCGACACCAACGACCAAACGACGGACCAAAACCCAGACCCACCTGGGTGAAGAGCGTGGAGAGGTGGGAGGGACGCAGATCGGGTCCAGAACGTTGATTGCGGAGCCGCCAGAGCAGGTGGACTCTTGTGTAAACACAATGTGCGGAGTTTAACAAAACATGGTTAAGTATTTGAAGAGCAGCGGCGATGTTTGTTTTCAGTTCTCTGCTGGTTTTCCTCTCTCACTCATCCTTCTGCCTCACTCCACTGACTTTCTGCCACACTCTATTTCTCTCATTCTAACTAGCTTTCTTCTTCCTCTCTCTTTACACTTGGTTGCTTTTTTTATGAACTCATTTACTTAAACTTCCGAGAGGCGGCCTTTTGAAGCGAATGAGTGAGGGATATAAAGAGAAAGAGATATATATAGAGAAGGAGAGATTAGGTATATCGCATAAGGAAGGTTTTACTTGAGTGTAGAGAAAGAAGGAGAAAGAACTTTTGCTGATGACACGGTTGGCTCGGTAGTATGTGGTACTATCGTTACTTGTGTTTGGCTGTCTTTTCCACAGGCAGTTGGTCGTATAGTTGTTCCATACCCCATATCATATCCCATATTCATTGCCCACATCTATCCCTCGTCCTGTTTCTCTTCTCTTCATATGATATCCCTATTATTCAAGATCCAGGATTGTACATAAATAAGAAGAGAATGGGCGAATCAGAGCAGTGGCTTCCGTCCCTTGACATTCCCTCCACACACACAACCAGAACTCCGCGATAGAGTCCATTCATCTCAAGTCTCTTCTCTCCGCCTCTTCACCCTTCCTTCTTCTTCATCCTCCACTCCTTCCACCACTTTCTCGGGCAACAGTCGAAGTGCTCGAGGAAGATGTGGGCAATTTTTTTTCATGTATCTGCATCGGTAGCAACAAATTCCACAGAGCGCGCTGTGATTATCCAAAAATAGCAGAGGCGTCCTTCGTTCCTTTCCCCATTCCCTCATTCTTTCCATCGTTGCTTTCCTTCGCTCCTTCCTTCCTCCTTCCTTCCCTCTTTCACCCCTGGTTCGTCCTTCCTTCCCTCGTTCCTCTATCTTTCTCTCATTTCTCCTTCAATTCCCTGATCCACTCTCATCATATCATCCTCCATTCCGATTTTCTTCGTCTTCCTTGTTCTTTCGTCAACATCCTTGTTCTTCGGCGTTTTCCTTGTCTTGGTTTTCTGCCTTCTCTCTTTCTATTATTGTTGTAGTTGAAGTCCCTTCTCCTTCGACTGAAGGCAATAATATCATCTTTTGTGCATGGCTGAGTTTTCAAATTTAATTTGAACCCATTTTTCAGGCCAAATCACATGTTATTGTTTTTGTTCTCTTGTAGTTGTTGTTGTAGTTGTTGTCGAGGTCCAGAGCCGACATGAATATTTCCCTTGCACAGCGTTGCCATTTATTTGCTATTATTGCCTCGCGGTCGTTTACTTTGAGCGATTCCCTCGGCCCCCACTTCTTCTTCCCTCTCTTGGGCTTCTACTTCTTCTTGGGCTTCCACTTCTTCTTCTCCCCCTTCTTCCCTTCTTTCTTCTTGAGCTTACCAATGCAGGAGGCGTGGCTGGGGGCGTAGAGCAATTTCTGTTTTTATTGCGGTTGATTTTTCACTTCTTCGTCTCAACTCGTTTCGGCTCATGTCGCTCTCGTCGTCTCGCCGTCGTCATCGGCTCCGGGCCGAACTCTTCACCTCTGGGTTTGTCGGCGGCGGCCTCTCCATGAATCACGCGCCCTTCCCCTCCCTCTGACTCACGTCTCTCTCCTCTCCATATCCGCTTCCGGTTAGCATGGCGAATCCAGTCAGATGAGAGAAATTTTATGTTTTGTTTTCCGACGATGGCGTTGACGACAACGACAACTTCGAGGCGTCGACGATGACGATATGAAGGAGAAACCGATTCCTTCGCCCCTTCCCTCTCTCTCTCTCTTTCTCTCTCTTTCACTCCCTCCATCGTCCTCTCGTAGTCCAAATGTCCTGGAGTCCGAACGAGTGGCCAGATGTTTGGATTCCGTTTCATTTAATTTCGCTTCAGCTTCAACTGTGGTCGGTATTTCTCTTAACAAGGTTGTTGTTGTGGACTATTGGTATTGTTGTTGTAGTTGTAATTGTTGTTGTAGTAGACGATGTTGTAGTTTTTATTGGAATTTTTGTTTTTGTCGTTATTGTTGTTGTATTTTTCCTTTACCTCTTCGCCGCAGACTTGCGAGAAAAACGCCTCCAACGAAAATATGATTGTTTTTTCGCCTGAGTTGTTTTCATTTTGTCGCTCGGTTGAATCGGTCGCCTCGTCCTCTCCTCGCTCCTCGCCCCTTGTCCTGTTTATCCACAAAGCTCCGTCCTCTTCTTTCCGCCCGCATGCCCTCAAGACCTTTCGCTCTCCCTCCCTCACTCTGATTTCCCTTCTAGCCTTCTCTGTTTTTTTCCCTCGCCTTTCATCGTCTTCTCCGCTCGACCCTTTGGATAGTGGGACGTCGACCGTGGTGTCGGAGGATGGGTCAGGGCAAGGGACGGAGGAGGCGGTCGACGGAAGGCGGGGCACTCGTGTCCACTACATTGCATCCGTTAACATTATTGCGAAAAGTTCTGCCTGATTCTGATCCTGTTCCGACATGATATTGTTATACCACACTGGCTCCAACTCTCGACTCGACACAACTCAACTCGACCCAACCCGACCTGACCCGACTCGGTCCAAGCCCCGAAGGCGCTCGCGCTTATTCCTCTCCTCTCGCTCGTCATATCCCCTCTTCTTTCACCTCCTCCTCTCCTTCGACATGTTCTCATATCGCTTCAATAAATGCTCTCGAACATGTGGGGAAATTAGTTGAAGAGGTCGAATCGTCTGCAATGTCGGGGTCGACGCCGGGGGGAGCGAAAGAGAGGTTGGTTGCTGTGAAGGAGAGAGAGATAGCTAGGGATTGAGAGGACTTTAAATACTAACGATAACGACGGAGAATTTGCATTTAATATAAAATGAAATTACACTTAAATATCATTCTCCTTATCTTTCATATCTGTAATATTTCTCATAATATTTCTCATAAATTTTCTTATAATATTTTACTAATATGTTTTCTTTTTGTTTTTTCTAGGATCCCATCCCAATCCTTCTTCCGGCATTGGCATCCCCCAAATGTCCTTGGATTAGCGTGAGTGACCTCTTCATGCTCCTGAAGAATGGGCGTGGACATGGATGTCAATAAGAACAAGAACGCAAACAATGACAAGGACGAAAACAATGACAAGGACGAAAACAATGACAAGGACGAAAATAAGAAGAAGAACAACTACAAGAAAAAGAATAAGAAGTCTCAATGTAATTACAAAAACTTGAAGCATAAACAATTGAGAATTGAAAAAAATAAAGAACGGAATAAAACACAGAGGGTCCTGTGGAGGTGAGGTAGAGTTTGTCCAAGGACTCTCCCAGGACGAGGGGACGAATTTACGGAATCGCAAATTGAATTTGATTGTCCGGCGAATAAATTTAATTTTCCCTCGTGCTCGAATATAAATTGCGAACTGCAGACGGTGGTCCAAAGCATCGTGGAGGAGAGTGAGAGAGTCGAAGAGAGTGAGTGAGTGCACGAGAGAGACAGATGCGGGGAAGGTATGTTCGTCCTTCGGTCGTTTGTTCTTCTCGGCTCTGCTCCGTTCGTTCGATGATGTTTAGCATATTTCATGTTGCTCGAGTTGGGACTCGAGACGACCCGACTGCGACCTGCACCGCAAGGACTTCACCTGACGCTCGATCCCTCCGTCCCCTTCCCCTCGTCCCTCTTAAACCAATCTCTATCTCCCTCTCTCCTCTATCTCTCTCGCCCTCTAACTACTCCTCTTCCCACCACTTATCATGCTTTGATATGCAAAATATTTCAACAACAAGACCGAGAACATCAACTATACCAACAAATGCAATAGCAACAACGTCTTGGGCAATAGCAACAAAAACGAAAAACAACCAAAACTATTACGCCAACAACGAATAGGTATGACGATGACAACAATAACAATAACTACAACAACAATAACAAAAACAACAACAATGACAAAAACTTATTTAAACCTTGTCTTGGGCCAAAGTTTTCGCTTCTTCCATCACATCATGTTTTCTTATAGTTGTTGTGATTGCAGTTGTTGTTTTTGTAAAGAAGAAGTTGTTGTGTTTATTGCGAAAATATTTGTTGTTTTCATTTCAGTTATTGCTGTTGTTTTAGTTGTTCTGTTCCTATTATAGGATAGTTGTAAATGTGATTGTATTTGTTTTGTTGTTTTAGTTACCTGCTCTTTTTCGTTCCCCTCTCCCTTCTTATCATTTTATCTCTCTATCAGTTTCTCTCTTTCTCTCCCTTTTCATCAGTTTCTCTCTCTCTCTCTTTATCTCTCCTTCACTCACTCCTTTTCGTTCTGCACAGAACTATTTTCAATAACCGGGATACTTGACATTTTGCAAAAGGACATTTTCTACTGCCGACCAGAGTCAAAGCTCTTCCATCTCTCTCTTTCTCTCCACTCTACCTCTCTCCTTCATCAACTGAACTGCATGCGGGTGACAGTGATGCCAGCGAGTAAAGGAGATGGAGGGAGATGGAGGGAGAAACTCTAGAAGATTGTTGTTTTCAGTTGGTGAAAACTTTTTGTCTTTGGCATTTTGCAAATTTGTTTAGATTGCAGATGGATGGCATTCATATTTCTACGAAGCCACGCCCCCACGAACACCGCTCACCGCCCCCCGGTTGCTCTCCTTCCATCTCCTGACTCTGAGCCTCGGCATCTTCGTGACCTCGTCCTGAAGCCCATTCTGATCCCGGTTCTCGTCCTTTTCTCTTGCCCCTCGGTCTGAGTCTCATTTCCGTTCGAGTCCACGTCGTCCTCGTCCTGGTGGTCGTCGTCCTGAGGAACGCATTTGTAACCGCCACGTGCCACATGCTGTTGTAGTTGTTGTTGTAATTGTTGTTTGCTTGCTCTTGATATCCTTTGACAAATTCTGAGCAAACTGTCTGTTTTGACCAAAAGTATTTGTTTAATGCTTGCAGTTTCGTGGACAAACAACGAATGGCCGCATCCTTCTTCACCGCTGTTGTTGTTGTTATTATTTTAGTGTTGTTTTTGCTATTCTTGTTGTTGATGTTGTTGTTGTTGTTGTTATTGTTGCTGTTGTCATCACTTCCAGCAGCAGCAGTATTTCGAGAGAATATTAATCAGGAGTTTCGGTTGTTTCTCTTGCAACCTTCTTCCTTGCAGATTTGTACCTTGGCTGCATTTTAAAATCATCTGCTATTTTCCTCTCTTTCTTTGGTATTTTTTTTATTTTGATCTTAGTTCAAACAAAAGTAATCCCACATCTTAAAGACTTTCATGCCTATGATATAAAAAATGTATGTATATTATTAATGTCCATGTCGATTATCCAACTTAACAGTACTTTTCATCTCGTGATAGACTTTTCTATAGTAAGCACAATATAATTTCATGAATACGAAAGCTTCCTCCTGCATTTAGGATAATATTCCTTCTCTATTCGGATTACTGTTGAGTTGTGTTTCTAAATTTAACTTCGACTCAACTTGACTCAAATCAGAGCCGACCACAGGATTTCGAAGATCTCCATCCCAAAATGGAATCCTCTGACAAATGGAGGCCTCGCATCGTTGCCTAATAAACCGCAACTCGGACCGACGAGATGCCAATGGGACCCACGTCAAAATTGATGAAATTATGAAAAAAACAAATAAAAGGACGACGGGAAGGGAAGGAGGACGGAGAGGACGAAATCCACTGAATTTAGATTGGATATGATAGAAATACGCAAGGACCCAGAGAAGGGGGGAAGGATTCATGTGAGGACAAGTGAGGCAGAGGACCGAAGAAAAGTGTACGACAAAGAGAGAGAGAGATAGGGAGAGAGGTGATGGAAATGTGACTGCCAAAACAAATCTGACGTTTGGACGAAATAATAAATAATCTGGCTCAAACAAGTGGAATCCGAATTCCATCGGAATCTCAGCGTGTGTGCCAAAAAAATGTTCTCCCGAGACTATCCTAGGGGCAAAGCTCTCTCTCTCTCCCTCCCACTCATGTATCCTGCTCACGCATCATTTATTACGCATTTTTGCTGCACACATCACATACGGAAGCTCATTTCGACCCAGACCCAGACCAGAACCCTTGATAGGAATCCCAATATCCCGCCGGATGCCCCTCGATGCGGCGTTGATTGAGCGAGAGCTTCCAATCGAATTAAGGGAATAATGTTTGCTCAACATAACTCTGTCTCCCTCTCGCCCCTGGTAAGGGTTTATGCCGGGGATTTGCGTGCTCGCAAAATTAATTTCGCCAAATCAGTTGGATTCCCTCACTCTCTGCGTTTTCTCTGTGCTTTTATGATGACTGCAATTGCTCTCTTATTCTCGCTCGGTTCTCATGAAACATTCATGGCTCTCGCAATAATTTCCCATTACCAGTCGCAATGTGTGAGTGTGTGTGTATGGCAGGGGTGAGGGGGAGTTTCAGCCCAGCCCTCAACACGAAATGTAATAAAATATGAATTCGGTAGCAGCAGAACATCATGTTGCCCTCTCCCTCTCTCATACAAAACGCCCGTCTCACATATACACATTTTCACTGCTCTACCTTTACCTTTAATCGCGATGTTGCGGCTGCATTTAATAATATAATTTCCCAGCGGTACCCACGGTGCCCACCGCCCCGCCTCAAACCCTCAAATCCTCTGCCTCCCAATGCTGGTCGCCACTTCAGCCCTCGGAGCTGGAGTCGGATCCGGAGCCAGAGCCAGGGAATCAAATAAACTTTGCGAGCACTGAGATTATTGCCAGTTTCTTGAATGCATTCCATTGCAAATAGAGTTATGCCACAGTGGGACAAGTTTTTGGAATGTGGAGCAAATTGGCGTTACTTGGGGAGTTGCTTTTTGAAAATCGGGGGATATCGGTGATAAAATGTGAACTATTAGAATAATTCAGATGTTTAAAATTTGAATAATTAATTCAAAAATATTAAAAATATAATAAAAAAGAATATAGTAAAAGAAAACAAATTTAAATAAACTCTAAAAATACAATAAAAATTAATAATAAAAAAATAAAAATACTACTAAAATTATTTACATAATTTAATTATAAAAAAAAGTAACAAAAGTAATATATCTTAACAAAATGAAAAAAACACATATAAATAATAAAAAATAATTAATTAAAAAAAATATAGAACTACTTATTTAATAAAGAACAATTGATTTTGAAAACATTTAACAATTTTATCATACTAACTAATGATATTATTTTTCCATAATACTCCTTCAGATAAACGTAATTGAAATTCGAGTGCCCTGTAATAATAATGTTCAATGAACCATGATTCATGTCCTTGTTGTCTGCCTCCTTCCAAATGCAATATTGACGATGCCGCCTTGATTTGTATCATTGAAATTTCTTTATGAAATTTGCAAATCACAGAATCCATTTAAACTCCTTTAAAGTGCAATTTCTCCGATCGTCGATGGTCATCAACTCCACGACGTCTCCATCGCCATCGCCATCGCCACTGTGCAAACTTTGAAATCTTCTGAGGTTTTTGTTTTCATTTCGTTCGCTCTCTTGGCAGAAGTAGACGTTTTTGTTGTTGTTATTGTTGATATTATTGTTGTTGTTATCATTCCCTTAAAGTTGATTTCCTCCAAAGTAATATGAATTCTGATGGCGATGGTGAAGGCGGAGGAAGCGCTTCCTTGCGATTACCTTTTGATTCCAGGCAAAGAGCGATGAAGAAGTTGTTGCGCGAGACCGAAATAAAATAAAAGGGGAAAATCGCGCAAAATCAAATCTCGCCGGAATCGGCAATCGGAAGGGAGGAAGTTGAGCAGTGGCCGCCCTGCCACGCCCCCCGTCCCTCGGACTCCCACGAGTTGCTCTGATTTTTATTCATTGCCTTGGAAACCGCACGACTGCGAACTGCGAGGACTGAAGTTCGAAAGGACGCCGAGGAAACCACCGCGAGCCTGGATCCAGGGGAAGGGGAGAAAGAATCCTGAGGCAGGGGGTCCCTCCCAGCGCTGCCGCGAAGGCCTCCCGGACGCGCTACAGCTCTGATGGATTCCTCTCCTCGTGGCGACGGCCGCGGCGCGCGATTTACCGCAATTTTAAGCTTCGTGATAAAAATCACAGCCAGATGGCGAGCGGCAGACAGGATCGTGGTCGCTGGCGAGGGGGACGGAGAGTCCTTTGAGCTGTCGAGGACTCGCCACGAAGCCCGGGAACTTCACACACAAGATGCCCGGCTGAGGAAGGAAATCGTATTTTCACAAGGAATGGCGGAGGCGACGACGTCGACGATGAGGAAAACGACGACAACGTCCCGCTGAAATTCGGCGGAGGCAGCGTCGACTCGACGTCCCGGAAAACCGCGCGCTGCTCCCCCTCTCTCTCTCTCTACTTCTACCTCTTTCTCTCATTCACTCTCTGTCCCTCTGTTGCGAAATTTTCTCAAAAACTCATCATAATGAAAATTGTCGAAGAAGAGAGGAGCGTGTTTAGCATCGCAGTTGGCAAATAAACAGAGCCCGAAAGAGCGACTGAGTGAGAGAGAGAGTGAGGGAGGTGCAGAGCGGAAACGGAAGCCAGGTATCGCCATGACAGCCGCCGGTGCACTGCACGGAGTCGCCATATTTGTTGCAATTCGCAAATTGTTTGAAGTTTCGACGCCGCACCAGAGACGCCGGCGTCTGCAGCGACGCCAAGGACGGAAGAAGTCACATAAGCTGATTTTTGGACCCTTGACGGCGGCTGTCTCCCTCAAACCCAACTATCGCCCTCACTCGTTCGCTCAACGCGGGGCGTTGCCAGACACCGCGATTCTTTCTTCCATGGCAATTTCATTAAAAAGTTTCTTTTAACTCGAGTCTTAAGCGGTTGCCAGCATGTTGGCTGCCAACCTCCTTGTTGTTGTTCCTCTAGATGATGTTGTTGTTGTTCTTGGTGTTGTTATTGTTGTTGTTGTTGCCACCACTTCCTGAGAGCGGCGTGAATTTTACAACTTCATCGCAGTCGCGACTCCGACATCCCGCGGAGTGCAACCGAGTGTGGATCATTCAAATTACCTTCCTTTGGCTGCCTTTTGACGAATTATTATTGCAATTTTCCGTTTTTATTGTCGCTCCCACCACCCATGAACTGTCCCACTAGTTTTTGTTGTTAATTGGATGGTAATTAAAGTGGCATTAATTGCGTGAATAGTGGGGAGAGGAGGGCAGGCGGGGGCGTGGCTGTCAAGTGTCCTCCGTGGAGAAGGGAGTTCAATTAAAAGCAGGTGGCTCCAGCTCGTTGATATCGTAATTAGTTGAAGTGTCGTTACTTTCGCTCTCGCCAGAGTCACGTCAACATCGAGAGGGGGGAGGGGTTGAGTTGAGTTGTCGGGTTCAGGGGTTGAGGAATCACCTTCAGTGATGGCTTCAGGTTGACGACCTTCTCTGAGGTTGGTCCAGACACGTTTTCATCCTCTCCTCTCCATGAATACCTTCAACTCTAAGATTTAACAGAGGTTTCTATTGCTTATAGAATGTTTTTATTGCACATAGAATCCTTAATCGTCATTCGTCCCCTCATCCATCTTCGATTCACAGCCCTTATCTCCATTTCTATATCTCAATGACCACGTTTCGGACATCTCACGTGCATTACTTTTTCTTTTACAGCAATGTTCCACATCAAATAATTAAATGCGCTCATTTGACATGATGCCACACGGACATCATCTCACGAATGACCTGCAAAAATCATCCGTCCTCGGGATTCCATAAAAACGATCCGCAACGACAACCGGAACAACCTCAAGCAACCACAACAAGAAGCTCTGGAAATCATCGTCCTAGTGCCGACGAGGTTGTTAAAAACCTCAGCAGATTTCGGCAAGGACATCATTAAATGCCAGCTACCATTGTGACAGCTAGGGGTGTAGAGAAGAGAGAGGGTAGAGAGAGAGAGATAGCAACAACTTGGCATAAACAATTTAATTTCACTCGGAGTTTATGATGTTTGGCTCCCGAACGAGGGCTCTGAACAAATTGTTTCCTCTCACAGGACACACGAAGGACATCGACAAGATCCACGGCGAAGGGGGCGGCGACGACGAAGGGAACGACAATGAGGACGATGGGGAGAAGGACAACGAGACGATGAATTAAAATTAGCCGCAGTGTGCGAGGAGAACGAGCGAACATTAGTGACACCCGCCACAAACGAATGGGCCAAAGGGAGACAGAGCAAGAGACAGAGAAGAGGTTGGCAGATGAACCGCAGGACGAATTCCTGAATATTCGTGGCATGCGGGAGCCATTACGAGGAGCTCCATACGTCCGACACACATGAAGGGACAAATCAAAGCATCTCATTTGAGAGTCGCCACCCCCTGTGTCCGAAACAGCGTCTGCCATTAAATTCTTCGGCCCACCGCAGGTGTCCGGCGCGAAACCAAAAGGGGGGCGACTATGGGCGAAGGATCCCCCGAGAGGTGGGCGTCCGTCCACACACGAGGCAGGGGATTAAAATTGATGATGGACTCGCATGGCGTGATGTCTTCCCGGGGTCCCGGAGCCCCCTGGGCTGAGTACGTGAGTCATCACATCGGATCCACCGTCGTCGCCACCACCGCAATGGGGAGCGGAGTATGTGTGTGTGTGTTCGTTGGGGTGGGTCCCTTGAACCGGGCCGAGCGACACGACGAACGCACGACTTTGATGGGATTGAGAACTAATAAAAGTGTCTTTTATGGCTCAATATATTTTAATTTGCGTAATTCAGCTCATTTCTGATTTCTTTCATTCTCTGCTTCTCCCCTTTTTGTCTTCTCCACCTTCGCCCCCTTCTTCGCTTCACGGTCATTTACGGTTTAGTGGTGGAGCTACAATGAGAGGGAAGCATTTCGGTTCGGGTCATTTTTCGGTACACTCAATTATGATAAACCTTCAATACTAATATCTGAATATGATATTCTGTCCTTAAAATACACTAAATCTTTAGAGTTTTTCTTATCACTATCGTAATACATATCCTCAATATTATAAAGTTTTGCATGTTTTCGATTTTTTTCTTGAAGTTTTAATGTCTAAAAATCCTCTTCATAGAATCTAAAATAATATATAAAATTCAAGATATATTCAATATATCTCGTCTAATATCTCTATCTGAATATTTTAAATAGAAAAATCTATAAATTTTTAATAATATAAATAAATAAAATTGTTTCCAATTTTTATTTGGAGAAATCTTAACATTTCTATGGATTTTATTTCTTAAAACATCTGAAACAACTATAAATTAAAAACCATTTGAGATTCTCAGTAGGAAACCTCCAAAATATTGATAGACACAACCCACTGTAGCACCATCTGAGTTTCGTTCTGACCGCACAAAATGAGTTGTTTCTTCGGCAGGGATTCTTCGCTACGTGTTCGCAATAAAAAGGATTCTCCCTCACAACCCCACTCGACCACAGACTCACTCGATAAACATCCCTGTCTCTTTCTCTCAGTCTCTCCCTCGCTCGCCAACGCAACAGGAATGACGTTAATGTATGTAAATGTGTGCGTAAGACAATTAACTCGAGCCAACGAAAACCAATGGAGGGACAAGAAAGGTACGATTGGCAATGTGGAGAGTTTGAGAGAAAAATAGGTAAAGGGGGAGAGAGAGAAAGAGGAATGACAGCAAGAAGACCGTTGAAATAAGAAAGAAGGAGAAATAAAACCTAATGGAAATTGCGTTTTAATCAGAATAAATTGTAATTAATATTAGTTCAGAAAAATGTAATAAAGGGTGTTCCATAGAAAAACACTGCAACCCACATATACTTCCATCTTTCTCACTTCCCAGTTGATATAGGTAAGAAAGAGAGAGGACGACCTTTGTGTTCTTTGAGAACAAAAAGTAAACTTGAGAACAATTAAAAGTTCGCTTTTGCTGTATGAGAACGTGAAGAATGGACAATGGACAAATGTTTTGAAAAACAATAAGAAAAACAATTACAAGAATAACAATTACAAGAATAACAACTACAATAACAACAACAGCTTCTTTAAACACCGTAACTATATCGAAACTGTAATCGAGAAATCTAACTAAAATTCTCAAAGTAAATGAATGAGTATGAGTGAAAGGGTGTGAGTGAATAGGTGAATGAGTGTGTGTGACAATTATTTAACAACTGCCATTAAGAAAATACAACAATTAAGGGACCATCCAAGAATAACAACAATAATAATGACTGTTATTCAACAACAAAAACAACGACTCTGCTACTCTTTTAAACTTCATCGATAATTTACGAAATTTTACAATTTTCTACCAACTCAATTACAACACAGGTCCCAAGAGCCATCGTTCTCGCTCTTTCTCCCTCTCTATCCTCCCTTTCTCGCTCTCTCTCACTCACCTCCCACCTCCACCTACCACTTGTGTCCTGCATGAGCTCTCGTCGTCGTGGCCATGGCCGTTGCAAACTCGAGCTGCGGCGGTCGACACGAAAATAATTGAACTCAACAGTCTAATGGAAGAGGCTTTAATGCAATTACCGACTCGAGTCGACTGGAGTCGAACCGATTCCCCCCCCCGAACCTCGGCTCCCTCGAACCCAACTCGATTCCCTCAAACCCATCTCGGCTCCCTCGAAGCGAATTCCCTCGACTACCAACATCCCGACTCTAGACCGAACGGACCCGAACCGACCGGACCCGACCCAAAGCGACTCCTCACTGGCCACGACTCGACTCTCGGCCAGTGCCGAACTCTGCTCGACTCCGTGCGACTCTCGATCCAATGGCACTCGAGACCCACCGACTGCCTCCGCCTCCTCAGATCCCTCAGCTTCATCGTGCCATACACCCTCACTGCAAACAATTAGTAGACTCATGCATAGAGTCTTCGAAACAAAAGTCGAACGATCCCATTACTTTGCGTGATCTCAGTGAGAGAAATCACTTGCTCTATCTAAATTTGTCTCTCAATAACTTTCTCTCTTTTTCTAACATTGTTTCCCCTTTTTCCATCTCTTGTGAAAATGTCCACACTGAAGACTTCTCTAACATTTCGTATAAATGTCCGTAAATTGATCGAAACGACAGATTTTTTAGTAGAAAAACGAGCAAAAGGAAAAATTAGCAACTTCCATTGTTGGAGGCGGCCCCACAACTGCAATAGCTCGACACTTGACGTCAATTTCGCATTCATTTTCAATGGCAGATGGACGACCGAAGCAAAGCGAGCGAACCCTGCCCACCGCCTCCCCGCCTCCCCCGGCACCCACAAAACACACGCCCATCGTCCACCGCCCAGTGTCCACCGCCTCGTGGAAATTACAAGCGTTCGCAGTGTTGCCAACGCCCAACGGGGGGGGACCTCATCGAGTGGTGTTGCCAACTGTATGCGTTGCGCTGTGCTGCACTGCGTTGCCAATCCGTCGTCGAGCGCCGTGTTCGGGTCCGAGTCCGAGTCCGCCGAGGACCTCGTTGAATGGGCGTTCGAGGAGCGTTGAAAAAGCACTCAAGCGACTTCATGTTTTTTGTCCCTCGGGCGGCGTCGAGTGGATGTGCGGCGTGTGACCACTGTGTCGATGTATATGTGTGAGTGTGTGTTTGTGTACGTGTGAGTGTTTGTATTAGTTAGGGCATCGGAGTGAGTGTGGGAGTGTGAGCGTTTGTGTGTGTGTGTGAGGAATGCGGAAAAGCGCTCTCAGGACATTTGCGAAGTGCGGCTACGAGTTGAATGCATATGCAAAGTGTTCGTTTCGCCCCACTCTTTGGCGACACCTCCGTCACTATCACCCTCTCCCTCACTCTTTCCCTCACCCTCTCCTTCTGTCTGTCTCCTCATGTTACCCCACATCGAGCGTCCGTCGTCCCTCTGAACGATCTGGCCGCGGTCGTCCCCATCAAAGGCAGCCAGGCTCGCAACTGGTCAGGGACGACAGAGAGAGGGAGTTAGTGAGAGAGAGATAGAGCAGAGAGAGAGAGAGAAGAAGTGAGGGAGATCGAGAGAGAAAAAGAGCGAGTGAGAGGGGGACAGCGAACGAGCTTCATTTGGGTCGACGTGCTTCTGCATCTAATTTGATTTTAGTGCGGAAGCGCGCACTTTATGCAAATTCATGTGCAGAACTTGAGACCGCTTTCCCCCTATTCACCACCTCCTCTCTCTCTCCTCTCTTCATCCGCCCCTCCATCCTTCACTCGGTAGAATCCTCCACTGAGCTGTGAGTGCTTTTATCCTCGTCATCGTCCTCGTCGTCCTTTGTTTCGTTCTTGCGAAAAAATTACAGATTTTATTCAAATGACGTTTGTTTAAATCATTCCCTTCACTCCTTCCTACCTCCGACCACCCCTTTTCGAAAAACCCTTGCGATGACTTTAATTATGGTGAACCAAAGGGTGTAGAGGGACCATGTGTGTGTGCGTGTGGTCAAAGGATACGTTAATTAGACGCGAAGGACGTGAGCCCAGTGCTAATGAGAGTCGTTCAATAATTCAGCGAGCACGAAAACGGGTTGAAGGAGTCGGCAGAGACCGAGGGATGAGGCAAAGGACGAGCCAAAGGACGAAACACAGGACGAGGAGCTGGACGAGAGAGAAGGACGAAACACACGATGAGTTCAGAGGACGAGGATAAAGTGTGAAGCTCTTGAACGAAGCTCTGCCCGCCGAGTAGGCAGGGGGCGTGGTCGACCATATCTCTTGAATGTTGGAGAGGATCGTTTTTTGTTTCACCCGCGAATTTTTGACATTTTTCAGAGGTGCCCTTTTGTTGTTGTTGTTTGTCAGAAACAAAATTGTTCGTTTTTATTTATATTTTTTTTTGTTTCTTTCTCTTATCATATATTGCTTTTATTTCTACAACTGTTTTCTCTGCTTTTGTTGTTACTCTTGTTGATTCTCTTGTTGTTTTTCTTGTTGTTGTTACTGGTTGTTGTTCCTGTTGTTATTACTATTGTAGTTGTTCTGGTTTTTACTCTTGTTGTTGTTCTTGTTGCTGTCCTTGTGGTTGTTTTGGTTGTTGCTTCAGCCAAAATATGTTGGCAACCCTCAAAGGCAATGAGAGCAAGTGAGAAGGCGTGCATGCGTGCGTGAGTTGTCTCAGAGGATCACAACTACAACAAATTGCCGCAACAACAACAACGAGAGCACATGCGGCGTGCACTCAACAGGACTTCATGTGGCATAAAATATGGACTCGTCGGAAGAGCGAGACATAGAGAGCGAGAACGAGAGAGAGACGGAGAGAAAGAGAGAGGGAGAATAAGAGAGACCGAGACATATTTCAGTGAAGCATGCAACAACCGCAGGACTTCCGGTTGCATTGTTCTTTCTGTGCTTCCCCTCCTTTAGCTTTGTTTTCTTCCTTCCTCTCTCTCTTTCTCACTCTTTTTATCTCTCTCTCTTTCCTTCTCACATGGTGCCCTTGCTTATTCTTCTTCTGCTGACAGCATTCTTTTCATAGCATGGAACATTATTTTCGTTGCTGCTATTGTTATTGTTGTCATAGTTGTTGTGTCAAAGATTTCCGGCACAACATAAAAAATGGCGAAACCCTGCACAGGACACCGAAGGACGCCAGCCGAATGCAACAAGGTGGCGAAAGGAAAACGGCAGAAGAGAAGGGGAAAGCAAGAGAGAACGAGATGAAATGATATAGAGAGAAAGAAAGAGATGGAATGAATAGAGAGAAAGAAAGAGATGGAATGATATAATAGATGGGCCTGAGGAAATGGTTGAAAGAACGAAATGAGTTCCTCGCTGCAACTTGCATCGAACCTTTGTTGGCGACGTGAAACTAGTTGAATTGTCACGCGATTATCTCTAAATGTGGGAATGTCCTCGTATCAAGCAATACTTGTCCCAATTGTGGTTGTGATTTTTTTTCTTTTGTGATATTGTTGTTAATGTTGTTTTGTTGTTGGTGTGATTTGGTTGTTATGTGTAGTTCTTCTGGTTTTCCTATTTTGTCGTTATTCTGGCTCGCGTGTAATTTCTGACAGTAGATATATTTCCACTATTTTGGAAAAAATTCCAAAACTTCCACTGGCTTATAAATTTTATCTCCTCCTGTCTCATTCTGTCTTCATCCTATCTAGGTTTTTTTTCCGTTCCTTTTCGTTATATTTCCATCTCTATGCTGAAAAAGGAATCAAATTCGTAATAATATTTGAAAATATTTTGAATAAAATATATTTTTTGTATATTTTCTTTTCTATTCGTTTCTCCTTCTAGTATAAATGAAATGTTCAACATGTAAAATACTTTAATATGTAATAGAATTAAATAAAAATATTGAAAAAATAATAATAAAATCTTTACAGAATGCAGTATTAATGGTCAAAAATTATTTGATTATTAAATATATGTGCCAAAATTTAAAATATCTAAAATCCCACATACGAATTGTTTCTAAAGAAACTGTATTATTTTTTAGAAAAATCTTAAAAATAAAAAGAAAATAAAAAAAAGAAATTGAAATTACATAAATTTTGATTTTTTTATTTTTTGAGGTAAAACTTGGAATTTGCTTATTTCCTTTGATTGAGCCACAGCTTGAATTTCAAAGGACCTACAATTGCGATATCCTGTTAGTTCTCACCACATCAACAGGATAACAATGAAATTGGAGTGCCGATCGATTCACCTCGGTCCGTTAAGTATTTCGTGGAAAATCGAAATTCAAGTTTCGAAGTGAGGTGAGAAAAAACGCAAACCAAAGAAATACGAGTCGAAGGGAGATGGAGGGAATGTGCTGTCTCCGTTTCGTCCTCGTCTGTCGCCATCCTCTGGGAGTAAAAGTGAAAGGTCCTTGAATTTAATATCCGGTTCAGTAGCGGCATTCTTCATGTTGTTGTAGTTATTTCTCTGAAAAACTAATACAAGATGGCGAAAAGTCGCGAAGCGTGAAACCTGAATATTTTATTCATTATTTTTGTTTTCTCTCTCACACAATCTCCCTCTCCATCTCTCTCTTTGTCTCTGTGGTTTACTATGCGATTCCCTGTTTCAAATGGAGGTAAAATATCGAATGTCAGCATAAATTTCAATCAAATAACGGTGAAGGACACCGCCGAAAACTTTGAAACCAAATGGAAACATATGTATGTGTGTACATGTATTGAAAAAATTATACAGAAAAATAAAAAAATAAAGAGAAAAATAAAAAATAAAACCAGATAAATAAAAAAATAAAACAGGAAAATAAAAAATAAAAGACAAAAATATAAAATAAAACGTATGAAAAAAACCCAATTCAATAAAATGTGAATAGAAGCCGAAAGACGAGAAGCGGGAAATCGCGTGGGTCGTGTTTTTCCATCGAATTTCACGGGTCCACGGGAGTCACGAAAGGAGAGGAGAGAGAGTTGGGACAGGGTCGGAGGAGGCGGAAAGCTCTGGTCGACTGTCGGAAGGAGTCGCTCGATTTATGATTGAAGTCCTTTCATGCACTCGGCTCTCGTCTCTCGGACAAAAAAGAAAACAAAGTGAAAAAGTGAGCTTGAGAGTGGGAGAGAGATATAGGGAGAGAGAGGGATGGAGACAGAAAGATGGAGGCAGATAGAGGGAGACAAATATATGGAGGGAGCAAGAGGAAGAGCTTCGGTTAGACACGTGATTTATGATGTTTGATGTTAACTTCTGAGCGGAGTGATTCTTTCCCCTTCTCTCTTCACACTTTTTCCACACTCTGCACTCTTTTTCCTCCTGACTTTTCACTCTTTTTCCTCAATTCTTTTTCACAGTGTTTGGTGTCTTTCCATGTGTGCATGTTTCAGTGTTCGTGCATGAGAAAAAAAGATTTTCAGAATCCTGTGATTTTCCGACGAACGGCAGAAGGATCGAATTTCACATTGTCGGGTGGATGGAAAAGGACGACAAGGACGAATTTCGACATTGAACCGAATCTTCAATTATGGAAATTTTATTTCAAATTCAGAGAAAGGGCCGAGGGGGCGTGTCGGTTGACATTGAAGTGATGTCAGAACTACATTAATTTTGAAGGATTTCCTTATTGATATAGGAAAAATAACTACAACAATCGATTGCCATCACCTTGTCCTGCCTCCTTTTTCTGACCCAATCCACTTGATTTCAATTCATTTCACTATCTATCATCCGTTTCATCTCTATTTACTGTCTCTTTCCACCCTCTTCCTCTTATCACCCCTCTTCCCCTCATCTTCCCTTATTATCTTATCTCCCCTCTCACGCTTCCACATCCTTTTTTCCGTCCTTCTCTCAACATTTACGCTTGAATCGCCTCCGTGATGAACATCAATATTTGGCCAATATTCCATTACGTGTCCGCTCTGATTCATTCACTCATCCTCTTTCCCTCTCTCTATCCAACAAGACCTCTGTCTCTTTCATACACACCTTCTTCCTGTCCTTCTCTGTAACTTTCTCTCTCCTCTTCTTGGTTTGGCTTCACGTCTGAACGAGCTTTAAGTAGAAGCTCAACCAACAGATATCGCAACCGGAAGTTGAGAATATTTTGCGGTTGCTTTCATCACCCTCGCATTCGACCTCATCATCGTCCTTTCTCGTCCCCTCCTACTCTCTCCCGTTTCCTTCTCTTCCAGTTCTCCCCACTTTCATTCATCCTTCCTTCGCTCAACATTTCATTCTGAACTTTCCCTCTACCCCTCTGGCCTTAACCTTCATCCCTCACGTTCTTTTCCCATCGTCCTTCGTATTCTTCTCCCTTCAATCTCCATCCCTTTCTCCGCGTCCCCCTCTAACGGTACAACGAACCACCTCCATCGAAGCTCAAATAATATTTGAAAAACTTTTGCTCCGAAAACTTTCACCGAAGGCGATTCGAGGAAGGAGGAAAAACTTCTTCATCGAACGAGGCTGGGGGGAAGAAGATGCCAAAGGGAGAAAGAGAGAGAGAGAGAGAAAGAGAGAAAGGGAAAAAGAAGAAGAAGAGAATGAGTAGGAGGGCGAGAGTAGAACGATAGGGAGAAGACGAACGAAGCGAAGTAAACGGCAAATAAATGAATTTCTTTCAGAACGTGAATGAAGTGTAGCGACGCATATTTGATAAAATATGAAAATCCAAGGACGAGAGTGACCCAGAGATGAGAAAAGAATGACCAAAGGACGAGAAAAGGACGACAGAGGGATGGCCAAAGGACAACCGATGGGAAGACCAAGGGACGAGCGAAGGATGGCCAACGAGGCCATCCAATGAATGCTCGACAACGCATGACGAATTCGATGAATTTTGGAAGGAGAAAACAATTTCCCAGTGAGTTCGCGGAATTAAAGGATGCTTCTAGGATTCCGTCAACAGCACGCCGGGATCAGGAGAAAGGATTACGGCGAAAATCCCAGGAATCTCGACGAAGATCTGATCCGTTGATGATGGCGGTTCAGGACTCACATAATGTTGGGGGCGATTTATAGAAAAAAAAAACCCCAAACGCAATTAGATTTCGCGTTGCCAAGAGCACTGGGAAAGAAATCCAATTAAGACATCAATTTAAATATTAATGAAGGGCGAGTGAAGGTCAAATCGAGGCCTCGACAATCCCGCTAATCTCCCAACTCGTCGCTCGACTTCTTGATAAGTTTCTGCATAAACCTCAGAGGAAGGAACCAGGGAAGGAGTGAACAAGGAAAAAAACACCGCAATTAGAGGGTTTTTGCGTTGACAGCACTTTTGATCGACTTCTGCCAGGGGGCGAAGGAAGCGGTCTGGACACCGCAGACAAGCCCCGACCTTCGTCTTCCGCTCTATTGTCCTTTTTCTTCGCTTCGGTCCTTCTCTTTTCCACCAAATGCTTTAGCCTCCTCCACCTGTCTCTGTCTGTCGCTTCGCCCCTCTTCCTCCTGTCTATTCTGCCACAAGTCCATCCGTCTGCCGTTCGTCTATCCATTCGCCGGTCCATCGGGCTGTGCTGAATTTAGTCTGTCGCCTTTTCAATCGAGGTTCCTCTGCCTGTCCCTTCGTCCATTTGTCTGTCGGTTTTTGTTTTCAATCTGTTCTCGCTCCTTGCATCTCTTCATCTTTATGTCTTTTCTATCTTCCTTTCGCCTTCCTGATGTCTTTTTTTTTTGCCTTCCTTCTGTCTTCTTTTCGCCTTCCTTTGTCCCTCTTTCAGCATCTCCTTCCGATCGCCTGCCTTCGTCTATCTGTCTGTCCGTGTGTCTTTGGTTTGTTGGCAAAAAGTTTGCTGACAGATTCAAGTGCTCCGGCCTGCCAGAAGACAGAACAATTACAAAAATAACAACAAAAACAATTACAAAAATAACAAGAACAACAATTACAAAAATATCAAGAACAACAAACAAAAAACAATAAATCGAAAAAAAATACAAAAAAATAAAGCCAACAATAACAATAGGAGAGAATGAAGAAACAAAATAAGAAAACGACATCAGAGGAAAAAGAAGTAGAATGAGCTGAAGAAAAAGTAAAGAAAGAAAGAAGGGGAAATAGCAAGAAGGAGAAGAAGAAAAAGATGTCGCACAAAACTCAATTAAACTTTTGTAATTACAGTTAAAACGGAAGAAGATATTTATCAAGGATAATTGCATTAAAATCCGGAAGAGGCTGTGGATGCTGAAGGCAGGACAATAAGTGTGAGAGAGACAACTGTGAGTGTGAGTGAGAGTGAGTGGGAAGAGACAACCCTTTTCAGCTTGGCCAGATTTAAGAACAACAGCCCAAGGGGTGAAAAAAACTGAAGCAACACCTTGAACAATAATAGAAAAAGCAATGGGAACAACAGCGACAACAACAGTGTGAACGGGGACAACAAATATGTGAACAAGGACACGACAACAACTATGTGAAGTTCAACAACAATGTGAGAGTAACCACAACAACAATGCGAGAGAAGACGCAATAACTTTCTCATATTTATTCGCAAGTTTCCACCTTGATTCGAGCTCAGTTCGACGAAACGGAAGAAAAGAGAGGAAGAAGTAGAAGAGAGGCGAAGACGAAGACGAAGAAGGTGGTGATACTATTTCAATATGGCGCATGTTTGCCTTAACTACCGTTACGATGCGTTATTCTCGTTACCTCATTCCGCAAAGTGTCGTCTTTTGCGAAAACTTGAAAATAAGTTGTTAATTAGAACCCCAGAGGTTTATTGTTGTTTCTTTAATTATAATTCATATTAGCGTTGATCTTATTGTTGCATTAATTATTGTCGTTGTGGTTTTTGTTGTTGCCACCAACAATACGACCCGCATCCAATTATAACTTCGAACCAAGAATAAAAATTTAAATAATTCTACTGAAAAATCTGTCCTTTCTCTCGATTTCAATTATAAAATCCTTTATTCTCACCTTACATGTGGAGAGAGAGAGGAAGGGAGAGAGAGAAGTACAATCTCTTCGCTTCCTCAACCTCACAAAATCGGGTTTAGCTCCTCAAATCGAGTTCGAGTGAATTGTATTATCTCTAACAAGCTCTGCAGCATTCCACAAATCAAGGTCTAGGCCTATGTTTGTGTGTGCACGTGTATGTTTGTGTATATATGTGTATGTTCGTGTGCGTGTGGAGATGGTGGGGATGCTCCAGCCCAATATCCATCGTCGTCATCGGTCGTTTTGGCGCCTAACACGATTCCATGAACTCCCAGTAGTCATAACATCGTCTAATCTTCTCGTCACACCCCCCGCCCACAGATGGGCTCAATAAACGTCAGATCCTAATGCGGCTCCAATGTCGATTGTCAATGGAAATTGACAGAGGGAGACCAACAGAGCGGGAGAGAGACAGATATAAAATTATTCGATTGATGGTGAGTGGATGATGAGCAGAGAACGAGGGCGAGCGATAGTGAGGTAGAAGCAAGGGGAGATGTTAATGTTATGTGGAGCATCAGGATATTACAAACATTATCATTTGAGTGCCGATGCACACACACACAGACAACGACGTCATCCCCATAGACATTTGACAGGCGGCCATTGAAGGGTCATCGGAAGATTGTGGTCGGGCATAAATGAAGCATTAGCAGGAGCAACTCGTGGTCATAATATAAGTTCGTATGTATGTGTGTAAAACGCACTCACACACACCCTTAAAACAAGACATAAACACAGATTAATACAAACACACTGAGGGAGAATCTAAAAGCAGAGTAGTAATTTTGTGAATTCTTGTGATTACGTTTCTAATGTTTTTCACCAATGAAATGTTCTTAGTAATAACCTATTGATATCCATTGTTGAAGAACGAAAACTGAAACGTGGAGTGGGAAGCCAAATTGCTGGCACGCAATCGACAACCCTCTGCCTCAGCTCTGGAGTGTGGAAACGATTCTTTTCCTCCTCGTTGGATTTTAATTCTTTATAAATCACTTTTCAAAAGCAATTTGTGTGGAAAATTAAACATTATATTGAAAAATAAAACAGAAATAAATTCAGTTGTGAAACCGAAAAAACAACATGAATGTAATGAAAAATCTGGCCACTCTGTTGGGGAACAAATCATTGCTTCACACGATAAGGGAAAAACAATAAAACCAACAACAACAAAAGCAAAGAACAAATACTGGGAGAACGAAAAAATAATGAAGAAATTAATATTTAGCGAGCGAGCAATCAACAATGGGAAGGAGAGGGAGAGCGAGAAGGATGAACAGCAGAGAGAGAAGGAGGAAAGAGAGAGGAAGAGAGAGAGAATGAGTGAACAAATAGGAAATGTTTTTCAATCTGAAATCAATCATTTTTCCGAAAATTTGCGAAATCTTTTTCGATTTCAATTGAAATTCATCGAGACGGAAAATAACATTTTTTGTTGATCTTTCGCTCGGAAGTGGCGCCGCCGCCATTTTGAGGCAATGGAAGAGTGACAAAAATGTCGGCGAACAGCGGAACGGGTGCGGAGGAGTGGGGAGTAAAAAATAACTCAACGAGTGAAACCGGTGGAAAATTTTATCATGATGCAAAAAATGGAAAGAATAAGAAGAATAAATAATAAGAACGAATTTGAAATATTTTAGTAAATATTAGGAAAGGAAACCAAATTTTTGAAATTTCGAATGAAATGCTAAAAAAGAAAAATCGATTCGATGTAAAAGGGACATGAAATTAAAAATCATGGAAATGGGCAACCATAAAAAAGGAAGTCAAAAGTGAATTCAATAAACGTTTCTGCAAATGAAGGCAACGAATGTAGCATTTTATATTGAAAGCAATTAAAATTAATACTTTCGGAAAACCAACAACGACATTCACACAAAAAAACAATAATGCTTCCGCCATCAACAACAAAAATCAACATAATTGCCATCAACCAACAAAAACATTCGCAACAACCAACATGAGCAACAATATAACATTCAGAAAAACATAAAAATTTCATAATAGATTTTAATTAACCGTTTCCCGTCGCACTGAAACGCATACACACCGAGGCATCCCTGAATTCTCACCACAGCCAACAGGGCTTCGACATACGAACAGAGCTTCTCACTCACTCGCTCATACGACAACCATCTCGCCTCCGACCTGACCTCGTCCACAATGAAAACTTTCCTCCGTCCCCTTCGACCACGGCTCTGTCAACCAACCGGACTTCTCTCGCCATCTCTCTCTTTCTCGCATTCAACTTTTTCCGTCAATGGCGGGAGCATAAAAAACAGGAAGAATGAAACCGGTGAGAACGAGTGGAGAGAGGGAGAGAGTGGGAAAGAATGCGAGGGAAACCCAAAGATTAATTTCATGCAAATTGCGCCGCGGAACAATGAGGACGTTAATTGCAGCACTTGCCGGCTGCAACGCCTGCCACGCCCCCGACTCCGCCCCTTCTTGCCCTCGTTCACTCTTCGCTCCCTCTCATTCTCTCCTTGCTCCCTCTCATTCACTCACCTGCACTCTCAGCCATTCAGAGGTCGTCGCACACGTCCGGACAGGTGCAAATCCCGGCGACTCCGATTGCTGAAGGGAACCCAGGTCGGGTCGAGTTGGGATGGGTTTCGGATCGTTTCGCAGATGGACGGGGGTCAGTGGGAGAACGTAAAGGTGGTTCGAGGGAGAGAGAAAGGTCGCTGTGGGTGGGTGGAAGTTCCTGGTAGTCGATAGAAGAGGTCGTGAAAGTAAAGGGCGGAGTGTGAGGAAGAATGTGATCTTTGGGAGAGGTCAGAGTGGGTGGGCGATGGGGTCAGATGAGGGCTGTGGTGGGTGGTCATTCGCCATCGGTCAATACGTGGGAACCGCATCCATAGGTGGGTTCAGTCCTCAACGCTCGACCAAATGTGAACCTCATCCACTGAAAATTTGAGAAACGTCGCTTCGAATGTGAGCAGCTCCCTGTATGAGTGTCCGACTGTCCCTGTGTATGAGTAACATGTGTTTATTTGCTTGTGTGTATGCGTCTGTGGTTTCGTTATGCGAATTCAATGCGAAATGTTGTGTGCATGTGTGTGTATTTGTGCACTGATGCATGTGTTTGTGTTCACTCGCTCGCGGCACCAAGTCTGAAGTGCTTCATAATTGTTAATAATTGTTTGTGGTCGAGTTTTGTGCAACGATTGCATTCCAAGGTTAAGCGGGTCCCGGGGGGCGGTGGTGGAGCGGTTGTGGGCGTGGTCATTTTTCCGACGCCTCGAGTTTCGACATTTAATTTGAGTCCATTTAATTACGAGTTCCACGCTGAATGGTGCCAATTACATCTCATTCAAGCGGCGACCACCGGACGATCGTCCATCGGCCGTGAGGATTGACAGGTGTGAACAGAGTTGCCACCCGGACTGCTGGACAGGCGAATGCATGGATGAATAAATAGACTGATGGGATGGGATGGGCACAACTCGGAGGGGGACGGACGGCACTCAGTTGGGACGGACAGACCTCAAATAGGTCGGAAAAGCTGTCAGATAGATGGAGAGACAGATAGTTGGCAATAAAAATCAAACTCCCCTTGATGAGGTTTTGTTCATTTCAATCATTTCAATTGAATCTCTGAATCCTTTAGCTCATATCAAGAACAAGACAGGAAATTAGAGAGGAGAGAGAGAGGTGCATTGATTAAATAATTAATGCAATTTGGTTTTAAATAGTTCCCTCGTAAATCAAATCCCTCAGAATCGTCAGGATGCCTTTTGATCCTTCGGCTCAAACTTCTCTACTTCTTCCAATCTTTTTCTCCATCTGGATGCCTTCTGTCTGTCCACCTGTCTGTCCGTGTATTTATGGCTCTCTGATCTTCCACACTCCCACACACGACTCGGCTCAGCTCAGCTCAACTCGGCTCGACCTGTCCTGCGGCTCGATTACAAATTCAGTTGCTGCTCAGCCTCGAGGCTCAGACTCCCCGAACCCAACTCAAGCCAACCCAACCTGACCCGACTCGGACTCAGTCTCAGACAGAACGCAGACGTCGGACGAATGTCCTTGCTGCTCCTGTGCCTTCGTTCCTTTGTGTGTTCAACGTGCTTTAACTTATTTATCAGAGGGTCGGAGGGAGCGAACACCAGGTCGATTCCACGCCCACGATCGAGTCCAGGACTTCGGACTCCAACTCTCTAGGCCTACCTTCGTCCACTTGACGCCACCCGGTTCACGACCCCGGGATTTAAAACCCTCACCTTCTCCGTTTTCATCAGCCCTCCTCCGCTCTCCTCCACCCTCCCTCGCCCTCTTCATCGGAGCAATTTTCGCATCGCAAGTCACCGAGGTGGAAAATGTTTATGAATTTCTTATGAGCATCCTGGGGGCTCGTGTGGGCCACAACACATGGACTTCATTCCACCCCCATCCTCCTCCCCTCGTCCTCTTGGCAATCGGCTTAAAAGGGGACAACAACAACAGCCCACCCGACGCCAACAAACGGCAACGAAAAATTTCGGCCGAAAAAGCCGGAAGTGCATCAACTCCAGTTGGGGTTGGGTTCGTGTGGAGCCCGGACTGGAACGGCGGTGTCGAGAATCACCGCATTACAATGGCAACAACATCTGTAACTGCAACACGAACAACAAAAACGACAACAACATCGACACACAATGAGAAGAACACGATATTTCGAATATGACAACAACTACAATGGACAACCTCTGACTGTCGGCCCAGAGACGCCAAACAAATCCCAGAAATTATTTCATAATCTGTCTGACTGTCTGTCGGTAGGTCTGACTGTTTGTTATTCTGTCTGTCTGTCTGTCTGCCAGCCTGTTTTTTGTCTGTATATCTGTCCGTCTGTTCTTGTGTTCGAGTCCGTTCGTTCCTCTCTATCTGTCTGTCTGCAAGTGCAATGAACCGCAGATGAACCCAACTCTTTCTTTATTTCTCTACATGTGATCATGGGTTACCTCAATTTTGATCCTTCATCTTTGATCTTGTGGGAACAACATTCAAAAATTATTTTTACTGTTTTTTAATTTATTTAAATAGTATTTTTTTATTTGATTTTTATCTAATATTTTAAAATTGTTCATAACATTTTATAAATAAATATCAAATAAATATATACTTTTTTCCAATTAGTTGAAATTTTAATATTAATTAATAATTTAATGTACAATCTTTATATAATCTATATAACGTATATAGAGCACATAGCTCTATATAATCTCTGCATAATACCATAATACTAGATAAGCAGATCATGCAGAATCTGTGAACCAAAGACGAAAAACTCTTGAGATCTAGTTGACCAAATGAATACTTCTGATGGAACCACTCGTAGGGTGCTCCATTGGGTCGAAAGGGGTGTGCTCAGGGTATGATGCGGGAGTATGTGTGTGGGTGGGTGAGCAACACATGCATAAAATATACGGCAAAACAGTTGGAACGGAATGCATATGGTAGCAAGAGAGCGAGCAAGCAGAGCGGATGTGAAAAGGACTCCATTGGCATTTGCAGCCGGAAGTGGACGACGGCGGTGGCCACAAGAGGAAACGACCGGGCAACAGATGAAGCAACGGAGCAACACTTTGTCGATCGCACACAGACGCTCACAATCTTCCTCGCTCTCGCTCTCTCTCTTTCTTTTCCTCCCTCTGCCATTGTTTGAGTTTGTTCTGAATTATTTTCAACTACTGGTTACTTGGTTGCCATTTTGCCATAAGGGGTGGGAGTGTGAGTGTGAGTGAGGGCGGATTGGGGTTGAGGGAGTAGAGAAAGGGAGTTGAAGGTGTGCCTCGGACGTTTCCCTGGAAGGGTGCAAACAAATATGGCTGCCAGGACCAGGCTAGTGAATCATCTCCATGCGAGGCTTTGGTTGCTTTTCGCCCTCATGTTGTTGATGTGGTTGTTCTTGTTGTTGATCTGGCTGTTGATGTGGATGGGGTTGTAGTTGTTGTTGTTATTGTTATTGCAGTGATTGTTGTTGGTCATGATTTTGAATGTATTTTTGTTGTAATAATTAAAAGGTAACAAGCTCGGAAGCATGTAAATTTCCAGCCGAAAAGTAGCCAAAAGCTGCAAGCACAACCCGATCCATCCATCCATGCACGACAAGGCACGACACGAACACATACGGACTGATGGACAGACATGCAGGTAGACCCTCCGACAGACAGACACAAAGGTAAACCCTTCGACAGATGCCAGGTCAGCCGGATGGACAGACGGATGCGGGATGTGTTTATTTTTTGGGGAGAAACCTCAAAACAACTCCAACTCGAAGGCTCTGCGGCCTGGGGTTTGGTTTCATTTTTGATGTTGTTGTCATTGTTGTTGTTGTTTTTAATCAACTTCCGTCCAAAGCCGTTCGTTCCCGGTGATCGCCGGCGGCGTTGTCGTCGCAAGGAACCACAAGAAGACCAACAGCGATCCCAGGACATGTGGAGGGTGGGCGATTTCTCCACAGGACCCGAAGAAAACGAAAGAGAAGAAGACGACGAAGGCGTAGGAGAAACAGATGACGCAGACAAGAAGAAGTCCTTGCTCGAAAGACAAACGCATGTCCTTTGAAGTCAAGTCGTCGCCGACTCCTCCTAAGGAGTTGTCTACCTTCTCAACCGCATTCTCTTTCTGTACCTTTCCCTCTTCTAGTCCTGATCGGTCGACTTAAAGGACGACGACAAGGCTGCCCACCTGATTCCCAGCTACGCCTCGAGTTGTTTTCGCTCTGATTGTTTGCCTCGCACCAACGCACGACACGATCCCTGCCCCTCCCCCTCGAGTCCAGCAGTCGCTCGTGTCCTCCGTGTATCGAGTAAATTATGTTTGATCTGCAATTTTTCACAAAATCCCCACTCATTCTCTTTCTATCCCTCTCTTTGCTAACTCTCTGTGTTCTCGTCTCTTTCATTGTGTTCTTTGCCCACTCTAACTGTTCTTTTCTCTTTCTTTCACTCCGATGCCCTTTGGCGAGTCTCGTCCTGTCTCAAGAGCGGTTGATTCTCGGTGAGGCTTGTTTTTTCAAGCTTCGCCTGGGAATTAAAAGGATTTCTCGCACTTTTCCACATCCTTGTCTTTCACTGTTTCTTCAACTCGTTTCTCTTCAGTTCCCTAGCATTCACTCTATTCTCATCACCTTTCTTTCCTTCACCTCTCTTTCCTTCACCTCTCTTTTCTTCACCTCTCTTTTCTTTTCCACTCCTTTTTTCCTCACCTCTTTTTCCTTCTTCCTTTGTTCCTGCTCCTTCTTTCCTCCCGATTTTTTTTCATTCTTCTCCTTTTCTCATTATTTTGTATCCTTTTCTCTAGGCGTTTGGTGTTTTTTCTTCAATCCTGTCGACAAGAGCCTTCCAAGTGGACGTGTCCTGGAGGATAATCGTTTGCCTTTGACACCGTCGACGTCGCCGCCACCCCGCAGTCACAGCCAGGTAACGTCAGGTGGTGGTCGATGGACATCGTTGCACTTGTCCGACTGCGTCGTCCTGTGGCGGAGTTTGTCGCACTCGCCTTCATCCTGAGTCTCCTGTGGCGGTCGCCTTGTTCTTCTTTTTCTCATTTCCGCCGCTGTCGTCTACACCGCCGTCGTCTGCGTCGTTGTCGTCGAGGAGAGTGCAAATATTGAATGTGAAAATTAAGTAGACAGAGACGTGTTACTACCACAATAACAATAACAATAAATGAAACATGACCAACAATAACACCAACAAAGTGTTTGCAGAAGGACAACTCGAAGGACATCACCATTGAGAACTCTTTGAACTCGACCGCTTTGAACTCGACGACTTTGAACTCGACAACTTTAAAGTCCTGTGCAAGGATCCTACATGAGATCATGCGATGTGATGGAGACGAGTCCTTCGCAAGAGCCATGGGTCGGAAGGAAACTTCTTCTGTCATGAGTCGTGAATCAGGAGCCTCGACGGATCCTTGAGTTTCCACCTCGGATCCTTGGAACTCCATCCTGGATCCTTCAGTCTCCACCTCGGATCCTTGGGACTCCTCTTGCAGCGTCGTCTCGAATCCTGCTCTCGATCCTTTGACATCTGCTACGAAAACGTTTTCCTTCCGCTCGAGTGAACGCGAGCTTCTCGGGTGGAGCGCATTTTCCACGTTTAATTTGATTCCAAACACATAGAACTAGCGATAGAGAGACAGAGAGTGAACGGGAGAGGGATGAAGGGAGATGGAGAGAAGGTTGAGGAGCCACACGCCAGCAGACGAGGAGTCACAGACAGACACCGGCAAGGATATCGAGGAACATAAATAAAAACAAATTAAGGCGCAATTTAGATATGCCTTCGCACAGCTTCAAAGGATTCAACGCTTCGATGCGCAATATTCCAAAACTTACAACAAATGCATCTACTATAAAAGCAACAACAACATCTTCTAGAAGAACACCAACCACACAACATCAACACTCTGGCAATATTCACAAAAACAGATTTCTTATCCTCGCCAGCCGGGTGTGAGAACCAAAGACGAAGGAGTTGAAGGGCCGAGATAGAGAGATATTATGGGGAGAAAGAGGGAGAGAGTTTAAAGAGAGGGAGAGGGGGAAACGTGGCAAGAAGAGAAAGCAATTCACACCTTGAGAAAGGACCGAACGAGGCTTCTGAATGCTGGATGCATCGAACTGGAGACCGGATGCAGGATGAGAATGAAGAGGTGGAGGAGACAAGTGGAAATCCGAGGGATATGGATCGAAGTTGGGGGGTTTCAAGACGTTGAGGGCACGAAGCATTCGGAGTCGAGCATTGAGTGCACAAAGCAGCGTTTAGTGCATTCATTGCTGCAGCAAGATATGCAAATTTAATGAACGACAAGGATTATTATTACCATGCGATAGGGAATCAGACACAGGCGCACACAAATACACACACTCATACACACACAGGCACAAAACAGGATATGCCAAGGATCTTGGGAGAATGCGGAATCACGACAAGAAGAACTTGTTCTTGGAGCTGTTTGAGAATTCAACGCCAACATCTGTCGACCTCACACTCGCCGAGACGACTGGTGGGAATCGCCTTTGAATCTTTCGCTCCAAGGATCCAACTCCTTGACTTCCCTAGGATCCTTCAAGTTCCTTGAACTGTTCTTGCTCTGCCCAACACTCTTTGAACTCATCTGGATTGGTTCTCGTCTTGTTTCCTCCGCGTCTTTGTCGACCACTGAGGCGAAAATAATTGTCGAAAACTAATTTCGGCGCGTTCGCCTTTCGTCCCTTGAAGGTGAGATCTTCGGACAGTTTGATTGAGCAAAACTGCAGCAGGTCATCGAAACATAATTTATGCATTGGTTAAAGCTACAAAACGACGACCCCCACTCCCAAGCCGGGGGGAGGCCACGCCATGAACACCATGGAGTCCATGGACCATGGCTGAAACATGCAACGTTGCACTTGGCCGAGCATCGACAATCATTATTTGTCCAATAACTTCGACTGACTGGCGACTACTGTGCATGTGTTAGAGGGAGAGGGTGACTAAAGAGTGAGATATTGGGGCTTCCTGATCAGCATGTTAATTACTTATCGACCACATTGCAAATTCCTAAATTCCGATCCGACGTCCGGAGCTTCAACATCAGCCTCGGCCCCTCCCCGCTCGGCCACCCGCCCACCATGCTGACTAATACATATGCAAATTTGCAGACACCAAACATTGCCCTCTCTCTCTCTTTCTCACTCTTTCTGTTCCTTCTCTCCCGTTCTCCTTGTTTGAAGGTCGTCCTGATCAATATGCAAGGATTATAAATAAATTGATGACAGGACTTTCATATTCGAGGTTGTGTCGACATGTTGTTGTTATTGGTATTGTTGTCGTTGGTGTTGTATTGTTGTTGTTGATATTTCATTGTTATTGTTACTATTTCATTGTTCTTGTTGTCTCTTTATATGTTGTTTTTGTAATCGGTAACATGTTGGTGTTCTTCCAATTGTTATTGTTGTAAATGACCAAACCGATTAAAGAAACGATTGACTAGTCGACTTTGAGCTCAAAGGCTTCTGTATAAAATCTTCTCGAGTATAATATTAAAAAAACCCCCTCAACCCCTTCCTACCGCAGGATGCTCGGTGGTGAATCAGCGGAAAATTTCCCGTGGAGAGAAGAAATCAACGTCCTATGGCAATTAATTTCGACATTAATTTTTATTCTTTATTCTTCGAAGCATAAAAGTTTTGTAAATAAAATTGTTCACACAAAACCAACAGCAACAACAACAATAACAACAAAAACAACTGCGAGATCATTAACAAAGACAACAACCAAAACCCACAACAACCAAAAACACACAACAACAATGATGAAAACAACAAAATCGACAACAACAACAAAAAACACCAAAATAAATCGGTCGCTTTCGTTCTAAAAATACTCGGATTTTTATTCAGAAGAAATTTTTGAATTAATTTCCGCACTTAAGAATTTTTCGCGGTCTTTTCTTACATCGGGGTGGAGGTAGGAAGTGGGCGGGCGGGCGGTGGGCGTCGTATAAAAAGCTTCTGTTGATAACCGTTCATTCGTCCGTCCATCTGTCCATCCGTTTGTCTGTCTGTCTGTCCTCCTTTCTATCACTGTCTGTCTGTTCGTTTCTTTCCTGCCAGAAAAAATTTTCCCAATGAGTCATCGGCAATTTTTTCCGATGTGATTCGCTATAATTTTCCAATTATTTTTTATTTTCCAACCGACCTCATGTGCGGCAAAGGGGGATTTTCATGATTCAACGTTTTTGAATTTGACCAAAGGTGTTGACAAGGGAGGCGGATGAAGAGACCTCGGGAATACCCCCCGCCCCCTCCAATGAGAACCTTTCCATCACCATCCGCCCACGAATTCCGCCCACTTTCTTCGCCTCGATCAATCGGTCGGTCGCAATTTGATCGACTGATCCTCGATTGATCCATTAATTGACGGGCTCTCGTTGAGACCGGCGGACGCGAAAACGATCAGCAATTAACACCTCCGAGTTCACCCTCTCTCTCTCACACACTCTTTCCTCCTCTCTCTCTCTTTTCATCCCCCTCGATCACTCATTCTGTTCCTTCCTCGCTCTCAACAGACGAATGTGCGAAGCGATCACTCAGTCGATCATTCACTCATCCACTCGCTCTGTCCGTCCGTCGGATTCTCACCTCATCGGCGAACGAAAAGAACGAGGGACAGACAGAACGAGCGATAGATAGAACGAACGACAGACAGATTGCTGAGCGAACCGACAGATAAAAACACCGAGGGACAGATGAGAGGACAGACGGTCGGACGGACAGCTGACAAGCAGGAAATAAATGCGTGCGATGGGCAGACAGATCGAGATTCTTGGCACCGGCCGAGTGACGACGAGCGTCGACCGACATCCGGCATCCGACCGAATGCCATCTTCGCCCTACTCACCTTGAGTGCGTGCGTCTGTGTGTGTATAAGAGTGCGTGTAGGTGTGCTTACAAGCGATCGTGGCCAGGGGATAAATCATGGGATCCGTCCGTCCGCTGATCACAATCCGCTTGTAAACAATTCAACCAAAATAACGTGTTCCTCGTCCGAGAGGGGGAGAAAATGAAAAATTAAACCGCGAAACAATTTAAATGAATAAATTATTTTATAAAATTCCCGCGATCGTGTCGCGACATCGCTTGACATTCGGCTGTCGGGGCTCGAGAGGAGGGTGGGGTGTGCGGTGGTGGAGAATTTATTGACACCAGAGTGGAGCGGCGAACCAAGGTCGGGTCGGCTTCGGTTTCGGCCGATGGGGCGGAATAGGGACAGAGGGGCGGGCGGCGGGCGACGGTCTGCCGCAGGTCCATGAACCGAATGTAAACAAGCGAAGAACACGACGCATCCGCACCTTGAACTAATTTCCAGTCCACTCGAGTCGGATGAGAGATCGGAACAAAATTGGACACAAATCATATACCGACATAGGTTCTTAGGGTTCTAGGTTCTTTGAGGTTGACCTCGGTGTATATAATCGAGCACAATCTGAATTGATTTTCACACAGATCTCAGCTCATGAAGCGGTCAATATGGATGAATTAATGCTCAATGGCATCGGAGCGAAATCGATGACAGAGAGAGAGAGAGACAATTCGAAGACTAAGAGAGAAATCGAAGACAGACAGCGCCTAATCGAAATCGACAGAGAGCGAAAAACCAAAGTGAAAATTAAAATGATCGAATCTCACTGGGCGCCATAAAGTCAATGGATCCTTCAAATCACGCTCTCTGGATTTTCTTCGCTCAACTCTCTTTACAGTCCACTCGACTTTTATCTCCCTCTCAATCCCTCCTTCTCCCGCTCGATCTCCTTCTCTCTCACTCACCCCCTCCATCTCTCATTCCCACTTTCTCTCTCTGCTTATACCGATATTTTATTCTAAAACAATATTCAAAACTCACTGAGAAGAAATTCTGCGATCTCTCGCATCTCTTTGAGTGGGAGCAAGAGACGAAGTGTATTTTTAACTCGATCTCGCTCCCCGCAAGCCGAAGGAGAGCGAATGGAGATCGAACGGAGAGCGATGGAGGAGACTTTTGGGGACACAGGGAACTACCATGGATATGAAGAATGATTTTCCAATATATATTTCCCCGATCGGGAAAGAGCCACGCCCCCGCGACCTTGGTATTCTCTAAAATTCATTTCATATCGCTCTCTATATGAATATTGAAATATTCCCATCCCGAATGTGCTCAGCAATTTGGCTCGTGTCGTCGTGGAAATTCCTCTCGTCGCTTGGACCCATTTTGTCTATATCTGTATCGCCAATTTTCGGTTGGAGACGCTTTTCCATGCGATCCCCAAGATACTCGGGCGCTCCACGGACGCGTCGGGCGGATGAATGAATGACCAGACAGACAGATGGCCAGAGAGGAGACCGAATGCTTGGATGGGAGCGTATTGGGATGTATCTCAGAGGCGAGTCGTCGATCGCTCGTTCAGATACAATTTTCAACTGCTCCCGAACGTACGCTCGGATAACTCTGAAAGTAAGAGAACGACGAAGAAAATAATAGAAATATTTTGTAAATACGAATTGTTCGGAATAAATAAATACAAAGTTCATGGAGAAAGTTCAATAGAGAAAAGTTTATTAAATTCAAGTAATTAAAAGTGGAAAAATGCGATAATGGGAAAATTGCAATCGATAATGAAGAATTCCAATGGAAAATAAAAATGAGAAATGCAAAAATTGAAGAATTAAAATAGAGAGCTCAAATTTTAAAATCAAATTGAAAATTTAAAAATCAAATTGAAAAATAATATGTAAAATGTAAAATTAAAACGGAAGGTGAAAAATTAAAATTGAAGATGGAGAATGAAAATTAAAATGGAGAATAAAAGTTTAAATTGAAATGAAAATTGAAAATAAAATCAGTGAAGTCGTGTCGGGATGAAGGAGGAAGACGGGGCAGAAGAAGGAGCGAAAGAACGACTCAGGGCCATCGGTGGGACGCGGATGACGGTGGGGCGTGGGGTGGAGCGGGGCGGCCGCGATCAATGATTAAAAAACACACACATTGTGGAAACCAGCCGAAAGTATCCAAAGAACACGAAGAATATCTCGATTGTGCATTCGTATCGAGATGAAAAATTCCGCTGGAAAGCGTGTGTCGTGCATGTGTATGCGTGCGTGTTTCTGCGAGTATCTGTCTGTATGTTTATGTTTGTGTGTGTGTATTGGTGTCGATGTGAAAATAGTTCGACAGTCGACGTCATTGATGGAAAACGTAGCGTTGGGATCGCGGTGCGCGCTTCAGCAGTTGTTGATCGTGTTCACAGTGTTGTTGTTTCGGTTGCACCTGCATAAGCCAATGGTGACGTCACGTCCACTGGCGATCGCTCAAGTGCATCTCCGAAAATGTTTCGGTGAAAATTTGTGAATTTATCGAAAACAAGCACGATCAAAAAATGAAAAAAAAGAAGAATAAAGAAGAATTTCAAAAATAAGATGAAAAAACCTTAATAAGAAAAAAACAAATACGAAGAAAATACCAAAGAATAAAAGAAAAACTCAAAAAAAAAAATAAAAAACCAAAATAAGAAGAAAAACAAAAATTATGAGCGGAAAAAACAAAACCATTTGAAGTTAAAAATAAATCCAGAGGATACAAACACGCCAGAAAGATACTGTATCTCTCGACATGAGACATGTGAATCTCGGTGGAATTGTAAAAATTCAACTCAATACGATACGATTCGATTTTATTCGGTTTTATACTTGATTTAATGATTTAATTCTTGTGGCGAATTTCGTCGGTCGATCGCGATCGTGGCAGACTTTTCCACGAGAGGAAAATCCCGTCCCGGGATGCCTTCTACTCTCACTCGCTCTCTCACTCTCGCTCAACTTCTCCCGGTTTCACTCTCTCACTCTCGCTGAGTGCTTTGGATGATTGAGGAAAACTCACTCGAAAACAAAAATCGAAAAATTCTCCAAATCGACCAAGACTGAAACACAATTGTTTTCTCTCCTTATTGCGTTGCTTCTCCCTCTCTCCCTATCAAGCTTCGTTTTCAATCCGCTTTCGGTTTTTTCGCATTGAAATTGTTTATGAGTTTGTTTGGAATTTCGTGTAATCTTCGTGGAAAAACGAACAAGAGTGACAACAACCATTATAGAAATTGAAATACAACATGTGAATCCAACACCTTGCGCACTTCGTTGTTGTAAAGCATTTGTTGAAAATAGTAATTGAAAATGAAATTTGAAATTTTACTTTTTTTCTCAGTGTCGACTGGTGGTAAAAGTGAGCTCGATATTTTCCTAAAGTGTTTTGTTTTCTTCAATTGCAATTTCAGATTTTTTGCCAAATTAATATTTCGAAAAATTAAATTCAGTTAATTTTGGATATTTTTTACTTTCGACGTGGATGAATCAGCGTATCTATGGAATGGTGTGTTTTTGTGTATCTCTTGGATTTCACGGCGATGCGCGGTTGCCTCCCATTGTGCAATAATTCGCGCCGTGTTTTCGTTTGCCTCGCGTAATGAATTGAAAGAATTAAGAGTGAGAACCAAAAAACTGGAAATAAAAACAATTTGCTCGGAATTAAATTCGTATCTGATGGATAAACATTCGCATAGCTGCTCAGAACTACAAACGGTAAATGATTGATTTTCTTTCGTCTTCATCGTCTTCGTCTAATTAACAAGCGATGACCACGCCCTCTCCTCCATTCGCCCTTTGTCCACGAGGGGGAACTTCGTGTTTCTTGATATTTATTTGTGTTGTTATTTTTACTTGTATCCCATAGATACTTGTGTGTTGGAATTTTACGAGCAATTGGCTCAGATACTTCAAGCCATTTAATTGGTCCTTGAGTGCGGTCATAAATTTTATTTTATAAATTTTACCGTCTTGACTAGAGCCAACCCCCCTCGCCACGCCCGGACGAGTGGTGTGGAAATGCAATCGAAATTTTAATTTCAATTTCAATTCGAATTTCAGCCCGAAACGCATTACGGATACGTAACCTATCTGTGAGATACAATTGTTATTATAAAGTGCTTTTATAGTTCACATAGTTTTGTTTTTGTGGAAAAGGTATTTAAAATTTGCACCGACAGCAGATGTTGTTATAGTTGTTGTTGTTGGCTCCATGTGCGGACTCTTTGAAAACCATGAAGCATAAACAACACTTCTATCCTCTCACTTCTTTCAACCCCACCCACTTTTCTTCTCCCTCTCTCTCACTGATTGTTTTTAATTTTTATGGTTTCGGTTCTATACGGAAAATTTATATTTTTTCCTAAAATGAAATTTCACTTCTCTTTTATGTTTTCTTCCTTTAATATTAGCCCTTCATCTTCCACATTTAAATTTTTTATAATTCAACTTATTTTTCTTTTTCAATCCATTGGCACCTGTCTATTATTGATGTTGTTCTCAAATACCGCCAAATGCTCTTAATTTTAATATATTAATTTTATTTTCTTCGCACCAAACAAAATTAATAACACCAGCAACTAAAACAAATTCGAAAAAAATAAAACTAATTTCCGTCCGTCCGTGCGCCGGTAATAAAAACAAAATCTATTCATAGACTTCATTATGAATTCCTTCATCCACTGAGTTCTAAATATAATTCCGTGGAGAATAATAGAAAAACAAAACGAAATTAATTTCGAAAACTTCATTCAATAGCTGAAATAAAATAACATAAGTATATATGCGTACATGCATATATATATATTTTCATATAAGTGCATATATCTACTGAAACTGAGAAAAAGTCTCAAACTACTGTAAAGCTTTTATGTTGGGTTTCCTGTGTCTGCATTTAAAATATATTTCTGATTTATGAACCCCTCAAAATAAAAAAACATAATATTCTTCCTTTAAACGATATATTGGAAACTTAAAATATTTTCACATATGTATCTTAATTATATGTTTAAGATAATTAGGCTACAAATATTAATAATAAAAATATAAAAAAGTGTCAAGTATAATTTGATTATATTCTAAATAAACTACTGGAAGTTCTTGCCTTCCTCTCCTCTTTCAGTCGTTCTCAGTTGCGTAATATCAATATCAATAATATACATATATCAATATATCAATACAGTGGTGGTCCAGTATAACGAATGATATAATGTCCAGGATTCGTTCGTTATATCGAAATACGTATTTCTTTTCATAAATATTAGCATAGTAGCAAGTTAAACTCTATTCGTATTATATTAATTCATTAATGAAAAAATAATTAAAAAATGTACATAAATGAGCAAAATTATTTATTTTTAGAAAAAAATATTTTATTTGTTTGTACTGAAGTCAAATAAAATTAGTTATATAGAATACTTAATTTTTCAACCGTTCGTTATTTAGAGTCATCAATAGACTAGAAAAAAGTGTTCGTTATACTGAACATTCGTTATATCGGCGTTCGTTATACTGAACCACCACTGTATATCAATATATGAATATATCAATATATCAATATATCAATAATTCCAACAATTACCTCCCATCAGCCCCACAGATAGCACTTCTCCGGTGGGTTCATCGGCCTCGCCAGCGAGCAGTTGTAGGCGCGCGCGAATTTGTCGAAGTGGGCCAGCGTGCGATGGACCCGCTCGTAGTCCTCGCCATGCTCCGTGCTCTCGGGGTTCGGGTCGATGTCGCCGCAGTAGAACTGCCCGAAGTTCAGGAAAAACAGGCGCTCCGGCGACAGCGCGGCGCCGTCGGGCGTCGGGAACTCGAGGTCGTCCCCGACCTCGTTGCTCCCGAAGTAGGCCTCGTAGGCCAGGCGCAGGCCATCGACGTCGGCGATCTTCTCGTCCACGTGCCTCGACTGGCCGAGCAGGCACTGGACGCTGCCGTTGAAGTGCTCGTTGGCCGCGATCTCGTCGGCGGTCCCGCGGATGACGCCATCGGCGTCAAACTCCAGGCCCGCGGTGTCGAAGGAGTGCATGATCTCGTGGCCCAGCAGGAAGCCCAGGGCGCTGTGCACGAAGAGCTGGTGCAGGCGCCGCCCGAAGACCGGCTGCTGCAGGATGCCCAGGGGCACGACGACGACGTGTTCGCTCTGCATGAAAAACGGTGAGGAGGAGTGGAAAGTGTCGAAGTGCAAACTGATCCGGTTCTCGGGCAGCGGCGGCGCGGTCTCGAGCTGCCGGTGCTCGGCCTCGAACTGCTGGCGCAGCAGGTGCAGGTGGTTCGCGACGAAGGCGGCGCCGTCGTCCGCCAGCTGGAGGCCGGCGTAGATCTCCTCCAGGACGGCGTCGTCGCGCGGCAGGTTCCCGAGGTTCAGCCGCAGCCGGTCCAGCTTGGCCTGCAGGAAGGCGACGTGGTCGGGCGCCAGTTGGTTGCGGTTGGAGCGCAGGACGGCACCGACGCGGCTCCGGATGCGCTCGAACAGCCCCATCACCGTCGCGCGCACCTCCTCCAAACCCGCGAAGCCCCGCGCCTGGAGCCAGCCCATGGCATGCGGCATCAGCGTGCGCAGGTGCGTCACGCACTCGAGCCCTCCGAAAGCCGTGGGCCAGGTCTTGCTCACGTAGTACAGGAAGCGCACCACCAGGTAGCGCCCCACCTCCGTCGCCGGGCGGCGCTCCATGGCGGCGAACAGGGCTCGCATGTAGGCCCAGTTCTGAACGACCACCAGCGTCTCGCCGGGCAGTTGGCGGCCCACCACGGCCTCCACGTAGCGCCGCAGCTGCGGCAGCCGCGCCTCGGCCGCCAGCGCGTCCAGCGTCAGCTCGCGCCGGTCGGACTTGGCGTCGTCGTCGCCGATCGCGGCCAGGCGCAGCAGCTGCTTCTCGAAGTCCTCCACGAAGCGCATGAACTTCCGCGTGTCCCGCGCAGACAGCCGCAGGTTAATCAACGTGGTCTGAATGTCGTCGCGAGCCATGGCCTTGAAGCCCTCGTCATTCACAGGCTTGTCCAGGTCGATCTGGTGCGGTCGGTCTGGAACCTTGAAGCTCGGCAACACCGTCTCCTCCAACAGGACCCCGTTGAAGCCGTAGCGCCGCAACACGGCCAGCATCCGCACCCAGTCGTAGGCGGGGCCGCGTCGTCGGCTCTTCCGGCGCCGCTCGGGTTTCAGCGGCGGCCACCGCAGCTCCTCCCACTCCGCGACCAGGTCGAGGTAGTCGTGCGGCTCCAACTCCTCGGCCCACGAGCAGGACCTGAAGTGCTGCAGGACGCTGCCCACGAAGCCCGGAAGCCGAGCCCCCTCGTCGCTGGATTGCTCCATCTCCTCCAGGGCCTCCAGCAGCACCGCGTCCACCTGGCCATCCATCACCGACATGGTATCCGTGAGGCCCACCTCTTCCGACGCGTCCTCCTCGGTCGCCTCGTTCACCTCGTTTACCTCGTTCACCTCGTTCGCCTCGTCCGCCGTCCAGTGGCCGCAGGCGTAGTCGTAGAAATCCTCGCACGGATCGGCCGCCGGGTTCATATTGCGCCGGATGTGCGCCATCTGCAACTGGTCCTGCGTCATCGGCTCCTGCGTCGCCACCGCCTGCTCAGCCCACGACAGGCTTCCTCCGTGCACCGCCAGCAGGATCCCCACCAGTAGTGCCGACCTCATTGTCCTTTGATGCTTCTTCCTCGTTTGCAACAATCGACTGCGATCTTCTGACGTTCGGATCGCACTGAAATTGATTCTCAATCAGGTTCCATGATGAACTGTTTTTATTACGTAGCCCTTGTCCAGATGGCTTCGCATTCTCAGCTGATCAGATCTCCTCCCTTATCAACCCGCTGCTACTAAACCGCGACCTTCCGATCGATTGAAAATCGCGTTTAAATGTAAATTACTATTTCCTAGTAAGCATGTTCATATATTTCCGTTCATGTGCAATTTACATCTATCTTGATTTCTATAACCGTGGCATCGGGCGCGCGCTAGATTCATGAGCTCCGGGAATTTTAAGATTACATCATTGATTAAAAGTCTCGTCTTGACTTCATTCAATATTATGGGTTTTTAATACCAATCGTTGTTTTCGCTCAACGATAGGAGGAGAGAGAGAGAGATCAATTATGATGATAGGAAAATTTTCGATATTTACCGATTTACTGATTTATTTCCCTACTATTGCTTTACTGAATATTGTATTGATTTTCGAGGAAATACATCTGGTTTCAATATATTTTACTACATATGTATATTCCAATTACATTGTAATTTACTTTGAATTTACTTTGCACTTATATTATATTATTGAAATCCTGGGCCATGATCGCCGGTGAATCACTATCGATATAGTTGTTGAGGAAGAGACTTGCAATTGGTAAGAGAATAAGAGGGTTCGAAATGTTGCTTCGGACAGAGAGTGAGAGTTCTAACCAGCGATGCCAACTACACGGATATTTCCGTGTTCTACGGAAATTTTACACCTTGGCGGACACACGGAAGTTTACGTTAAATCTACGGATATTTCACTTCGAAAGATTCTTAAAAAATGTTATATTTTATGAAATCCAAAGTATTTATTTTCTAAGAAAATGATCAAATTTTGAATTTTCTATGAAAATGATCTTTTGAACTTGACTTTTGAATTTTCTATGAAAATGATCAAATTTTGAATTTTCTATAAAAATGATCAAATTTTGAATTTTCTATGAAATTTTGAATTTTCTATGACATTTTGAATTTTCTATGACATTTTGAATTTTCTATGACATTTTGAATTTTCTATGAAATTTTAAATTTTCTGACATCTTCCATTTTCTATAAAATTTTGAATTTTCTGACTTTTTTAATTTTTCTGACATTATAAATTTTCTATGAAATTTTAAATTTTTTTATGAAATTTATCAAATTTTAAATTTTCTATAAAAATTATCAAATAAATATAAATTTTTTTTTTTCTTCAAAAATATAGGTTTTTGTACTAAACACCGAAATACACGGATATTTTCAGTGTATCGCACGGATTTTTCCTCTCTTTGGGTTGGCATCGCTGGTTCTAACTCTGCGACGTCTGCTCTGTGCAAAGCGACTCGTAACCGAAGGGCTATGACGTCACTCAATTAAATTGCGCTGGTGCCGTTCGCGACGGTTTATTGTAATTGTGGTTGTTGTGACTTGTATTTTTTTTCATCTCATCTCATTGTTTTTGTTGTCATTCTGTATTGTTGTTACAGTTGATTTCTCGATGTATTTCTTAGTGTTTTTGATGTTTGTTTATTTCTTAAATTGCTCCGAATCAATTTGATTTGTTTGACTCACGCAGACAGTGAGCAGCAGCAGCAATAAATGAAGCTCTCAAAAGCTCTCACAAAATAACAACAACAAAAATAAAAAGAATAAAAACAAAAATAAAAAATAACAACAAATATATAAAAATATAACATCAAAAATATAAAACAAAATAAGTATATAAAAAATTAAACAACAAATATAAAAATTTAACAACAAAAAAAAACAACTAATATTAAAAAATAGAAAAAAATTAAAAAAAAAAACATCGAACCGAAAAAGCAAGAACAACAACAGCATCTTCGCAAAAGTAACGAACAGCAACAACTAAATAAACAAATAATAACAAACTAGAAGATTAGCAGATAATCGCAGAGAGTAGAAAAGCGAACGGAAAGGCAGACAGACTGAGGGGAGCGGGGGCGAGAGGGGCGGAACTACGTGGTCAGTGCGGGGCTCCACGCAATGGTCACGCCCAAGAGACGATCGAAACGATCCTCGAGTGAAGCCTGCGGACAGTCGGACGGAAAGGTGTGTGAACGGACAAAGCGGACAGACAGACAGATGCTCGATGCTGGGACGGACAGATTTCAACCGATGAACGGACTAATTTCAACAGAAGGACAGACGGACTCCGATTGAATGGGTGGATGAGGTGTGAGAACGAATGGATCGGTGGAGAGATTCGGTGAATGGCGAGATCTGCTGATTGGGGGTCTGACGATCAGGGAGGGTGCATAGAATGGACAGCTCTCTTTCTCTCTCTCTCTATCCCCTCTCCCTCGCTCTATAGTTCCTCCCGAGCACTGAATCTGCGGAGCAAATAATTTATTCAAAGCGATTCGATGTGGGGCGGGAGACAAATTGGGGATCATTCAGTGATCTACGTCGCGTTGTTGTCGATAAGGTTTGTTTTTGTAGCTGGTGCTGATCTTCTTCTTGTTGTTGTTGTAGCGGTTTTGTGTTGTTTGCGGGGTGTTTTGAATTAAATTTAGTTAATTTTATCTTATTTAATTTGTTAGCTTAGCATCCATTGCGTACTTCTGTTTTTCTTCTTATGATGTTATTGTAGTTGTTTCAAACGATGAGAGAAAAAGCGCAAATATTTATTTTTATTTTGATTCCATTCTACTTTTTGGTTTCCGAATTTTGTTGTTGAATATTTATATTTTTGTTTTTCATTTTTTCTTTTGAATTATTTTTATTTATGTTTTCTTTATTATTCTTTATTCTTGATTTAAATTCTCTTTTTTCTATTTTAATTTTTTCTATTTTTATTTTTATTGTCGTTTTATTTTTTGTTGTTTTTAATTTTATTTTTGTTTTTCTACTTTTTATTGTTGTCTTGAATCCTCTCCCGGTGTTGGTTTCTTGCGGAAATTTAAATCATTTCACTCGATCGTGATGAGGCGTGGGAAGGGGTTGGGGGAGGGCGCCGAGCGTTGGACGTCGGCCGGTGACGTCGATCGGACGCTTCGGCCGGTCGACAAGTGACAGATCGTTGAAAGTACCGGACACACCTTGGCGACGTCTCGTTACAGCGACGAAGTCTCGCGATATCAGTGGTACTCGTTCGCACAGTGGAACAGAGTGATCGTAGAGCTTTCACAAATATGAATAGAATTAAATTGTCAATCTCTAAATACTGTATATTTATATTTTTAATTGTTAAATTTTACATTTTTTATTTTTGAATTTTTCATTCCTCCAATTTTTCATTATTATATCATTTTTCAAACTCACCCTCATTTCTATAATTTCTGCTTCCCTTTTCTCCTCTATCCACTTGTTTAATCCTTTATTTTTCTATCCCCTTTCTCCCTATCCTTCTCTCCTTATCTACTCTTTTATCCCTTCTCCTCTTCACTACCCCTGCCCCACTATACGATCGGTCATCTTATAAATCAATTTGTTAAAAAAACAAACTTTTCATTTTCACTCCCGATGTCATCGTTTTCTTTCTCTCAATCCCATGCACTATATCTCTGCCTCTCTCTTTTCAGTGCTCTCTGCATTGAAAGTCGCGTGATTTATTGTCAAGTCATCGTTCAAATTTGCGTCCACGGCAACAATAACAACAATAGCAACAACAACAACAACAGCGACAACCAAAAAAAATGTCACAGAAAAACGCGAAACGCAGCTGACAAAAAATCCACAACCAACGAAGAGAAGGAGGAGGAGGAGGTGGAGGCAGTAGAAGAAGAAGAACATAATTATTATCGGAAGCATAAATCAAATCGGAAGTGAGAGCAACAATAATAGCAACAACAACAACAACAAACGCAAAATACAACAACAAAGGGGTATCATTGAAACGGCCCAAAGATGATGTTCACACGTGCCCAAGTGCGAAAACGCACGAATGGCAACACTGGCAGCCAGCGGCCGAGGACAGGTCGGGGTCAGCAACATGGCGGCTACGATGGGTATGATGTGAGTAGAGCAAGAACAACAATAATAATTACGACAACAATTTTTATAACAACAACCATCCCCTTGCAGACCCGCTACAACAAACCAAGCCCCGCCCCCGGACGCACACGTGACCGCGATCGTGACCGGGATCGCGATCGAGACCGCGATCGGGACCGAGATCGCGACTCGAACACCTCTGGCAGCTCTGCGCTGCTCTCGGGTGGCTCCTCGAACTCGGGCGGCAACTACTACTACAACAACTGCAGCGGCAGCGGCAGCGGCGGCGGCAACAACAACAGCAGCAGCAACAGCAGCAACAGCAACAACAGCAGCAGCCGCCACTCGACGGCGAACCTGCTGCGGCAGCACTCGAAGGAGGAGGCCTTGTACGATCGGCCCTACGTCGACCGGCGGACGCGGCCGCGGAGCATCACCAATCGGCGGGGCGCGATCAAGCAGCAGAAGTTCGTCCCATAAAAAATCCCTTGTCAGCGTAGAGTGAGATGGTCTGACGTTGTTTTGTGTCTCTTTCCAGGACGCACGACATCAACGGGCATCGCTTCGTCGCGAAGTTCTTCCGCCAGCCCACCTTCTGCGCCTTCTGCAACCTGTTCCTGTGGGGCTTCGGCAAGCAGGGCTACCAGTGCATCAGTGAGTAGATCACCACGCCCCCCTCGCCTCCCACGCCCCCATTTGGACACCCCCCACTCGCCGATCTATTTTCGTTGTTTTTATTGAAACGGCTTCACGCGTTACTGACGCTCTCGTGAGCCGTTTAAATGCGGCCAAAATATTATTAATCGCCGCCAAATCTCGTAAATTTCATCGCAAAAGAGATAAAAATAATCCATAAATATATGAATTTATTTTTCCTCCAAAATATTTTGAAAGTGTTTAAAATAGCTGAGGCAAAAAATATTAAATATTATTTGCAAAGTGAGGGGAAATCAATGAGATCTCATATAGATTCTTGAATCCCTTCCAGCCTTCTATCAATATCTTCCATCTCCCTCTATACATATATCTTCTGTCTTCCTGTATATATCTTTCTCTCTCTCTCTCTCTCTCTTGCAGCCTGCCAGACCGCAGTCCACAAGAAGTGCCACGAGAAGCTGCTCGGCAAATGCTCCGGCTCCGTCTTCAACTCCGCGAGCACAATTGTAAGTAAATCCCTATATTCCGATATATTTCCGACATATACCTTTTATATATCCACTGTATTTCCGTTACAGTTCCTGCGCGAACGCTTCAAGATCGACATGCCGCACCGCTTCAAGCCCTACACGTTCATGTCGCCGACGTTCTGCGACCACTGCGGGTCCCTGATGGGCGGCTTCTTCAGGCAGGGTCTCAAATGCGAAGGTAGGTGGAATTAAATTTATATAAATTTTATTGAAAAAGAAATAACTTACGAAAACCGATCATAATGAATTAATTGGTACACGTTGTGTGAATGTTGCGGCAACATGTGCTCATGCGAAAGCAACATGGTCGCTAGCAACATTTTGGGCTGCAACATGAGCCCCAGAAACATGATCACTGGCAACATGTATATATATTACAAGCCCTCTAGTGGTGGGTAGTGGTAGTAGGGTGCAATGAAACTTTGTTTATCAAATGCCACAACCGGTGATTGTGCTGCCATCTATTGGCGAATAGTGCTGGGGTTGTTTTAGAACAGTGAGTTTCTTCGAGACAACAATTAAATTTTTTTATTAATTTATTTATTATTTTATAAATTATTATTTTGTTTTTGGTTCTTAATAATTTTTAGTAATTAATCAATTCTGATTTGTTTAAAAAATATTATTAAAACTATATTTTCAAGAAATAATTATAATCAAAAAATATATTTTTTTTAAATATTAAAAACAAAAATAATTTGAAGGCAAAAACTCACTGTTTAGAATACGAAAAACGTAATTGGAAGACACTCTCTCTACCTCTCTCCCTCTCACAACTCTCTATTTTGGTTACTTATCCGCAACAATGCCCAGAAAATGATTTTCTCTCCTCAATTCAATGGAAATCATCAACGAACCTTATTCGAATTGTTGTTTTTGTTGTAAACATTAGGAAAATCGAAAAAATAACACGACTGAATAGAAACACAAACAGCAATAACAGCGAGTTTATTTTGAAACACATTTTCACGGGAATCCACCGAAATGTGGGAAGAACCTGTGGCAACAACACACAAAAACCACAACAACAATAGAATAGAAACTCTGCTGCACTGAGTTAATTAACGAACTCTCAACGCCCGGTTCGCCACGTTGCCCACCTCTGCGATGGATCCGATGGAATTTTGTCTGGCTCGTTATTTCTGAGAGAAACGGTGTCAAGTGGTAATGATCTATGTGCGAAGCAAGGTGGGATGGGGGAAACTCCGAAAGGGGGGCGGGGTCAAACATGAAGATGTTGTAAATTCTACGTCGAATTTATTTCACTTATTGTTTTATGTTTTGTCCATCACTTGATATTTTAAACAATTCATTTCTATTTTGGAAAATTTCGTTCCTTAAATATATTTTTCAATAATATATAAGAAATCTATTCTTCAATCTATTCTAAAAATGAGGTGTCCAATGTTGGTTCTCGTCCATCTGTCTCTGTCCCACACCTTGTCTTCCTGCCTCTGAGATGTTTGTCTTTACCTCTGAGATGCCTGTCTTTCCTTTCTGTAATGTCCCGAATAACTAGGCCGATGAACCTCAGTCTTTTCGCTGGTCTTGCCGTCTGTTTTTTATTTCCTCCATTAATTTCGGTGAAATTACGAAATTTTTGTGAAATCTTCTCAACGTTGTCAAATTGTATTTTATTCGCTCAAAAATGCGTTTTCCTCATCTTGTTCTTCTTCAGTTTCGCAACTGCAACAACAAGAACAACAACATCGCATCAACAATGTACGATGTGGGCGACTCACGAGACATTAAAATAAAACTTCTTAAAAAATATTTCAAATAAATTTTATTTTAATCACAAACCGAAATGAATTTCATTAATGGTAACGAGTGGCGTTGCCAACTACGGCCGTGTTGCGTGAAGCGAAGACAGGGGTGACAAAGAAGAAGATGATGAGTGTTTTTGTTATTTCAATAATTATTCTCTGAGGATAAATTGAGAATCCCTGGATCCCTTCAGAGCTCAGAATCTGAACCACAAGATCCGGGTATAGAAAGGGGAAAATTGTTTCAAGGATGAAAACAAATATAAAATTCAAATTTTTGGCGAAGGGAGGAAAGCGTTTTGCCAACTGCATGTAAATTGCAGCCATCCATTAAACCAACCTTTCGTCGTCCACTTTTCGATGATGTTGTTGCTACCCAGAAACAACAACAAGTGCAAAAAATCATAACCAACAGCATCTTCTACCTTCGTGTTTCAAACTAAACTAAATTAATTCATAAATTTACGAAAATTCCACCATCAATTCGAAACTTTAATCTTTTTCGAAAATATTACTGAATAATCTCATTCTCAAAATCTCAAATTTGAAATGATTTTCTTCGCAATGTCTAACATCTTCTAGAAATGTCATCTTCGAAAAATCTCCGGACAATTTCACATAAACGTTCTTCTTTGAAACACCTGAATTCTCATGAGTAACGAAAATCACGATTTTTCTTCGAAAAACTTAAAATTTTCGATATGAAATTTTCGAAATATAAAATTCTCAAAATATAATTTTCAATAGAAAAATCTCCCATATTCGAAGATGGAAAATTTTCTTCTCTCATGTTCGCTCTTCCACCTCCGTGAGTGTTCGAAAACACGAATTCGACAAGTGCGGGGCGGCTCCTGGTGCGGGCGGCTCTCAATCGGTCTTCGAATTCGACGTCGCCGCCACCGCCGAGTGTGAACCGGAGGCAGACGTGAACGTGTAGAGAGAGACTTCTTTCGCACGATCGGGGATCCCGATCTCTCTTCGACAACGACGTCGCTCTCTGTCTCTCTCTCTCGCCTCGGTCGGGGCGGAATTCGTAGGCTCGAGTTGGGCCTGTTGTTGTTGTTGGGGCAGAGTTTTCGCGTGCTTCCGTGAGTGATTTTGCAGAATATGTCGAATAATTTTCGGAAAATGCTGTCATTGTCGAATTCAGTTTCGAGGAAGGCGTTCGGCAGATCGGGAAAAGTCCCAGACTCGGTCCTCGTCGTGACAGTTTCTGCTGTAGTTTCCTGGCTCACGGTTCGGTCGGCTCGTCTCTAGCATCCGCTATCTCGCTCTCTCCCCGTATGTGTGTCTCGTTTTCTCTTAGTGTTTGTGTATGTGTGTGTGTTGCGAAAATTTTCAAATAAAATTTATTGAAAATTTTAATTTTAAATTTACATAAAAACGAAATTTTTTTAAAAAAAATTTAATTTTTTAATTTTCCGTTGAAAATATTTTACGACAAAATTCTGGGCAAATCTTCTAGAATTATGAATGACTTACGTCACATTTAGTCTTCGTTGTTGTTGCTACTGCTCAAAATTCGAAATATATTTGTTCTTTCGATATTCGAATTAATGGCTTTCGAATTCAATGTCAAGTTCAATTTTCGAAGCAAATAAACTTTTACAAGGACGACGAATTTTCCGAATTTTGTCTCTATGAGAATTTTGCCGATAATAATTTTTTTAATTAATTTAAAAGTAATTAAATTATTATTAGTTAAATAATTATTATTAAAAAAATTGTATTAAATTCTGAAAATTTTTTAATTTAATTATAATAATTATTTGAATGTTTTGATTTTAAAATCAAAACGATTTAATGAATTTAATTTTGAATATACTTAAAATCCAATAAAATAATACATACATATTTATTATTCAATTTACTATTCAATGAACCTAAAGTCATCAGCGAACTATTTTTTATTAATTTATAAAATATTCTTACTATTTCTCACGAAGGAGTAGTTTCCTTTCACTTTCATATCACAAATATTTTCACACAAAATTTTTTATTTTTGGATTTTCTACGATTTGTAAAATTTCGGAAATGATTCCATTGATTCATTGAAAAATTGTCGCAACACCCAATTAATTATCGAATAAAATGCCACAATAATCCTCTAGATCAAGAGCAAAGCGAGAAGAACACATGATTTCCTATTGAGAAACACGTAAAAAATACACAAAAACTCAAGTATAGAAATATCACAATAAAAATAATTCTGATAAAAGAAATTAAAAATAAATCCAAAGCGAATTCAACCGGAAAAGAATTCAACGGCCTCTGCGGAAATAAAACTACGAAATTATTGCATAATTGAAGCCATAAAAACCAACAACAACAACATCAGAGCCATAACAACAAAATTAAACAAAGAACCGAAATTAATTTAAAAACTCAATTGAGAAAAAAAAAAAACACAAAGAAACACCTTCCCGAGGAGTGAGAAAAGTTTTCGAGATGTTGCACCGAAGTCCGTCAACCGAGTCTTCAGACGAAGTCCACTGAGGGAGGCGGAGACGTTGGCGGTGTCGGTGTCGGTGCTTCCACGGTACACGTCGCGGACCGACTTTTGTGTATCTTTTTGGAAGACGAAAAAGCGAGAAAAAACAACAGAAACAGAACCAACAACAATAATAACAACAACAACGACAGTGTCAGTGCTGCGTATACGAAAAACAAATGTTTTTAGAAATGTTGAGAAAATAGAAAAATATTTGTGTATTTTTAGTGCAAATTTAGTCGTCGTCGTCGTCTTCGCTGTCGCGATCGTCGCCGCAGCAGAGAAGCTCGAAATTTTGGCGCGGATAGAAACGCGGATAACTACGGATAAGAACGAAAATAACTCGGTGCGAATTGCGAAGTTGAAACGAGCATCGAAATCGATTCTCAATTGTTTGAAACAGTTTTTGCGGAGATAAACCAAAATAAAGTCGAAAAACTCCAGTAGTCTCAAAAGTCAAGTGAAATTTAGAAATCCAGAGATCTTAAGAAGATCCCAAACTATTGTCCAGTTCTCCCTCTCCTCTTCCCGTCGAACGGGAGACACGCGAGTGAGGAGAGAGGATTGTTAAATCTTCCCTGAGAAATTCATCTCTGAGACAATCGATTGATCGAAACATCGTCTTCGTCTCTGAGACAATCCGAGGAATTGTCATACATAAATTGATTGATTGAAACCCACCGGAGTCAAGATGCCTCTGTACTCGGACTCCAACTACTACTACAGCGGCGGCAGCAGCCAGCTGTACTCGCCCTACTACTCCCCGGGCCTCTACAGCACGCCGACGTCGAGCTCGGCCTCGACGCCCTACACCTCGACCTACAACCGCACGATCAGCGGCAGCTACGTCGTCCCCCTCACGCCGCCGCGCTCGCCCACCTACACCTCGCACGCCCTCTCCTCGCGCTACCAGCCCAAGTTGTCCACCATCACCGAGACGCTGCCCCTGAGCTCCCGGCTGGCCAGCAGCCTCATGCCGCTGACGCGCCTCCAGTCGCCCAAGTTCTCCAGCTACTCGTCCTCGTCCGCATCGTCGTCGACGTCGGCGTCGCTGGCGCCCAAGTACATCCCGCCCCGCCCCATCCCGATGAACACGGCGGACATCGACGTGTCGTCGACCTCGCGCTACCGCAAGCGGCGCGAGCAGGAGCGACAGGAGGAGCGCGAGCAGCGCGAGAAGGACCGAGCGGCAGCCGCGGAAGCCGAGGCGGAGGCGGCGAAGCGGGCGGCCGAGGAGTCGAGGAGCAGGGAGGAGGCTGTGGCTGTGGCTGGGGAGAAGCCAGAAGAGGGCGCGGAGGAGTCTCGCGGGGGGCGGAAGGAGGCGCGGTCCACGATCCGACGGAACCGCGCCGTGGTCCGGCTCTCGACGATCCGCTCACGCAGTCGCGACCGCTCCAAGTCGTCGTCCGCGCCGCAGGAGCCGGACGCGAAGAAGTTCAAGGATCTGCCGCAGATGCCGCCGGAGGCGCCGCCCGAGGAGAAGCTCTCGTGGCGCCAGAAACTCGCCGAAGACTTGGCCGCGATCCCGAGTTACCCGCTGAAGAAGTCGCCGGGCGACCTGATTCGCGAGCGCTACTTGATCCAGGAGGACAAGGACCAGGACACGCCCACCTCGCGTCCGCGCTCCCGCCCCCGCTCGCCGCCCAGGGCCGAGGCCGATCCGCCGCAGGTGCTGATCGAGGTCGATCCCGTCGACCACACGATCCGGCGGCTGAGCATCCCGCAGTGCCCGACCTTCCACGAGATCTGCGAGGACATCTCGTCGGACAAGATCGACGACGACCTCAACGCTGGGCTGCTGCGGCGCCGCGCCTCCCTCATCCAGGAGCAGGAGGCGGAGCTGCTGAACCAACTGCAGAAGTCCACCTCGGGCTCCTTCCAGCTCATCCACCTGGAGCGCGACGGCAGCCACGACGACCTCGCCGACGACTCGCTCGGCCGGAAGTCGCTGACCAAGCGCCGCTCGAAGAAGGCCGGGCCCAAGAAGATCCGGCACAAGATCACGGCCATCGTGGAGGTCGAGAACCCGCCGCTGGCGCCGATCCTGCAGGAGGCGGACGAGGACGCGCCGCCGAAGCAGCCCTCGCCCAAGTTCACGGCGCACGTGGAGGCCGTCGAGGAGCACCACGAGATCCACCGGGTGCTGAAGCTGCCCAACAGGCAGAAGAAGAAGAGCCTGAAGAAGGCTGCGCCGAAGGACGTCGAGTTGCCCGAGGGCTTCGTCCAGGCGGCCGCGCCGAGGCCCAAGGAGAAGACGTCGCCGCTGGCGAAGGTGGCCAAGAAGGAGTCGTTCGTCAGCACCGCCGAGATCTTCACCTTCGACGAGGCCAGCGTGAAAGCAGTCGCAGGACGAGGAGAAGACCAAAGACGCCTGGGGGGAACCCAAGGAGGAGGCGTTTGGTGCCCAGAGTCCATTCTCGCCAAGGGGATTCAAGTCGGAGGAGGTTCCTCCGATGACGGACACGAAGACGAAGCCCACCTTCAAGTCGTCCATTTCGATGGACCTCCCGAGCGCCCCGAAGACGTCCACGTTGAGGCCCTTCGAAAAGTCGCAGTCCCTCACGGCGGAAGACACCAAGCCCTGGGACGTCAAAACACCGGAAGTCAAATCACCGGAAACCAAACCATCGGAAACCAAACCATTGGAAACCAAACCAACCGAAGTCAAACCAACCGAAGTTAAAACCTCTGAAGCCAAAATCTCGGAAACGAAACTCTTGGAAACCAAATCCTCGGAATCCTCATTGTCCCCGAAGTCTATCGAGGCCAAGTCTCCGGATGCAAAGTCTTCAGGAGTCAAATCCCCACAAGCCAAAGCCTCGAAGGAAGCCAAGACCGCATCGCCCAAAACCTCAGCCGCCGCTCCGTCCCTCAAGAGCGCTGTCTCCCTCGATTCGAGTTTGAAATCAACCCCGACGACTCCCCACACTCAGCTGGAGAAGTCGCAGTCGGAGGAGTGCTCGATGCCATCGGTGGCCACGCCGAAGCCCATCAAGAAGACCATTCAGAGATCTGAGAGCGGCGACGACTTCTGGTCACAGATCGGGTCGCGTGAGACGTTGTATATGACGAACCGGAAGAAGGCGCTGTTCGAGAGCCAGCTGAAGAAGCAGGTGGAGGAGGAGGAAGCGAAGAAAGAGGAGGTGAAGAAGGAGGAAGCAAAGAAGGAGGAGGAAGTGAAAGAGGAAGTGAAGAAGGAGGAACTGAAAAAGGAGGAAGCGAAGAAGATTGAATCTAAGAAGGAGGAAGTGAAAATTGATGAATCAAAGAAGGATGAACCACAGAAAGATGAATCAAAGAAGGATGAAGCAAAGAAGATCGAACTGAAAAAGGAAGTGGAGACAGACCCCAATCAGCCCAAAAAGAAGATTAGTCCAACGAAGAAGAAGATCAGCCCATCGGAGAAGAAGACGAGTCCCTTGAAGAAGAAGACAAGTCCCCCGAAGGTACCCGAAAGTCCGAAGAAGGATCCGACAAAAGTGGTCGACGCCCCGAAGGAAGTCGCCAAGGCGAAAGTGGAACCGACAGCAACGATAGTGGGGGTTGAGACAACAACAACAACCACGAAAATATCATCATCATCATCACCACCAGCATCGACGGCGTTGTCGTCTGCAACAACGACGCCGAAAATAAATACCGGGCAGGCGGCCAAGTCACCTGAACCACCAGCGAGCAAATTCGCGACATCGCCAGTGGGCACAGTGGCAACAACAAAAACAACAACAAAAACAGAGACAACAACACAAATAGAAACAACAACAACCAAGGGACTGACAAGTGGAACGAAGGCGGAGGCAACGACGAAAGCAGCAACAACAGCAGCCAACGTCGTCGACAAAACGCCCATTAATAATACAAAAACAATGACAATAACAACAACACCAACAACAACGACAACAAAAACAATGACAACAATAACAACAACAGCTGTGAAGACAACGAAATCTGTTGGTGCTGGCAAAGAGGAAGTCAAAAGTGTCGCCGACGAAAGTGTGTTGGCGACAACAACGAAGGCGGAACCGTCCACGCCGACGACGAAGTACCAAGCCGGAAGCGAAGGTCCCGAAACAGGCGGAAGTCGCGAAGAAGCCGTCACCCCTGAAGACAGTGACAGCCACCCCGACATCAACAACTGCAGCCCCATCAACAACAACATCAACAGCAGCCTCACCAACAGCATCAACATCAACAGCAACAGCAACATCGGCAGCCACAGCGACGACAGCAACAAGTGATAAGACAAAGCTGCCGGCAACGAAAGCCAAAGTCGCTGCCGGCAAAGCGAAGACGTCGCCAACAGCCAAAGCTGCAGCAGCAACTACAACAACAACAGCGACAGTAGCAACAATAAACGCTGATAACTTCGTGTCAGTTGCCGCCCCGAAACCAGCGTCGCCGCCGAAAAACAAAGCGAAGCCGAAGGAAGCGAATGCGTCATCGGCGTCGACGACGACGACGACGACAGCAGCTGTTGCTGTTGGTGTCGCAGACAAAGCGAAAACAACAGCGGCGAAACCTCCTACGACAACAACAGCCCCCGCCCCTGCTGCCAAGACAGTCGCCACAACGACCAAAGCAACAACAGCAACAGCGACGACCACGTCTGTCGCTCCCCAAAAGCCCGACGAGAGCAAGAACGACGACAGCAGCGGCGGCGGCAACAATTTATCAAAGTTCGCAACAGTATCGAATTTGGCGCAGTGTTTACAAGACGTCGACGCCGATCTCGAGGACTACATTCCGTCGTCCGCGGAAAACTCAGAAGACGACGACAGTTCGTCCAATTGCTCCAGTGTAGAAGGTTGGGACAATCTCAGCGCCAGCATGAAGAAGAAGGTGAAGCAGCGCCGGAAAAGGGAGAAGGCCGCCGAGAAGGCGCGCTTCGACCCGCAGAAGAAGGTCAAGATCGACACGAGCAACGTGAAGTGCTACGTGAAGGACGACGCGCCGCGGTACCCGATGGTGGCCACGCCGCGGCCCCTCTGGAAGCGCGAGAAGATCGTGTACCCCGCGAACTCCGACTCGGACTCGGACTCCGAGGACGAGGAGGAGTGCAGCGACAGCGAGGACGGCGAGGAGACCGAGGACAGCGAGGAGTGCTCGACCGCCTCCGAGGAGTTCGAGGACGAGCTGCGCCCGCGTCGGTCGACGGGCGCGGACACGGCCGCCGGCGACAGCGGCGCGGGCAGCGGCTCCAAGGAGAGCCCCGCCATCATCCGCATGAGTACCTGCAGCAACGACTCGGGCTTCGAGGGCGGCACGGCCCCCTCGAGCCCCAAGAAAATGCTCGGTGAGTCCAGTTGCGTTCAGACCCCTCGCTCACCGTCTCCGTCCCCCATTCCTGTAACTGCGGCAATCATAGAGAAGCCAGGAGTCCTGTCTGTCGTACCAAGCACTGAGCACAAGCACCCTGTGCTCGTGTTTATTTTCTCTTCAAAACGTTCCATATACTAAAAATATTTATATATCTGGCCTTTGGTCTCCTTTGAATAATAAAATTCCGTAGGACGTAAGCAAAAAATGCGGCTGCGGTGAATTTTTCATTTTCATTTCAAAAATCGCAATTATCGATATTTTCCGAATAGCTCTTCTGTCTGTTCGCTCTGCTGGCATCCACCCGCTGCCTCAGAGTACTACAACGTCTTTCTTAACCCTGAGTGACCTAACTGATTCCAAGTGGAATCAATCAAAATCTTGTTTGCGAGATGAATAAAAGAAGATTTTTTTTTAAAACTCAAGAATACCAAAAGTTTATTATAATTCATTATTGTTACTATACATTAATTTTATTACAGTATTAAGTTATTACAATTAATTCATAAATTTCTACTATCTATGAAGTTTTAAGTTATTGCATATGATTTATCATTATAAGTTACTATTATTATAGTTATTAGTTACTCCTAAGTTTCTACATATGGATCAATACCATAATTATGTTTATTGCTGAGAAGAATTAATAAATGATAGCATTTATTAAATTTCTTCTGAATTAACAAACAACAACGGATAAATTTGAGCAACGCTTCGTACTATGATTTTTTCTCTACAAAATATAAACTTATTTGAAGACAAACAATTATGTACATACTGATATACTTCACAATCTAGAAATTCGAATATTGATTTAAAATCTGAAGGTATATTAGGAAAGATCAGATCTCTCTCCCATTGAGTGTTAATATTTTTTAATATCTTATCTCTGCCGAAATCTCCCCCACTCATTGTTTATACATTTGTTTGCAAACAAAATCCATATAGTATTCGTCATATTCATGTGTACCACATCACAAGAAGTACACAATATACGAAACATATTTACCAAAACCCATTTACCCAAGCGTGCTGCCACATTTTATTAGCCGAAAATGTTGCCCACTCGCTTCTGCCAACGGCATGTGCCGTGAGCTTTCAAAATATTCAAATTTCATACGTGTTTCAATGGAAACAACTTGTATGATGGCAAACAATAAATATATAATATTTCCCACTGATTGTTCCGATGGCAATGTGGAAAGTGCAAGGTGGAAATTAGTAGTAGATTTTTACACACAAATTAGAAAATAAGTACATAAATTACACGAATGAAATGAACTGACCGCGTCGAATAAATTGATTTGTGGACTATTGCCAATTTTATATTAATTTGAATTCTAATTTTTGTGATCTCAGAAATTTGCCGAGCTGGCAACGCTCAGAGAACGTGAGCATTTATAAACAATAGTCTACTGAATGAACGCTTCTACAGAAGAGTTCAAGGTTGTATAGAATAAATAATTGGATAGAAGGATATTGATTGATTTTGAATGAAATAATGAAATTAATGGGAAAATGTTACCTACATATACTATAGTAAATACCTTCATCAACCAAGATCTCTCCGACCGCATTCCACTCGTCTCAGATACCCCGAATTCGAAAATGTATTTAAATTATTTCTCAACGCACCATGCCAAGATCTTGTTTTCTGAGCGGATCAGCAAAAAACGTACAAACAATAAATGCTTGCATTTTTCTCTATCTCTAAAAATCGCACGGAAAATATTCCTATTGCAATTATGCGTGGCACTCTTTGATGACGATCGCGCCGTCACCTCAGACGAACGCTTCCTGGTGCGACTCGCAAGGTGTTTGTTCCACAGACAGACAGACAGACTGACATACGGACGGACAGACTGAATCGTCGGATAGATAGACGGACTGAATGTAATTGTTTATGAAGCGTGGAAAGCATGCCACGAGATTCTCATGAAGAGCTCGTCGTGCGTGCTCTGAGTCCTAAAAATAGACTACTCTTCATAAAGATAGTGCATAGACTAAGGAAAATCACACGGCTGGGACACTGTTGCGTATGAGGAATCTCTAATAACGTCTTCGCCTTTTCGTTTTCTCCTTTTATAAGTTACCCCTTCCTCCTGTAATGGTTCCCCCTTCCTCCTCTAATGGTTCGCCCCTTCCTTCTCTAATGGTTTCCTCTCCATCATCATCTATTTGGTTTCTGGCGCATTCGGTTTCTCCGTCGAGTGCAATAAAATTTTAATTATTTGCGTGTTTTTCTATTTTTATCCCATCTGCGTGTCGTTGAACTCGCATGCTCAAACGTTTTTTTTTTTTCATCCTTCGAATCATTGCTGACTCGCGATCATATCCGGTGTAGGAAATCGCAGCCTTTTCGAACCCATCAATCGACTTGCAGTGCCATATATTGATTGGTTTGTTTCTGAAGTTGGGCCAAATTTGGTAATTCCATCTATGTTTAACATAATTTTGATTTCATGATGATTTGATTTCATGATAATTATATTCGAGAGACGTATGTGGTTTGGAAAGGAATTCAATATTCTTGTCTCCACGATTTAATTATTGGTTTTTGCTGATTAAATGGAATCTGACAATTGTGATTAATTTCGAGAAGTACTACAAGACAATACTTCTGATTATAGTCTTCTATTAACTCATTTGAGATTAAACTTAATATTAATTATGATGAAAAGAAATTTGTTGGACTGGTTATGACCCAAAATATGATCTAATTTTAATTTCCTATATTAAAACAAAAAAAAAACAAATAGTCTTTGAAGTCCTTCGAAATCAAGGGAAAACAAGTTGTAAAGGAAATTCAAACAAATAAATAACTACAAAATCGAAAAACAACACCAATTGAACTTTAATCCAAAACAACAACATCATCAATACCTAGTCAAACAAACAAGGCGAACAAATTGAGACGCAAACCCAAATGACCAAAGAGTCAGAGAAGAGGAAGAGACAAAGAGAGAATGAGATGGACTAGAACACCACGAAGAATATTCATTCGCAGAAATTCGTAGACGAAGCCAATTTTTCTTTTTTCGCTCGCCATTTACGTCACACGATGGGAGGCGAGATAAAAGAGATTGATTGGACGATTAGTAGAAATAAAAGAATCCACCCACGACGCAGGGGTGCGAGGGTGAGGGCACGAGGTTTCGGAGGGGGCGGACACTTTAAAAAAAGGAAGGGATTTTGTCAATTGGCAACGACATCGACACATTCAGAGGAAATAAATCGAAGTACTTTTCGACAAAGAGAGAGAGAGAGGGGTGAAAAACTTAAGGAAGCGGATGAAATCGTGTGACCAATTAATTCATTTGATCAATGGTTTTCCTGTAACAATTATTCATCAGATTATATACATATGTGCATGTTTTTTCCGATATTATCCTAGAGTGTGATGTGAACTGTCACAAGAAATGCGAGCCTCTGACGGCGAATCTGTGCGGCGTCAACCAGAAGCTGATCGTGGAAGCCTTGGCGTGTGTGCGAAGAGGTAAAAGAATGTCCGACCCTACACTAAACCATCCTTGGGGCCATGTAGCACTATGGACAATCGCACTATGACCTTCAGTGCAAACTTTTGCAACAACCCATTCATCTGAATTAGAGGATATTGCAAAATCTTGCACTGCTAGGATCGTGCTATATCACATCTATCAATAATCGATATATTGTGTATTCCTCCCTCAACTCTCGGAGTGGAAAACAGTTTTTATTGCCAACAACGACGCAGTTCTGTTCAATTATTCTAGAAACAATAGAAATTCATTTCCTATTTAATTAACTTCTGTTATTGTTATTGTCAGTCGACTGTTTGTTATTGTTGAACGATCATGCGCGTATTTTCGGTCTCCACCGGTGAGATCCACCATTTCAAAACCAAACACTTCGATAATTGGTTTTATTTCGAATGATGCGATTGTTCTTAATTAGTTTCTATTTTAAGCCAAACATTTTTCACTCCTGTCCTGTGGATCACGATGATTATCGTAATGATCATGATGACTATTTTTATACCTCGTTCTTGCACTTGAAATTTCGAAAATCCAAATATGTAAAAACACCTTCCCATTTATTTTCTATAGAAAATACACGAGACTGAGTATAATTTCGGCAGGGGAAAATACAAATTAATTGCTCTAGCAATTGCAGCGAATTATGAATTGGCGCCGATCGTGCAAATTTATTGCCATTGCTGACTGTGTTATGCAATTAGTTGCTACACCTGAGAATTTTATTTTCATGAATTTTCCTCATTTCAACCATTTGAGAAATCGCTTCGAGGAAAAGTGAAGGTGCCCATTTCCTCTTCCTCTTCAAAAGATCGGACATGATCGTTATGACACGAGATTTTTAACTAAATGAACTCATGGACTCATCCTTGAGTCCATGAAAAATATTCTTTGTTGCCACAAGGATAACGGGTTGCATCCATCTGTAGTCAACGAAAACCTTCGGGATTTGATGGACTGATGGAAAACCTTGCGGTCGTCCACTTTTTGACCTACTTCTCATAGAAAAATACCTTGTCATTAGCTCTCATATCTCGTCAAGCTCAGTCATCGCTTGTCATGATCGGTCGGAACAGAAAAAAAACTGTGGGGAATAAGGTGAAGACCGTCGTTGACCCTGAACGAGTTATCGATTGTCGGAAGCGACGATTGACATGGGTGTCAATCGCCTGACAGCTCGGGTCCCTCTAGAAATTCTACGCATCGTTCTCAGAGGTCGTTTCCCATGAATGACTAATTTTCCTAAATTTGTTTGAAAAAAAAACCACAAAAATAAAAAATAACACAACAAAACAGCAACGGCAAAAAATAGGAACAAAAAAAGAACACATTTAAAAAGTTCTATTTGAAAAACATTAGCAATGATTTTCACACAACAATAACGACGAAACATAAACAATTGAAAATATATAAAAATACATTCGATGAGAGAAATGCTTTCTAAAAAAATGCGTTGTTCTCGATCAGATGGTCGGAGAATAACCATGTGATATTCTGGAAGAATCTTCTCAAAAACCTTCTGCTCTGGGGGAAATGTGCAATTTTATAGAAATTTAACTTGTCTGATATGATATAACTAACTAATTTCGGACGAAAAATATATAAAAACTTTTATGAATTGTGCAAAGCAGGGGCGCAGGAGGCCAGGGACTCCCCGAGCACGCCGCCAAGTTCCAACCCAGCGTACAAAATCGAAGCGAACGAGGAGCACGACGGTATGACACATCATTTCGAACGATATACACGTATAGATCACTAACTCATAATATTGACTAATTCAGACTATTTAGAGTATTCACTAATTTATGGTATTAACTAATTTATGCTCTTGACTAATTTAAGATATTCATAGTATTTTGAATAATTTACGATACTAATATAATATAAGATTTAAGTATCTTCGTCATAAATCATTTAATTTACGAAATACTTTTCGTTTGAAAATATTTAGAACGAAATATAAAATATTTATAAATATTTATTTAAAGAGTTGGATTATAATAATCCCTTTCACCCTTTACTCTATGGTGCGAATTTATACATTCACTAAAATCTCTTCATCTCTGTTTAATCGTGATTCTTTCTAAATTATTCATTATTCACGTGGGATTTGTTTATTTATAGAAACTCACTTTTGCTTTCACAAACGCCAGCATAAACATAAACCAGTCGATAGACGGCACACGCCGAACCATGCATTATTCATCAGACTCATATACCCTCCTTTGACATGTTCAGATTCTAGAGAAAATACGGATATTTTCGTTTTCAAGCTCTGAAAGTTAATCGTATTCATCACTGACAACAATCATTTCAATGAATACGGAATTCTAATGTCTGCAGTTCATTTCCCAATACTGAACCGAACAATGCTATAAATTTTTGTGGCAATATTTTCAACAGAAGAATTACAAAATTAGCAAATTACAATTTTAGCCACAGATCGTAAATAATTCTCATCACATCGCGATCTGCTTCCGTTTCTGTCGAGATCATAATTCAGCGAGTGAATTTAATGCTCACAGAACGATGGGAACAGATGCTGATCTGATGGACAGAGAGAGATCATCTGTATTAACTATTTATATAGATCTGAAATCGTACTGGATTCTTGTTGGTATCTCTATGATTGCCCGACCTTCCTCCCTCACCCCACTCCATAGTTATGTATTCTTCATTTAATTATCACTCACTAATGATGTTACGTACTACATACGAACTGCTTGTTTTTGCAATCGTAAAGTCACAAATCCGATATCGCTTTTAGAAACCTCGTACACATACTCACAATTCCAAAAGTCGGGACGTTTCACGGCTCCAGCAACGGTAATACCTAGGTTTAAGACATACTCCGTCGATGATTTTCATTTCCTGGCCGTCCTGGGCAAAGGAAGCTTCGGCAAGGTAACCCAGAAACACAATCATCGGTAGCCTTGACTCTAATGTTGTTTGCTTTTAGGTCCTCCTGGCGGAGCTCCGAAATACTGAGTACTACTATGCGGTCAAGTGTCTGAAGAAGGACGTCGTCCTTGAGGACGATGACGTCGACTCGACACTGATCGAGCGGAAAGTCCTGGCCTTGGGCACGAAGCATCCGTATTTGTGTCACCTGTTCTGCACATTTCAAACCGAGGTAAGTCGTCCCGAACCCCCCAGCCTCGTCATCCCCAACCCCCAAATGTCACCCGACAACGAGACTCCTCTCTAGCAACGGGTTCTTTGGTAGACAGGAAAAGCCTGGGTGAACGAGAAGGGATCAGGGAGCTTGCAAAATGTTTCGCTAAAAATAGGCAAATATTATCTGTTGCAATTAATCAGTGTGCTTGCAACAGTTACAATAGCAACAACAACAACAAAAGCAATAACAACAACATCGAGCCATCTTTGTCTGCACTTCCGCGGCTTCTCGTGCCACCGACATCGCCAATAGCTCTCATTTGCGGCGTGATTTATCATCATTTTCTTCCCAATTGCAAATTGTTTAGAAAGCCATTTGAATCGTTTTAGGAATCATCGCGAATTCTCTCTCTTTCTCTCGCACGTACTCTCGATGTCACCCGATGTCACCCTCTCTCTCTCGCTCTGGGTCTTTCTCGTGCTTCATTTGTCGTTGTCTTCTGATTCTTCCACCACTCGCGCCAATTTCTTTGTGTGTTTCATTTGATTTTTTGTTGCTGATGTATTTGCGTTTGTTGTTGCATATTTACTTATGTTGTTGTTGTTGATTTATTGTTGCTGTCGCTGTTCACTTGTCGGTTTTATAATTATTCTATGGCGCATCAGTGGGGAAAAAAATAATTGTCTAGATTCCGTATTAAAAATAAAAACCTCTATTTATAATTCTACATTTTTGGCAATTACAATTGATGGCGTTTAGTGCATTATTGTAGTCCCTAAGAGTTGCGATCATTTTTGGAATACCTTTCCTTCAATATATGTTCAATATATACTTCAGTAGATTCTCCACTAAATTGGATAGAACAAAGCTTCGATAGGAAATCCACAACATCGACTAAATTCGATCCCAATTCCCAGATGAGTTTCCTAATTATAAAAATACCTTGATACTAACTCCAATGCTCGAGTATATTTCGAGCACCGATCGTGACGCTATCAACGATCAGGCCGCTAAATAGAACAACCACTAGACTTGCCAAGAACACACACTAGTCGCCCCAGGCACGCCTGCCTTCGCCCCCTCCCACAGCGCCGTCGCCTAGGCAGATTCAGACGATACACCTGTCGCAGAAACCAATAAAATTAGTTCGTACGTGCGAAATCCAAATCGACGACAAATCGAAATTAAATTAAATCAAAAGGTAATACTAAATTTAGATCCATTGGCCATCGACGGCCGACCGACCGGGCGTCCGGAGGAGGGCCGCGTGCTTGGGGGATGGTGGGGTGTGGCCGCCACACTTTATAGATCAGGGCACTCATGTTGAACTACATGGCAGGCGAAGGAGGAACTCACGACGCACTATTGATTATTTTCTCCTCGTTTCATTTTGCAAAATGCGGTTTCGCAGCGTGAAGTATTTGAGAAAATTTCGTAGTAAAAAACTTCGAGACGTCTCGCGATAGCAAAGAAAAAGTTCGATCAGTCGGACAAGAGAAGATGAAATGAGATCGACATCGTTTTTACCTGGGAGGTATTTCAGTGTCTTATGACTCTCAGAGTGGGCACATGGTAGAAGTCTTGTATGGGCATTTGAAACCGATGCTAGGATCAAGGCGGAAGCTCATTACTGATATGTTTTTCCCACTTAATTTTGCCTTCTAGAGCCATTTATTCTTTGTGATGGAATACCTCAACGGAGGTGATCTCATGTTCCACATCCAGGAGAGCGGCCGCTTCCCCGAGGAGCGCGCACGCTTCTATGGAGCCGAAATCATATCGGGCCTCAAATTCCTGCACAAGAAGGGAATTATATACAGGTATACTATCAATAAGAAATTATTTCCCGGTGGTTTCATATCAACCTCACTTTGACACAGAGATCTCAAATTGGACAACGTGCTGTTGGACTTCGACGGCCACGTGCGGATCGCCGACTTCGGCATGTGCAAGCTGCAAATATACCTGGACAAGACGGCGGACAGCTTCTGCGGAACACCAGACTACATGGCGCCTGAAATCATTAAGGTTCGTCTCCGTCTCCCCCCATCAACGAAAGTTAAATATTGAGAAATATTTCGTTTGCAGGGTGAGAAATACAACCAATTCGTGGACTGGTGGTCCTTCGGAGTCCTGCTGTACGAGATGCTGATCGGGCAGTCGCCGTTCAGCGGCTGCGACGAAGACGAGCTGTTCTGGTCGATCTGCAATGAAATTCCATGGTTCCCCGTCTACATTTCGGCGGAGGCGACGAGTATCCTCAAGGGCGTAAGTGCATCGGTAGTTTGATTGAAGAGTCCCACATTTCATTGTTTCTTTCTCTCCTTGGGTTCGCCCTCTGACGAAACAGTTGCTGGAGAAGGACTACCAGAAGCGCATTGGCTCGATATACAGTCCGGCCGGCGACATTGTGGACCACATCTTCTTCAGGCCCATCGACTGGAACCTCCTGGAGAAGCGGCAACTGGAGCCGCCATTCAAGCCCCAAGTGGTATGTCCCAATCTTCTACAGGTCGATCCTCTACTATACCGTCTCCTCTTGCAGAAACATCCGCTGGACACGCAATACTTCGACCGCGTCTTCACCCGGGAACGCGTGCGCCTGACCCCCATCGACAAGGAGATCCTGCAGTCGATGGACCAGAAGCAGTTCCACGGTTTCTCCTACACAAATCCCCACATCACACTGGACTAGGCCAGGGGTCGGGGGATGTTGTCTACTTCCCCATGATGGGGAGTTTATTTTTGAAAAAGCCAAATTTTTGAAACAATTGGACAAGTTTTTGTTGTTTGAGTGGAAAACAGAAGAAATTGCATACTATTAGGAATTTTGAGCCAGTATTTATTTACTTTATTTCGTAGTCGTTGTACTCTGTAATATATCATATCTATAATTTCACTTTGCCTTCACAAAGTTGCGAAGCAATACTTTAGAGTTAGGAACAGTTAGCTTGTAAGAGAGATTGTTGGTTTGGAGTACCATACTATTGTGTAAGCAACCTTTAGTCTGGTTGGAAGTGCCTCCTGCCGCCCACATGATTTTGGCCAATGGGGACTTTTCGTCTCCCTTGGCGCCCCCTATTTGATTTTGTCTCAGACGCAATAATCAAGTTCAGCTCAGCGCTTTTATTGTCGTCGCCATCATTGTCGTTGTATTCCCTCCTCGAACCCCGACCACCGTCCCCTTCCCCAGAGGCACGGCCTGAATTCGGGGTTTTTCAAATTTGTACATTTAAATTATTAATTAAATTGTTATGTCTAGGTTTGTAAACGATTTGTTACATATAATCAACAAAATTACGTAGCTTAAGTGAGCTCTAGTCTTAACATATGCATAAACATACAAATGATTATTCATATTTCTTAAACAAACAATTATTTAATTTTAACATAAATCTATAATTTATCGACTCTCTATGGAAACATTTTCATTTTTATGGTTTGAAGCTTGTGTGTTTGATGATTGTAATTGGCTAAGAGCAGCAAAAATTTAGCCCTAAGTTGTTATTATTTGAATCAACTTTTTTGTATATTTCACAATGTATTTATTGATAAACAATGTGTAGTGAATATTTTAGTAAAAACCAAAAGTAAATTGTTGTTTTTCAGTTCACTGTACATACAGCAGTTTAGTTAGTTGAATGGAACATCTTTGTATGTAGATCATTTAATCAGTGCAAAAAAATAAATAAAAGCTATGAAAGAAAACATATTTAATTTTTCATTGCATTTTATAGGTGTGTCAAAGACAATATAATCGTTCATACTAATCGTTTCCGCTGTTGTAATGGATTTTTGTTTTTAATTAAAACTCATAATTCCCATGAATAAATAAACAAAATGATCCCCGGGGATTCAGGCTTCCATCCATAAAGTTATCGATGTGAAAACAGTTCATAAATATTTATGATCATATGCAAAACGTAACTAAATCCCATTTAATCCTCAGTCAAATTCATCAAAATTTTGTTGTAATTATGGAGTTGTTATAGTTATTTTTATAATGGTTATTCTTATCGTTGTTGTTGGTGTTGTGATTAATATACTTGACAACTGTTTTAAACATAATTAATTGATAACAGCCCAATTTCAACACTCCTAATGGGCATCAACTTTTGACCTGCAACAATCCGCATAACAAAAAGCATTGCAACAATCACAATAACAACAATGTCCAGTACAACAACAGAAACGGTAGCAACAATGCCAATGAGTTCGTTAAAAGTTTCACAAATTTTTGGCAAACCTCAGACATTGAACTTGACTTCTTCTTCGCCGCTCTTCTCCCACATTTCTTTTGTGGTTTTCTTCCTTCTCCATTATCTTCTTGCTGTGTGTTTTTCTTTATATAAGATTAATTAACTATTTCGGTTTTTTGTTATTTTGCATGCTACTTTTAAATTGTTTTTGTGTCTTTCTCTTCTTCTGCTTCTTGTTGATCCGTTAATTTTATAATCGCCTAAGCGAAGGTGTGAACTTCTCTTCATTTTGGTTTTTCTTTTTCTCTTTCTTTTTTCTATATGGTTTAAACAAATAATTGGATGAAATTCGTTGATGATGTTGATATTGTAGACAATAATTACTTTTGCTTTGGGCAATACAATGTGAGAAAATGAAAAATGATTGCAAATTACAGATTTGATATGAATTGATATTGATCATAAGATTCCATGCGATACCATATCAAGCCATACCATGCGATAACATGTCATACCATGCCGAAGAGATCTTATACAAATAATTACACCTTATGCCATGACTACTGTTACGCACGGTGGGAGGTCGGTCTAACGGTAACCCAAGTGTTGGCACACGTGGTTCCCTTCAGACGGACGCTTTAACACCTTTAACACCTCTTACTCATCACCCACAACCAAGTACTTGGACCATCCAAACCTAAAGTACTTTCGATTTTATTACCTCCGGGCTATGGAGGTATAAAATGTGATGATTTGTCATGACATCGATCAGTTCGGACTCAAGTACTCGAAGAACATCAACGCATCACTGCTAGAACGATGAGCATCATGAAGGTATGATCGAAGTAAGTTCTCTACCGAACTTCCTCTAATGGTTTTTTCTATCTCTCTTTCAGCCGATCGTCTTATTGAGTTTCCTTGTGATGTTGACTCATGGCGTTTGCGCCGGGAGGATGAGCTACAACTATGGGGGACGGAAACCCTACGTGAGACCCGGAAGCGAACTGCGACAAAGCTGGCAGGGTTCGCCCTTCCATAGCATCAGCCGTTCCAGTGGTCGAGACACCAACATCTTGGGACACGGTCGTAGCCGTGGATCGGGTACTCTGGGTCTGCGAACCGTCCAGGTCTACCATCAGGCGGCCACTGGAGCCAGTCGTTACACCCACTCCCGGCGACCTGCCCAGCCGAGGACTTCGATCTACGCCTCACCCATCCATGCGACCAACAACGATCATCAAATTCGAATCATCAAAATCCTACACGAGGGATCCACCGTTGTGGGAAACGGCCTCAATGAGCACCAGGGACCCATGATCAAGCAGTCTTTGTCGTATCTTCCTGACAACACAGGCTCAGATCGAATCGAGACGATCAGAATCCTTCAGGATGATGACAGCGACATTCCTTCGCAGTACTCTGCGGTATCGTCGGGAGCCTCCAAAGTGAAAACCATTAAAATAGTCCATGAAGCCGCTCACCAACATCGCAACGGTGAACAAAAATCTGGATCCGATCAGACGATGAACTATCCAACATCCAATCGCGATGTCGTCATCAAGGTCATGCCAGACACAGCCCCCTATGAGTCGTTGTATCCTTCCAGCAAGCCCAAGGATTTAGAAAGTTCCCTCTATACAACTGCGGACTCGGACTTGAGAACCGTAAAGACTCTAAGGATCCTGCATGCCATCGGCATACGTCAGAGGAACACCAACGACAATCACCATCATCACATCCTGCGCCCATTGGACTACGACAGCGTTGAGTTTGGAGATTCAACTGGACCCTCGGCCATTGGGGGCGTGGCAATTGCCCCCGAAGACGAATCCGCTGAGGAATATCGCATTGAGTCGCCGACTCCCACAGCCGGGGATTATGAAGAGTCGTCCGGAGGAACCTCCAACTGGTGGTGATCATCGAGAAATATTTTTGTTCATCTTAATTTATTGGAATATTTATTGTAGCATCTTTTGTACTATTTATGGGATTACTTATTTAATAATAAAAGATTTTTAAAGCTATACTAAGCTATATATACCACTAATCTCAAAAAATCTCTTGAAAATCTTCATTCGCATAAACACTATAATCGAAATAACCAAAAGAAATCCAAAAATATTAATCAAGAAAAAAAAAACTATAAACTGAATTAAAAAAAAAATAAAAAAACAAAAATGAATTTGTTATTGAGAAATTAAGAAAAAAAATATAAATTAATTATAAAAAATAGAAGAAAAAAAAACAATAAACGACCGATGAAAGTTATGTCTCGGTGGCCACTTGAGCCAAATGCTCCTCGAGCTCCTCAAGCCTTCTAGCGAGAGAGGCAAGGTGTGGACAGCCAGACGGAGGGTAGGTAGCCAAGAGACAGCGTTGATGACAACAACACTGGCAACAATAGTAATTACAATAACAACGACAATGACAACAACAACAACACTAATAGACCTGAGCCCCGCTATCCAGACAACGGACCCATCAACAACGACACCCAAACGAACCGAAGCCGAGCTCTTCTCAAGTCGATTACGAAACTCCTCGCGATCGACGGACGGCGACAACGACGAAGACGAAATGGAAGTGGAAGAAGTGGACGTCGCTGCCCACTGCGACCTCTTTACCGATGTTGTTGTTGCTGCTACTGCTGCTGTAGCTGCCGGTGTTGCCGGCCTTTGCATTTGACGATGTGATAACTCTTTTGTTTTGGTATAAAAGTGCAAGATCGATACACAATCGACATCAGTTACCACTTGCATTCTCAGCTCAGAGGAGTTTTCCAACCCAATCTGAGACAGAAAATTCCAAAATGAAGGTAAGTCGAGAGTTGGACATCATCGGGAGGAATCCACATTCTAATGCACGGATCACTCGTTCGCAGGTCTTCGTTTGCGTGTTCGCAGTTTTGGTGAGCTCCTGCTCGGCCGGATTCCTCTTCGGCGCCAGCGCGGGTGCCTCTGGCGGATTCAGCGGCGGCCACTCCTCCGGCGGTGGAGGCGGCGGCTACGGAGGTGGTGCCGGCGGAGCTGCCGAGGTCAAGACCATCAAAGTCATTCACGAAGAGCAGTCGGGCGGTCATGGAGGATTCAGCGCTGGAGGCCATGGCGGATTCAGTGCCGGCGGCGGCCATGGAGGCTACAGCGGCGGCGGAGCAGCTGAGGTCAAGACGATCAAGGTTATCCACGAGCAAGGATCCACTGGTGGCTACAGTGCCGGAGGTCACTCCGCTGGAGGATACAGTGCTGGAGGCCACTCCGCTGGAGGATACAGTGCTGGAGGCCACTCAGCTGGCGGCTACAGCTCTGGAGGATTCTCTGCCGGAGGATATTCTTCCGGTGGATACAGTGCCGGCGGCTCCCACGGAGGTGGTGCCGAGGTCAAGACCATCAAGGTTATTCACGAGCAGGCTGCATCCTCGGGAGGCTTCAGTGCCGGAGGCCAAGGCGGATATAGCGCAGGAGGCCATGGTGGATTCAGCTCAGGAGGCGGCCATGGCGGATACAGCTCTGGTGGTGGCGCTGCCGAGGTCAAGACCATCAAGGTCATCCACGAACAGAGCTCGGCCGGTGGCTACAGCGCAGGCGGACACTCTGCAGGAGGCTACAGCTCGGGTGGATACTCGGCCGGCGGCTTGCATGGCGGCGGCGCTGAGGTCAAGACGATCAAGGTTATCCATGAGCAGGCCGCATCCTCGGGAGGCTACAGCGCTGGCGGACACGGTGGATACGCCTCCGGGGGTGCCAGTTACGCCTCCGGTGGTGCCAGTTACGGCTCCGGTGGTGCCAGTTACGGCTCGGGCGGCGCCGTTGAAGAGGTCAAAACGATCAAGGTCATCCATGAGCAAGGATCCTCCGCCTCTGCCGGTGGCTACGCCGACGCTGGCGCTGGTGGCTACTCCAGCGGCGGCTACTCGAGCGGTGGCAGCAGCGCGTACGCCGATGCCGGAGCCTCGGCCGGCGGCTTCGACGACACCTTCGAGACGGTGAAATCACTCAAGGTCATCGGAGCCCTGTCGGGCGGCCACGCCCATGGAGCCGGCGCTAGCTTCGGAGGTGTCGGCAGCTCGGTTGGAACCAGCTACGGCGCCCCAGCCGGCGGATATCTGCCACCCGTCTCCGCTCCCGCACCCAGTTACGGCCCACCAGCCGGAGGCTACCTGCCCCCTGCCTCCTCCTCGGGAGGCTGGCAGTAGGTGTCGCGTGGGAGTCGCCGCGTCATTGTGATCGTGCCAAAAACTGTTGTTATTAGTTGTCTAGGTTAGTTACGTAAGGAGATACAATGAAATTGTACCCGTAGATAGAAAACACAATTAAAAAAATTACAAAAAAAAGTTTGTTACCAAAAATACTCTTTTATTCATCATCATTTCACTCATTTCACCTCGGCTTGCTCAACTTTCGCGATCTTCAAGAGCTCGACAAAGACGCGCAGCCTCAGGAGGAGGTGGGAAGCCGCACTTCAGCCCTCTCACCTAGATTTCTCCCACTTCCACTTGATGAGAGTCGTAAACTCAACCTTCGCCTCACCTGCCGATGTCAGTTGGTCAGTTGGCCGCCTCCGACCCGTGAGAGCCATCTGGTCATTTGGAGCTATAAAAGGGAACAAGTGCGCCTCGCACATGTTTAGTTGCTCATTGCAGTTTCACCCCGGCGGTACTTTCCCCAAAACAACAACAACAACCTCCAGAGAAACCTCAAATGCAGGTTGGTTCAACTATCTCTAACCTTCGAGGAGTACTATTTAATAAAATTAAATTCCAATTAGTTGTTCCTGGTTTTGCTGGCTTTCGTGGTGCTCTGCTCTGCCGGTCATGGGGGGCGTGGCCACCACTCGTCGGGGCCACGCATTTCCGGCGGCATCGGCAACGGCTACATCTACCCCGTGAGGCATTCGTCGGGACCACATGGTCACGGTCGGCACCGAAGTCACGGCCATCATCACCATCCGCCTCATGGACCTTCTCGATCGCATCGTTCCAGTTTCCACCATCGGCCCCACCCTCCGCTGCAGCCTCGCCCTCGTCCGCATGTGCAAACGTACAAATTCATATTCGAATCCGCTCCCATTGCTCCAACGCCCGTGGTGCATCAAACCCCGGTGCAAACCATTCGTCTCATACACATCCACGGTAACCCTGGTGGGGGCCACGCTCCCATAGGTGGCAGCCCTGCTCCCGGTGCGGGATGGCAATAGTTCTACAGTATTATTCATAGCAGTAATTTAACTTATAGTATTTTTTATACTTCACCTAGGTAAATAAATCAAAATTCTATGTAATAAATCAAGTAACGTTAACCGAAATGTGTTTTTGTTTCAGTCTATCGCTAAATCATTAGTAGGTTTCCACACAATTTATGAATTATAAATTCAAATTCCAGAGACGACGGCGGAGATTGAAGAAAGATATTTCGGGAAGAAACTCGTCTCAGTTCTGTGTGATTCATTAGGGACCCATAAACCTGCTCCATAAAAAGCTACCGTTAACGACCCATAATAGGGCAACTTTTACTTTCATTCTTGTCGCATTAACGAGTTCTCAGCTTTCCATTTCGTGCGAGATAAAATCTAGGGATAGAGTTCTTTTCCAACATGCTGAGGTCGTTGGTGCATTCGAAGGAAACTCCATCACGAAATTGGGAATTTATCCTGTTTATTATAATAGATTTAAATAGATATCACAAGAAGCTCCACCTTGAATTTGAATATACATTCGAACCAATCAAAACATAATTATTGATAAAAATACTACTTCTAAAAAAGTGTGTAATTAAGTAATATTACGAGTATTAATATTTCAATGAATATATGTACACATCAGTTTATATAATATAACTTTACTAAATATAAATACTTTATATAAAAAATAAATTAAATAACCAAATTAACTAGTTTCTACTGACCATAACAGACCGTGAATGCAAAAACTATGTCCCATCCCATGCCATGATTAAAACCGATCTTAGGCTTAATTAATCGATCAAACTGCGATTTTATGACAATTGTCTAATTTATACAGATCACCAATTATCATCACAAACAGACCTTAGGCCTATATTGCCGTGCTGAAGTCACGCTCGCTACCGAACTGCGACTGCCATCCGCCTTCCGATGAGTTTCATAATCCAGATTTTTGCATATACGTATAGAAAGCGAACAAAAGGGATCGCGCGACGTTTTTATGTTATATTTTCAAAACATAATTTGCATAGCTCTTTCATTCCGGAGTCGCGAGCATGCGAATGTTTGCAATCGAAGCGATTAGCCGGATTCCGACGAGTTGGCCAAATTAATTCCAAGCTGTTACCAATATCGGGAAGATGTCAAAGGTGTGCAAGCAAAAGCTGGCCGGGAGATCATGGGATGGGATTTCGCAGTTTGCGAAATTAATTCCGAATTTGGAAAGAAATCTAGTTTGATTTACATCCCAAGTTCCATATGCGAATCTGGGTATAAAAACTCGGCGAGTTGGAGGAGTCGACATCAGTTCAGCAGTTGCCCTTCAGCTTGGAAGAGTTTCCCTCGCATCAATCCTAAGCTAGAGACTTTCAGCATGAAGGTACGAGTCGACCTGAGTGTGATTGCCACAAGGAGCTTGCGATATTAACAGCCTTTTCTTCTTCTGCAGGCATTCGTGTGCATTTTGGCCGTTATGGCAGCTTCCTGTTCCGCAGGATTCCTCGGCGGCAGCGGCGGTGGATACAGCTATGGCGTCGGCGGAGGTCACTCGGGAGACGACGTGGAAACCGTCGCCGTTCACGTTCACCACGAAGAGGTCGGCGGTGGCCACGGAGGTTTCGTCGACCACGGCCATGGACACGACCATGGCCATCAGGAAGTGAAGACCATCAAGGTCATTCACCAGGAAGAAGCCGGACATGGCGCATCCTATGGTGGACACGGCGGATTCTCCGGTGGACATGGCGGCCACGAGGAGGTCAAGACCATCAAGGTCATCCATCAGGAGGCCGGCGGTCACGGCGGATACTCTGGCGGTCATGATGCAGGTCATGGACATAGCCACGGCCATCAGGAAGTTAAGACAATCAAGGTGATCCACCAGGAAGAAGCCGGACATGGTGCCTCTTACGGTGGACACGGCGGACATGGCGGACACGGCGGTCATGGTGGCCACCATCAGGAAGTGAAGACCATCAAGGTTATCAAGCTAGAGGGAGGAGGCCATGGTGGATACGGCGGCTCTCACGGAGGATACAGTCATGGTGGCCATCAGGAGGTCAAGACCATTAAGGTGATCCACCAGGAAGATGCCGGACACGGCGGACATGGTGCTTCATTCGGAGGACACGGCGACCACCACCAAGAGGTGAAGACAATCAAGGTCATCAAGCAAGAGGGAGGCGGCCATGGTGGCTTCAGCGGTGGACACGGCGGCTCTCATGGAGGATTCAACGGCGGTCATCAGGAAGTGAAGACGATCAAGGTTATCCACCAGGAGGACGGCGGCCATGGTGGATTCTCTGGCGGTCATGGTGCTGCTCATGGTCATCATAGCCACGGCCATCAGGAGGTGAAGACAATCAAGGTCATCCACCAGGAAGATGCCGGACATGGCGGACATGGTGCCTCATTCGGCGGACACGGCGACCACCACCAGGAGGTGAAGACGATCAAGGTCATCCACCAGGAGGGCGGTGCTCATGGCGGCTACTCCGGCGGTCACGGTGGACACGGAAGCGCGCACGGCGGACACCAGGAGGTGAAGACCGTCAAGATCATCCATCAGGAGGAGGCGCATGGCCATGCCGAAGCCCCCCATGGCGGATACCTGCCTCCAGCTGGCTGGTAACCAGTCCACTGTAGTAGATCCCTGTGATTCCTTCTAGCCATAGTCTAGTAGACGCTGTTAGATTTAAGTTATACCTTAAGAGAAGTTCAATTTAAAACTCATCCATGTTGAATGCAATACAAATAAATTATGAAACATTATGAGATGATTTTATGAAACCTCCGTTGTGACCTTGCAAGGCCCATGTCAGGCAGTCGTAAGCATCATTAGCATACGCCGATTAATTCAGAGGCACTCGAGTGATCTTAACGAAGCACTCATTACCCCTCCCACTCCTCAACCTCACTCACTCATTACCCCTCTCTCTCGAGCTACTCACGATCGACCAACCTCCGGTCATTTGTTCCAATCCCCACCTTCTTTTGTGTTCACTTCTTTATATTCTCCATTTCTTCTCATGATTTATTCGAACTCTCGGTTTACAACGTTTCGCAGATTGTTTAAAAAGTAAGTAAAACAAAAACCTAATATAATACTTTTGATTTCTCCCCCCTTTCTTTTGGGCATCTTCTTCCGACCACTCTTCACGGCTTCTCCTCCTCTCCATCCGCACTCTACCGCAGTGGAAGAAACAAATGTTGGACGAGCTTTTGTCTCTTCGTCGGCGTCGGACCGGAGTCGTTTGTGTCCAGCAGTGTTGTTGTTGTTGGCACTTCGGCCTCCGCCGTTGTGGTTGTTATTGTTGTTGCCGTCGTCAGTGTCGGCCATCTGTCTTTCCATTTGTTCGCCGATCGCCTCTTCGACGACGTCGTCGTCGTGTCGAATTTGTCGAAACCGTTATGGAACCGCAGCTCCAACAAGCGCTCTCCGTCTTCGGGGTCGTAGATGCGAAAGTGTTTGGAGTCGTGCTTCGAGCGCTCCAGACGCAGGGGTCCGGTCGTCAGCTGGTTCCACATGGAGCCGCCCAAGTAGCCGCTGGGCAGGGGGCGCAGCTCTCGAACCTGCCGCTGTGGTGCGTAGAGCGTGGGGCGCCGATGGGAGCTGATGGTGCCGCGGACCAGCACCGGCCGGAGTTGCTTCCCTGTTCGTTGCTGCTGCATCTGCTGGTCGTAGACGCGCTTCACCACGGCGAACGGCAGGACGTCGATGTCGCGCGGCAGGAAGCCACGGGAGCGAATGCGCACCAATTTGTAGGACTGGGCGTGTGTCTGCGACGATTGGTAGAGCACCAGCACCGGAAGCAACAACCAAGAGATCTTCACTAACCCCATTTCTCTGAAATTGTGCTTTCCTTCCGTTTAATTTCACTTCAGAGTTCTTGATTATTTTTAGTTTTTGTTTAATGGTATCATTTATTCACTAGATGTGGGGTTTTTTAATTAAATATTTCTGAATTCGTTTTAATATTTTCTCGTGTATATTATTTTATTAATATTTTTTATAATTCGTTAATTTCATCTTTTTTATTCTTTTATAAGTTGTTATAGTTAATTTTTTTGTATTTAGTACTTCGTATTTAGTATTTTTTTTACCTTTACTATTTTTTAACAACACTTCTCTAATATAGTTGTTTATTACTTTTTTATTCGACGCGCCACTTTAACTTCTCTCCGAACGTTTCTTTCACTTTTTTATATCCGAAAATGTGCTCCAATTATGCGAGAATGCCTCTCATCGACCCGGTTTCGTTCGAGCTCGTGACCAACTGCCTAACCCTGGAGTTCTTTACGTTTCGACCAACGAATTTCGACTAATTAAGCTCTAGTCTAGACGTTAGATTTTTATAACCATGCTACTCTTCCCTTCTTAGTCCAAGCACCGCTTGCGGCACTAAATTCTCTTCTCTTCTGGTATTGACCAAATTTGTATTCTGTTCAATTTACATATTGCTGGACATTTGGAAATGTTGTTCCCTGACGTTATGCAACTGTTTGCTCTTTCACGCTCTCTACCCAAGGTATCATCAACACCACGTTCCACGTTCTTCCCGCCTGTAAATATGGTAATTATGCTTCAGTTAACAGTGATAATGCTGCTAGCTGCCCTTTGTCTTTGTTGCATTTCTTTCCTTCTCGTTCTCTTTGGGAACTTTTACTGTATTTCGTTAATAACCATGAGAATTCTCATTATCGCGTCATTATCCGATGTATGAATGGCGCCAAGTGACCCAATTATGAACAATCAACCGGTGATGCCGCTAATTGTTTGGAAAGTCCACAAAAATAGTCATCAGTGTAAAACCAAAAATGTAATGTGTCCGGTGAAAAATAATCCACGAGAATTCAATTGAAAATTATCAAAATCACATGTATTTCAATATCATAGAAGTCAATTTTATTATGTTACATTGGTTTAAAGTAGGTTTAAATATTAAAAATGCTTACTTTTAGAAATAATAATTTGCTACAAGCTACATATTAAATGATTGAAAAATCGATTCAAAATCATATGAATTAATCGTGTGGTAGATGTATGTATGCATATTAAAAAGTGTATATAGTATATAATATATAGTAGAAGGTTCTTGTAGTTTACGTTACGTGAAAGGCTATATTCAAGAGATTAACTATTTAAAAATTAGTCAATCGATGAGGCTTAAATGATATCTTACAATTAGGTGTTTTAAAAAATGCATAAACAGTTTTGTTGTTCATTACGTTTTAATGTGTCTTAGTATTGTATTTTAATTGCTTTTTTATGATTTCCAAATTTGTATGTTCGCATGATTTTAGAGTGGTTTGATGTGGTTGAATGAATGTTTAAAACATATTTAAGAACAGAACAACTACAAAATTAAGTACATTTGATATGTGATCATATGAGTTTAAAATCTATTCTACCTTGAGTGTGCTTGCGTACAAAAATATTGGATTTTTTATATATGTTTCCATACAATCGTAGTTCCTAATGCATTATGTGTATTTCATTTACAATTATTTCGGTTTTGTATATGTTTAACATTTTTTTTACAAATCTCAAAAAAATGTACTTTTTAAAAGTTCTTTACAGCACACGTCCCCAATTATTATTGCCAAGTCTTAAAACTGTTTTCTATCTTTTCTCTTTTCTCTTCGAAAAAGGCACTTTACAATAAAAAATAAAATTAGTATTGGACATCGATTCTGATTAAATGTTTACATGTGGATGGAGGACTGGGGAATGTTTGCGAAATAATAATTTAATTACAAATGGAAGAGCATGAGGTCCGATTAAAAAAGGAATTATAAAAAAAAGTATGGCAATTTGTGTAAAATCTCTTGTTAGCATTCGTTTAAATTTCGGGGAATCTCGGTTTTTAAATCAGTTAAATTATTATTGTAAAATGTAACTATTCACTTCATGTGTTTTAAAATCTATTTTTATCTATTCACTTAAGGTATTAGTTTAAATAAAACTATTACTAAATAAAACATCACAACATATGTTTACAATGAAAAGGAAATTATCTTAATACTAGACGATTACAATTATTACGTTTTTAAGTGAAACAAGTACTTTGTTCAATTTAATCAACCTTAAATACCAGGAGCCATTGTAAAACATCTAGTACTAATAGTTAATAAGAAGTTAAAATATACTCTTGAACATAACAAAATATTTTTCGAAACCTTAAACAGTTTTAAGTACAAAAGCATTTTCAATACTTAGTCTTACTAGCAAACATAGTACTAAGTGCAACATTTCATTCACAAAATCAAGCTTTACAATGTTCTTAAATGTGTGCGACAACTGCATTTGTTACAATCCCTACAAGTTTTATAAACTAGGTTTAGTACTACAATCTAGTTACAAATATGATGCAAAAATTACAAATTAATTTTGGTGTTATTTGTTAATAAATTATTTATTTTCTCATTTAATTATTTTCTTAAACTTAACTAAACTGTCGTTTACTTGCTAATCGAATTCGGTTTGAGGGAAACATTAGACTTAAAACAAGTTAAATAATCGACCTTTGCAATACAAATAATAAATATAAATATATGAAAGACTGTTAATAGAATTTAGTAAACATTTAAACAAACTTCACGAAATAAATAAGTAACCAATCATTCTGAAATTCCTCCCTGCACTTTTCTAAATATTCACAATCATGTTCTGTAGCTGTGACAACGTAGTTCCCAGGTGATTGCTTTCGGGTATGTTGCGAATCTGTAGCAACCAGCGCTGACATTCGATGCACTTTCTTTGACGCTCCTCACGTGACACATCCACGCCCAAGCCATTTGCCGCCCAAGGGTCTATATTTTCTTGTATGATTGGCAAGAAATTGGAAAGAATCACTCGTAGCGTATCACATGCGCGCGTATAGTGACTAATTGAAAGGGGAAGAAGTGTTTATTCTAAAACTTAACTGGCAAGTCTAAAAAAGCCACTCACAATTTATGTTGACTCTGCAGAAGTTCAAAGATTTCCGGCAACAATATCAAACACAAGTCCAAATTCCAGGAAGAACTGAAAATGGTGACTTTATTAGTACGATTCTTTGATTCGATTCGATTCTTCTTATTAGTACGATTCTTTCACTTACGTCTTCTCCAAAATAGCACCGAGGAGATCGACGAAAACTGTCCGACCATTCATCTTGATAGCCTGCTTCAGCGCTCCAACTATATCATGAGATCTGGAAATACGAATTAATTGTAGTTGCACTTTAAACTTTTCTGGTACAAACAAACCTCGTTGAGTTCCGTATCATCTGAAGGGTCGCATGACGATTACTTAATTCCTGATAGACTTGCTCATGGGACGAAGATAACATCTGAATCTCGGAGCTGTCGTCGATGTTGTTGCGATTGTTAAAGCTCTTCTGATTCTACAATAATTCATTGATAATTCGTAACTATATTAAAACTTAATGAACACGAACTTACAATTCCTTGCTGCGTCAGAAGGGAAGAATCCGGACGATAACTTATGGGGATCTAAGGAAAGAAAAACACAATGAATATCACAGAAATATAATGATCTAAATGGCATACGTTTGTTGTGGTTGTGGTTTCGGAGGTGTAACTGGAAATTCTCTGTAAGAAAAAGGAATATATACATATATACAAATGCAAAAACAATCCATTAAACTCCACCACTACCGAACTCCAAACAACACTTCACTGTTATCTTCTGTTGATGATACTTACATGTGATTGCCTTTGGGCCGCAGCTGTCGCAGAGACCTGTTGCTGTGACGAACGCAACTCCAATGAAGTTCGAGACCTTGTTGGTGGTTTCGTTATAATCTGCACTGTTATGTTTTTATTGCGTGCATTCTCCTTGTTCAGATGTGACTGCGAATCCATTGTGCGTTTTCCGCCCTTGTTCACGATGTGCGATGAGGCCGATTTCTTCAACAACATGTTGTCATCCATCTTATGCAGCTCTGTAGTGCTCACCGAAGACACCTGCGACAGCTTATTGCGTGTTTGAAAACTATTTGTCGTCGTTCTACCGCTCGCCGAGATGGCGATTTGCGTGCTGCGCTTCTGAATGTTCGACGTGGTTTTCGGTTTAGCAGTTCTTTGCGAATAGTTGTGATGCGTGTTTGAATTATTGCTGCCCGATCCGGTACCAGACGTTGTTGACGATGGTTGTTGGTGTGTGTTCTGATTGACGGGGAAATCCTCAACCATTTCCGTGTGATCGTAGTTCGAGATGACGGGCGGGTTGCTGTCGTTGAGATTGTACTCAATCTCATTGGCGTACGAGTTCACAAGGCGATCGAACTGATAGAGGTCACGTTCGCCGGGCATTTTCAACGAACTGGGACCTTCGAAGCTCATTCCTGTGAGGGCATTGCCGCCGAACGAAGTGTAGCCAGAGTTCGTGGCTATCGAGGGAAAATTGTAGGGCGGAGAAGTTATCTTCTTGGACGAATTGGAGACCACATTGTAGGTGGTATCAAAGTGGATATTGCTGTTGACGCTGCCATTGGTACCGTTACTGCTGCCATTGTGTAGCGCGGATATGGGAGGCGACGAATTATTCATATCTATTGCGGATTCATCGACCAATTCGAGACTCAGATTCGGCGACGATTGCCCATCGAGACTTGGACTACGGTTGTCCTCGTTCTCTTCCACTAGTCGGGACGGTTTCGGACCATGCACAATGGACAGACGCAACTTCTGGTTGCCACGAGAGAAACTCTTTCGCGTGGTGGAGTTGTGAATGAAGGCGGGCGCTGGATTATTGGAGGGATTGTAGAATGGAAATACCCGATCGATGCTCAAAGCATTAATCGTGACAAATTCCTGGTCATAAGACCCACAGATCTGCATTGGAAAGAGATGGTATTTAAATCTGAATAGAACGAGCAGAGATATTTGCGACTTTTACCAGCTTTCGATTGACGACTTTCATGTCGCCCAGCGATGTCCACGTCGATTTGATGTGATCGAATTCTCGATCCGGTTCCCAACCGATCACAGATATCCCCGCAGCTGTGCCCACAAACAGGCATTCACCGTTCTCACTAGAATTCAATTTAAATTCATATTAGAATTTGAATGGACCGTAAGCACTACAGTAGCTTAGCTTATCATTAGAAAGCTTATGGTATTGTAGTTGGCAGACTTTGGGGAGACCCACCTGAACGTGATACACTTAATGGGATGCCCGTAAAATTGACTGGTAGCATCTGTACTCGAAATACGAAGTCGGCTTTCCAAATCATAAATGCAAACCGTGCCGTCGACTCGACCAACGGCCAGCAGGAACTCGAATGGATGGAATTGAATGCAGGTAATTGCGGCCGCCGGTGGCTGCTCCGTGAAATCCATGATCTGTTTGCTCTTCCGTATGTCCCAGATGATGACAGATCCCTCTGTGCCAGCAGATGCGATCCATAGACCATCGGGAGAGAATTTCACCGAGTTGACGTGGGCGATGTGTCCCCGATAGACCTTGATGCATTTGTTCTGATTGCGCACATCCCACAGTCTGAGGAAAAAATATATATGAAAAATTATCAATCAATTATCCAATTTTTAATTTTAGTAAAAGTTTTAAATTTTAGTAAAAATTTTAAATTTTAGTATAAATTCTGAATTTTGGTAAATATTTTGAATTCTGGTTAAAATTCTGAATTTTGGTACAAATTTTGAATTTTGGTAAAAATTTTGAATTTTGTTAAAAATTTTAAATTTTGGTAAAAATTTTGAATTTTGGTAAAAATTTTAAATTTTGGTAAAAATTTTGAATTTTGGTAAAAATTTTGAATTTTGGTAAAAATTTTGAATTTTGGTATAAATTTTGAATTTTGGTAAAAATTTTAATTTGGTAAAAATTTTAATTTGGTAAAAATTTTGAATTTTGGTAAAAATTTTGAATTTTGGTATAAATTTTGAATTATAAGAAATATTTTCAATTTAGGTAAAAATTTGAAAATTAAATCCAATGATGAACAAAAAAAATAATAATAGTAATAAAAAATAATAAAAACATTCTATCACTACGATTTCTCATAATATGGCAACACAGCAGCTGCTGCTAGTCTCGTATTTCACCACAGAAACCCACCACATCGGAGCGGCGACAAAAGAAAACATAAAAAAATAAACACACAGTGGATGAGAGAGAGAGAGAGAGAGGAAGAGCGAGAAACGTCAACCAGGGTGCAGACTATACTACGATCGTAGTAAATCTGCTTCACTTTTGGAAAATTTATGAAATCTACTCCGCCACTACGCTTGAACTCTAATCTACTTCGATTTTTTGAAAATCATTTTTAGTGGAATTTCTTCATGCGATGGTTCATTTCACATGAATTTCGTATCATTGAGGTTTTGTTTTTTTTTTTTTTTGCTCATGACATAGTTTTTTTAAATCAACTTCGGAAATGCGCCGCCTACTACGATTTTTGGCTCACTTCACTACGATTTCAGTTTCTCGAGGTCCGAACCCTGTCGTCAACAGTTGTTTTTGCTTTACTCGCCACATTCCAGTTGCTAACTAGGCTCGGTCATTCGCTGCGTTTATTTAATACGTGAGATTAAACACTATTTTAAATCTATTTCAAATACTAATCACAAGAGGTGAGTGAAACTTTCATTAGCAGGGGTTCAAAGAGTAGTCAATTCGATAGAAGTAATTGAAATGTTCGAGAATGGCGATACCTAATGAGAAACCACAAACATTAATAGTTTTTATGGACTTTTGACCAGGGAAAATCACTTCAGATTCATCTAAACCTACACCATCCATCCCTCTAGAGATTCAGATTCAGTTTGCGGTACTCTGACCAAAGTTCACCTGCATGAGAACCCGATTCGCAAGTGGATCGAATATCGAGAGCAGGCGCTGAATGTCAGGGGCGTAGGTTCCACTCTCAGCAGGGGATTCATTAGTGCATACAAGCGAACTCACAAAACGAACTCCATATCAATGAATTCTCACGAAAACAAAAACATCTTTCGTCGAGCTATTCTTAACTTAATCAGTGGACTTATCTTTGTGAAACATTATCAAAGAAAGACTTTGCAACTCATGTCAGCAGCAACGAACACTCTCCCCCCAGGCTAATTAAATATTTATAACGACGAATGTTCATGTATTTTAATAACATTCCAGTGCCGCTCATTGTTCAGTTGGGTCGTGACCACATTCAGAAACACTTCGCAGTCGAAAAACACAAATCGCCGCTATAATGTCAGCAGATCAACTTCGTTACGATGGACGCGTCGCTGTTGTGACCGGTGCCGGCGCCGGTTTGGGCCGCGAGTACGCTCTGCTGTTCGGCTCTCGCGGAGCCAAGGTGGTCGTCAACGACTTGGGTGGAAGCTTCAAGGGCGAAGGTGCATCCCAGCGGGCTGCCGATGTGGTGGTCGATGAAATCCGTGCCATGGGCGGCACCGCCGTCGCCGACTACAACTCTGTGGTAGATGGCGATAAGGTTATCGAGACGGCCATTAAGAACTTTGGACGCGTCGATATCTTGGTGAACAACGCGGGTATCTTGCGCGATCGCAGTATTGTGAAGACCTCTGCCCAGGACTGGGATTTGGTGCATGATGTCCACTTGAAGGGCAGCTTCAAGTGCACCCAGGCTGCGTTTCCGTACATGAAGAAGCAGGAGTATGGCCGCATCATCATGACCTCCTCCAATTCGGGCATCTATGGCAATTTCGGACAAGCCAACTACTCGGCGGCAAAGATGGGTCTCGTTGGTCTGGCCAACACTGTCGCCATCGAGGGCAGGAAGAACAACGTTTTCTGCAACGTCATTATTCCCACTGCCGCCAGTCGTATGACTGAGGGCATTTTGCCCGATATGCTCTTCAATGAGCTCAAACCTCATCTAATTGCCCCAGTTGTTGCCTACTTGTGCCACGAATCATGCGATGAAAACGGTAATTATTCATTGTCAATTTCAGATTTAGACAATATTTTAATTGCATTATTATTATACAGGCGCCTACATTGAGAGTGCTGCCGGTTGGGCCGCTAAGGTTCATACAGTCCGCGGTAGAGGCACAGTGTTGCGCACCTCAATCGACCAGCAGACCATTTCTCCCGAGTATGTGAAGAGCGTGTGGTCAAAGGTCACCGACATGTCAGACACCAAGCATTTGGAATCTATTGGCGAAGCTTCTGGTTCCTTGTTGGAGGTGCTGGAGAACCTTAAGGACGGTAAAATCGGAGGCATTGAGGATACCTTCCGCTTCGGCCCTAAAGACCTGATCTTGTATGCCTTGGGCATTGGAGCCACTGTTAAAAACAGCAACGACATGAGATTCTTGTACGAAAACGATCCAGATTTCAGTGCTATTCCCTCGTACTTTGTTATGCCCGGACTTATGTTGAGCATGACCACGAATTTGGTTTCGTCCGCACTTCCTTCGGGAAAGGCTGACCTGACCAACATTCTGCACGGCGAGCAGTATCTGGAGATTTGCGATGACATTCCAACTAAAGCCACTTTGAACACTAACGGCAAGGTCTTTGACGTCATGGATAAGGGCTCCGGTGCTGTTGTGGTAACCAACTGCGACTCGTACGATGAGAACGGACGCTTGCTGGTCAAGAACCAGAGTTCCATCTTTGTGGTGGGCGCTGGCAAATTCGGAGGCAAGAAGCAACCCGCTGCTGGAGTTGTACCAATTGTCGCCGCACCCAATCGTGCACCAGACTCATCTATCCAGTACAAGACCAACGAAGACCAGGCGGCTCTATACCGCTTGTCAGGAGATTTGAACCCACTGCACATTGACCCCAACTTCGCGGCCATTGCTGGCTTCAAGACACCCATCTTGCACGGACTCTGCTCATTGGGGTACTCTGTGCGTGCGGTTTTGGCCCAGTATGCCGACAATAACTCAGCCATGTTCAAGGCCGTCAAGGTGCGTTTCGCATCGCCAGTTTTGCCCGGCCAGACCTTGAAGGTCGACATGTGGAAGCAGGGCAAACGTATCCATTTCCGCACATCAGTGGTGGAAACTGGCAAAGAAGTCATTACTGGTGCCTACGTCGACTTGAAGGACGCTTCAGCCAAGTTGTAAACGATGCTTGTGTACTGTTTGTAATTATTGAGGTATTTGATGATATATTCAATTTTTTATATGCAAAAAATAAATTATGGTTCAACGGGAGATTATATAATACGTTTATTTACGAATGGAGAACGGATCAGAAGTGGTTCCCTTACTGTTATGCATTGTGTATATTTTTCGAGCTAATATAAAACAATGTACTTTATTAAGGTAACAATTGCTGTTTTACTATGGGTAGAAAATTATCAATGCTCGATTATGATTGATTATAAGACTTTGTTGATATAGAAGAGTTATCTCAATCGGTAGTGCAAAGGTTTAGCTTATTTTTGTCCGAATGAGAAATAAAACTATGTTTGTCAGCAATCTGCACACTGATATGTTTATCTCATCGAAAATAACGGCACAATATTCAAATATAAAACTCGTTTGAGAAACTGTGATATCATGAAAACAACTCAATCAGCAGGAATTATCTAAACCGCCTCAAGAATAGTTCATATAGGAATAGGGTTTCAACTAAGCACATATTACTTTGCGTGTTAAGTTTGCACTCTACAGTGTTTACCGAATGCAAAATTGCAACATTCAGTTACTGACGACTATTATCGACGCAACGAGGTGGTTGACAACTTTTTATCGAGAAACTTACTCGGAAATAAAATGAAAACATGCAGGTAACGATGTCAAATAGCCGACTCATCATTCGGCACGCATATCTTGCTAGAGGGCTTTTTATTTGTTACAGTCTACAACAAAAAGCCAGAAAAAGTAAAAGCTGTTATTGTTATTTGATAAACTGGAATGGGGGAAAAGCATCGACAAAGAGAATAAGAAACTCACGAAATTCGCATAAAACCTAGAGCTCAACTTGTTTTCTAAGCAAGAGCCACAGCAGCTGTAGTCGGCAAGCAACAACCTTGCGTATGCCAACGACTTTTATGCAAAGTTCAAAATAAAAATACATGAATCACTTGAAGTTGCCGCAGTGCGTTTATTGGCTTCAGAGCGATGGAGAAAAAGCCGAAAAATAAAAACAATTCGACGCAAAAACAGCCAGCTGTAGCTACGAGTCGTGGTCTGAGCTGTGAATTGGAATGTGTGGGCAGGATATCAAAAATCCAACCATCGAATGGAATGCGTCGTCGTCGTACGAACAATGAACGCCGCCGATGAGAAAATGTTGTTTTCAAAGTGCTACCAAATATGCTTGTTTCTATGAAATTCGTTCACAGTTTCGTTTTTTCTAGTTTTCCACAGGCGGAAGAATACATTTCCGTAAAGAGGGGCTTAGGTTGTAAGTCGTTGTTTTAATTGATCGAAGTTCGTTTTGAAGGTATTTAATAACGAGTCTTTTAAACTAGTCTTCCACGAAATATGCTCTCGAACAAGCATGAACAACAACAAATCAAAGCAACGCCCACCACAAACAAGCGCACCAAATCGGGCGTCTCAAATGCAAGACTTGTAAGAGCTCATTATTGGGCGTTCGAATATGTCATTAAGATACTTATTATTATTGTGTAGACGATAATGAAGGAAGCCGAAACCACTCGCCACGAACAAAGCGATCACATTACAAGCGAAGTTGTCAAATCGAGTGACACCAAGCTGTGAGAAGTCATTGAAGACGATGCTTCACAGGGGGTGCTTCGAACCGATTAGCTGATAAACGCATTTGAACTAGATTTGACCTCTCTTAGACAAATCACATCGATAGGATATATCATTGAACTCTGAATTGAAAACCAAGAACCTTATCATATCATTTCTTCTTGCCATAACACTTACCGGACTGTGGTGTCATTGCTACCGGAGACCACGTACTCCCCCGATGGATTAAAATCCAGTGTACGCACGCTCTTCATGTGTCCATTGAGAGTGGAGCAAATGGTTTGGGCATTCAGATCCCAGCGCCTAATGATCCCGATGTCGTCGGCGGAGTAAACGAAGTCGTCATTATAAGCGAATCGCACACAGTCGATGGGGCGATTGTGTCCGGTGAGTGACTGCAAGTAATATTGGACAAATAATCGGATGACGCAACAAATAGCGAGATAAACAAACCATAAAACATGTCTCCTCGCCGATGGCCCAGAGATTCACACTGCGATCTTGACCACCTGTGACCAAGACGCGCCCCGTTTCGCCGAGATCTAGACTGGTGACATTTCCATTGTGCGCCTTTATCTCATCTGTGTAAAAAGAGGTAAAAACAATTAACACCAAGGTGGATGGGGTGATTCATGCGCCACCACAAGCAGCGATAAAAAGCCACCAGCGGAAGTGCGGAAAATGCTCAAGGAGAAATTGGAAATGGGTTCATGTTGCTCCAATTTACACATTTTTTGCAATATCCATATCTGGGCAAGCAAGCAGATAGCGACAGGGCAGAAGAACGAATGCTCGAACGTGCGACGGACGAACAGACGGGCGGACAGACAGACAGACAGAAGACGTGCAGACACAGGCCGACGGAGAGCGGCAGCGGAGAAGCAAACGAAATCGAAGTGAATTTGCATAACCTTGTGTTTTGCTTATTTCTGCATTTTACTCCCGTCTGTCTGTCTGCGCTTGCCTTTATAAGGGAATTTTCCAATCAGCCGCTTAGCAAATTTCCCAACCACAACTACCTCCTGGAGAGCTGTCGCCGCTGCCCAGGAGCCACTCGGGTAGACTTACATATTTTTGCAGTTAATTTTCGCGCTAATGCCATCACTTTTAGCCACTTTTTCAGCCAACTCTTGTTCCTCTATTAACGCTCGTCGTAGAAAATATGCTTTTCTGATCGTTCCCTTCTAAGATTCCTTCTATTTCAGCCACAACTGTTGTTCAAGAATTTTCATTAGTCTCCTCCTGTGCTTTTCAGATTTTCACTTTTGCTCACGTCTCTTCTTTTGAACTATTTTTTAATGCTATTTTCGTTGCATTTGAGTTTCGTCGTTTTGCAAAAAACGCGTGCACAAATAATTATAAAATAAAACACAAAACTATTTTCTTTTTACAAAATAACAAAAAACAAAAAAATCCTTTCTCCTCCTATTGTCAAAATCATCTGAAAACGCACACGACGAAGTAACTCACTCACTCATTTACCAAAAACAAGTCAAAAGAGAACTGAGAAAACTAGTCGTAGTCGGTTTTTTCTGTTGCACTGCGTAAGTACACTGGTGCGAATGCAAAGGCAAGTGTTTTGTTGTGAATTACTTTCACATTATACTCCGATTGTGCAAAAGAGATGCAAGTCTGACGATGTTTCCATCAAATGTCAGTTATTTTAGTGCTACCCAACACTAGATGGCAGTGCGGACTACAAAAATTTTAATAAAATATTTAGGCAATTTAATTTAAACTATCGATATATTTTAAATTATAAATGTTCACAGCTATAATTTAGTTATATTGATATGACAGCTTTTGTAATAATATGGCAATGGTGATGAAACTTCACTCAGTCAATTGTTTCTGGCAACCCTGCCCTCGAGCAAGCTGACAAACCAGGGATGCCGCGACGAAGTTGTTGAGCGTAATGTAAAAGTGGGAAAAGTAAAGTTATAAAATTTTGATAAACCTTAGGTCGAAGAACCCATAACCAGCCCACCGAAATTATATATTAAATTTTTATATAAACAATTTGTTTTAAATTTGTGTGTGTGTGAAACGGAAACAGGAATATGAAGAAAATAGATCAACCACGACAGTGAGTCTGCTGCGAAAAATAAAGTGATTTTCAAAAAATGGAGTGACGGACTGTTTTGATCAAAAGTGTAGTGAAACACTTCGATTGAAGTGACTTCGACAACCCTGTGACAAACAGTTTTTGCAACAATCATCGTCGGTGTAAATTTTCTTTCGGCGTTGAAATCAAATATTAACTGTTTTTCTAATTAACCAGAATAATACACAACTATGTCTGCCCGCTATGATCGTGCTGTGACCATTTTCTCACCCGATGGCCATTTGCTCCAAGTGGAGTACGCTCAGGAAGCCGTTCGCAAGGGGTCCACAGCGGTGAGTTGACGATATTTTGTTGTTTGGGGCTTCAGTCATAACCTCGAAATTGCCACTTAAGAACCAAAGAGAACTTATATTTTTTAGTATTTCGAATAATTTATTGAATAATTGAATTCCTTTTAGGTCGGTGTTCGTGGTTCCAGTTGCGTGGTGCTCGGCGTTGAAAAGAAATCCGTCGCCAAGTTGCAAGAGGAGCGCACAGTGCGCAAAATTTGCCCCCTCGACAACCATGTAGTCATGGCTTTCGCTGGTCTCACCGCCGATGCACGTATCCTCATCAATCGGGCACAAGTCGAGTGTCAGAGTCACAAATTAAATGTCGAAGATCCAGTCACATTGGAGTACATCACCAGGTGAGTTCGGAGTAATTGAGATTGAAAGATATATGTAATTAATATCAACACTATATTGCAGGTATATTGCACAACTGAAGCAGAAGTACACACAGAGCAATGGTCGTCGTCCATTCGGAATTTCCTGCCTCATCGGCGGGTTCGATCTCGACGGCACTCCGCATCTGTTCCAAACCGAACCCTCCGGCATTTACTACGAATGGAAAGCCAACGCCACTGGCCGCTCTGCAAAGACTGTCCGAGAGTTTCTCGAGAAACATTACAAGGACGAAGAGGTTGCCACTGAGAATGGAGCTGTGAAGTTGGCCATCAAAGCTCTTTTAGAGGTGGCACAGACAGGTCAAAAGAACCTCGAAATTGCCGTCATGGAGAAGGATAAGCCATTGAAAATGCTTGATGCACAGACAATTGAAAAGTATGTAGCAGTCATTGAGAAAGAGAAGGAAGAGGAGGCAGAGAAGAAGAAACAGAAGAAGTGAAGTGTTGGTTTAGAAGACAACGTTTTAACATGAAATTTTCATTTTATATTTGTGGTTGAATTGATAAGTTGCTAAGATTTTCTGTATGCGGAAATAAAATCTAATAAAAACATTTTCTTAAAAAGAAATGCATCTTTACCTATAATATATGTGTATATAAAATATAATCTGATTTCAGGTATTTTTAAACTTTGCTATGCCTTAAACAATTGACATTTCATATACATAAAAAATAAATTACAAGAACGTACAGCACGACTAAAATAAATACATTTTTAAAAATATTTGTACTTGCAAAAAATAAATTTCCATCACAGACACGCACTCGAAATTTTTCCTCAGACAAATTAGATTAAATCACTCGGTGATAATTGCGATTCGCCTTCGGCCAGATAAATTTGCATTGCTTTATAGAGGAGAGCTATTCCAAGATATTTTTTATCCTTCATAGTCCATGTTTGGGCCGGGCCATAGTAATCGCCGCGTTTGACATTGGTCAAGTGCTGCAGACTTAGAGCATCGATGATGGCCGCCTCACGCGTATAAGCATCGGTCGGGACTATGTTGTGAAATACATGAAGACAGACGACCCCATTTCCATTACCCCAGATATCCAGGATGCGATCAAGCTTCTTGCTATCGGAGGACTTCTTCGGCGGCGACTTAAAGAGATCAACATTAAGAGGTTGTTTTTTTACTGCAAGAAAACAAAATTAACGGACTCAAAGCAATTGAAATTTGACAAATTTACTTGATATTTGTTTGCCATTTGCGTTTCTTTCATTATTCAGCTGGACATTGTGAAGGCGCGAATGTGTCTTCATCGCATCGTATAGATGGGAATATGGACGTGAGGTTTTACCTTTGCCCACGTAAAATATGGACTCTAGAAATCTCTTCCAAACCACAAATTTATCCAGAAACTAATGAAAGTAATTGATATAGAGAGTATTTCTTAAACAAGTACATTATTCAGCTCACCGTGCTTTCCCCCGGTAGGTTACAGGATATGCGAGGATCAATCAACATGTAGATGAAACTCTGTTTGAGGTGACCCTCGCGCATTTGCTTCTTCCGCTGGTTATTGGCGAAAAACTGCATCGACAGGGTCTCATATTTCATGTACTCGGGAATTCGTTCGAAATATTCCACAGATCGAACAGTCCGGCACAGTTCAACGGAAAATTCTAAAATACTCAATTTATTACAGACTGATGCTAATGACTAAAATACTGACTAGGTTTCTTTTTTAACTTAACATTCAATTGCGAAAAATTTCGGATTGACAACAAATTTAAAAATTTTGAAAATGTAAACATAGTTAATGAACGAGACTGATAATTAAATTTGAATGAAAAATCGTAAAGAAAAACATACTGGTTCCTGTGCTGGAGTTTTTCTTCTGATTCTCCAGCATATCCACTGTTTTCCGTTTGTATTTAATTAAGCGCTTTATGTACAACCGCTTGGTGCTCTTCGTAATGGGTCCTAATTGAATGATATAAAACGTTAAAAAATAGAGTATGTAATTTCAGATTTTCGCTAACCTGGAGGCTCTCCAAATGTAGTCAACTCTGCGCGTAGGGCATCGGTCTCATAATCAAGGGGAAAAGTCAAGTTTGTTGATTGACTGGTAGCTGTGGTATCGAGATCCTGAATCCGACTGCGAAAATAAACATTTTCATTTATTAATACAATTACAAATTAGTGAAATAAACTGAACTCACGGCTTAGCTGGAGTTTTCTTTGGTTGTTCTTTGCTGGATTCTGTGTTACGCAGCAACTTTGTCTCGTAGAAGACTAAACCGTTTTCATCATCCGTGTGAACGTAGGCCTCTGTCATTTGCAGAAAGTATTCACCACTTTTTTGCGGTCGTGCACTACAATCAGGACCCGGCATTTGAGGGCTTTTATTTTGCACCATATCTGGCGCCATTTCGGGCACTGTTTGGAAGCTCGCCTCTAGTTCGGGTTCAGGTTCAGGGTCAGGTTCTGGGCTAGTTATTTGAGCCCGAGCTATTTTTTGAATGAGTTTACCCAACGATAAGTTACCAACGGTATGCTGTGGCGATGCTTCCTGTGGTAGCCGAGCATACTCGGTGGTATCTATGCAAGAGGAATCTACTGATCCGCTATCACATGCGCCACTATCAGCGTCTGCAGTGTCTAATTTCGGATTCGAACTGCGAAGCAAAGTGTTTGTGAAGTTCAGATGATCGTGCTTCATAACGTTGTCAATCATTTCATCAATGTCGTCATATTGCTTTAGTATGGAAGCTCTTGTCCGAGATCGTTGCACCTTGTCGCGCCATGTCTGAATGAGCGACAAGCGTGATTTATCCACCGGAGGCGTCTTCTCAGTTAATTCTCTAAGGTTTTCTTTCGTAAGCGAGAATATATTTATCGGTACCGTTTTCTCCTCATTCTCAGGTGATTGAATTGTCTACAATAAGTAACTATAGAAAGAAATTAAATAAGAGGTCACTTCTTACTTCTATCCTAGTTGGGTTTTTCTCATCTGTATGGTGCTCCAACGGTTTTCCTACCGCCGGAAATTTGGGCTGTGGTTTATGCCTGCGATGTGTAATGTTGATGTAATAGGGCGAAGTTACATCATAATTGTAGTGTTTGGAATTGGGCGTTAACAGGTTTTTATTTGATGTGTCCTCGTCCCCATTGGCCACAACTGATAGTAAGTTTTTATTTTTGCCTCCTTTAAGAGTTCCCCGATTTGGAGTGGATTCTAGCTGAATGTTCAGGTCTTTACACGAAGGTCTCTCCACCTTTGACTCCACTTGCTCCCGTTGTTTCCTCTCGAACTTTTCAACGAATATGTGGTCACGCATCAGTTGAACCACTTCAAAATGACACTCTTCGATGGCGTACAATACCGGAGTCTTCCTTTCCTCGTCATAAACATCCAAAAGAGCTCCCCGTTCCTAAAATGGATAACAAGCATTCAAGGCAATTGAAATATATGAGGTCATGCCCATCGCCATACCAACAGCATTTTAACGATTTCCAAGCGTCCGTACATTGCGGCCACATGCAGCGGAGTCATATTATCCACGCTGCGCACATTCACATCAGCTACACGCATAGGAAAGTTGTTTGCTTATTGTTTTATCATGAGACATGTAGTATGTAGTTTTAGGCCGCTTACCTCCGCAATCTAGAAACCTACGGGTTATCTTCACCGCGAGTGAATGGTTGGACATACCGCAGGAATAGTGCAGCGGCGCAATGCCTCGTTCATGCTGCACATAACTCGGATCCACGCTGTACTTAACTAGAATATTTTCGACGACACTGTGGTCGGAGGAGTAAACATTGAAATCAACAAATGGATGCAAGTAATCTTTAGCAAATACCTCTCATCTTCATCCTCCAAGGCATCCAAAAGGCAAAGCGCCAGGAAATTTGACCTCTGCTCCATTTCTAATCAATATTATTCACTCACTTGAATTTGATTCTATAAATAAATAAATAACATCCAGATCCTGCCGTTCATATTGGATTGTCAAAATAGTCCACCTTTAGCGTCCTGACCAGGGTTGTCGAAGTTCCTTCAATCATATCACTTTGACTATGTTCCTTGCAGAAGACTCTCCAAAGTTACACAAATTGCATAGACATATAATTTATTTTATTTATTATATTTGTTATTTATTGAATTATAATTATTATTTATTATTCATTCATTTAAAATATAACTAACAAAATTCAAATATTGATCAGGGAAGGTGAACTTAAATGTTTTTTCGTCGACGATTAATTATGGAGCGACATCCCTGAACAGAATTTTCAAATTGTTCGTTACTCAACTCGTTACTTTTCACAACCTCCCTGTTTTGTTGATTTTTTACTCGTTCTTCTCTCTCACTCGCGATCGAATTATACCGCGGAAATTCAAATAAATTTTTGAACATTTGAATTTTAAATGTCGAGGATCTGAACTATCAGATCCTTTCATTTGGGGAAGTTGACCCAGAAAATTCGAAAAAACAACATTTCTTAAATTCGCTTGAAATCGTGATATCATTTGCGGTATCGCTTGTTCGTTTCCGATCGCAACTTAAGCTACAGTGGGCTTGGAAAACAAAATTTTGAAGTGATCATGAAATAACGTTCAAATTGTTCATTTTATTTATAAAGAAATTAGGTTTTAAAACAATATTAAATCACAACCTTATCATGTGATTACAACTTGTCTGGAATTGTACGGGTTTCTATGACGCGTTTATAATATAAAGCCGAATTCTTCGCCCGGCGTTCCTTATTGGGACTGGACATATTCACCGAGTAAAGACCGAATTTTTCCCTGAAAGTATACAATTTATAGAACTCAATTAGATACATATGCGAGATCGGAGTTTTACGTATAGCCACGCTGCCACTCGAAATTATCAATCAAACTCCAATGGGTGTAGCCGGTCACGTTGCAACCATCGTTGACCGCGTTCAGAACTGCTTGCAGATGGCTCTAAAATATTTCAAATATTTATTCTGAAATCCATGATACGATTTCTGTGATACTGTGATGGACAAACCTTCATATAGTCGATGCGTTCTCCATCGTTCAACTGTCCATCGTCGGACCAACCGTTTTCCGTTATAATAACCTCCACATTGTTGTACTCAGTGCGGATCCATCTGTGCGGAGAGAGGTATAAGTGAACAAGAAATATATATAAATTAGTTCGCAATTCACTTCAGCAAGCCCTCTAATCCTTCAGGGAACGCAGTACAGCCACTTGGACTTGGCACGTTTCCATTTCGAGTCCAGTGTGTACTGCACCTCCGAGTCGAACTCCCACGAAGGCTTCTCCCCTCGTGGCGGCTTTGCTGGTTCAATATATCGCGAGGTGTAATAATTCAATCCCAAGAAGTCGCCTGAACCCGTGATGATGTCGTTCCACGTTTCGGAAATCGGTTTCAAACGCGACCAAGCTCGTCCCTCTATCACACTATTGCCGATTATGTCCTCCAGCATGAGGAAGGGATAATTTCCGGGAACACTGTAAATCGGATGGCCGAGCCAACCAATCTGAAGGTGGAAAATTGTTGGCCTTAAATATAAGAAGGTGATGAATTCTCTTACCGCATACTGGAGTCCGCGGTCAACGGTTTCTTGGTCGCCAGTTTTGGAGAAGTAAAATCGACTGCTTAACGTGATCCCCACCTTCCCTTGCTGCTCCTTGAAGTACTTGGACTTGTACAGACGATACGCCGAAGCATGTGCCCTCATGGTGGTGTCCATGCAAAGGTAGTCGGCCACCCCGGGTGCGTGGACCATGGGCGGGTAGTTGGCATTGCCATAGCCTGGGATGCAGTAGTCGAAGGGCTCGTTGAATGTGATCCACATCTTGACCCGATCGCCGAAGTTCGCAAATAATGTGTCGGCGTAGTAGCGGAAGTATTTGATCATAATCCAGTTGGTGAAGCCGCCGAACTTGGTCAGCTCCTGCGGCATGTCGTAGTGGAACATGGTGACCATGGGCTGAATGTTGTTCTCAATCAGTTTGTCGATCACATTGTTATAGTAGTCGATTCCTTTCTGGTTCTTCGAGGATATGTCGCCGTTGGGCAGTATTCTCGGCCATGATATTGAGAATCTATAGTATTGAACCTGGAAAAAATAACATTGTCACAGACACATTCCGATATTTTGGATATATCCCAAGGTTTGCTGGCACCTTCAGCTCCTTCAATGCGGCGAGATCCTGATCAAACTGATGATAGGAATCGGGACCAACATCGCCATTCGAACGATCGTCGATCATTTCCGGGATGCTCATGTGTAAACGTGTCCCATATCGAGGGTCCCTTACCGTCCTCGTTCCAGGCCCCTTCTATTTGGTATGCCGCAGTAGAGACTCCAAACGAAAAGTTGGCCGGGAAGTGTTGACTCCCGCGTTCATGTTTCAATTCGCACTTCTTGAAGAGATTTCCTTCATCTGCATCCTCAGCAAAGATCAGAGAGGTGAAAGCAATACAACTAAAAATAGTTATTTATTAATATTCTGTACGTTTATTGTATACTATTATTGTTGAAATTCACCAAAAACCGAGATTAAATAAAGCCTCATCTTAAACTACAGACGTCTGTTCGGTTCCTCTTTCTCAGAGGCATTAAGTTGATTAGTTGTGAAAAGCTGATCTTGAGTGCAAGATGTTTATATTATTCTTTAGTTGATAAGAGACAATTAATTGAACTTTATACTTGGAGAGAACCATTGTTCCGAAGCGACTACTTTGTTGTTGGTGGTACTCTCTATATTCAAATACTTACGAACTTTATTTGTTTTACTCTTTCACTCACTATCAAGAAAATAATAATTTTCCATTAGTCTGAGTTATTTTATATAATAAGTGTGTGGCAGCAAGTAAGAGTATCTTAAGTTTAAATAAATTAGTTATTTTGCTAATATTATAGTTCTCATTAAGACTGAGGTTATCATGTGACGAGGTAAAAATCTACCAATTAAAAAAAAATGACCTTTTTACTAATAGTTTGTGTTACTTCTCATTTCTTTAACTTTAACATTTTATTTAACTTAAGCGTAAGTTAGAGAAGTTTTTATTTTAAATTTGACCGAGAAGAAGAAGAGAGAGAGGAGTAAGGTAGAGTAAAAAGACGAGAACGAGTAAACGTCCGCAAAAGCGAACTTTTGGGAAATTTCATGGGTTTTTCATGTGGTATGGCAACTCTTTTTTTTTGTTTACATTGTTGATGAATGTCAAAAACAGCTGTTCGACCAGTGGTTTGTTTTTATTATTCATTGACCGGCTATTTGTAAAAACTTCTGTAATCTATGGATAATAATGATCACACGTTACTTCACGAAAAAATTGCTCAATTCTATACCAGTAACAATGACAATAGTTCCGTAGATGTGAACAAATACTTTAGTGAAAATAATACTTTCCATTGGAAGGAAATTGGGTCGCTGCTACAACAAGAAATTCCTGGTTGTGAAATAACAATCGAAGGTAAGTAAGTGATTAATTTACAAAACAATGACTAATAAATAAAAGACTAGAATTTAGTAATTTAACATATGCCCAACACCTCACACTTGTGCGAAGTCTGCAACCGATTTATGAGAAGTGCTTGGAAGTGTCGGAAAGGATTTCGAGCGATTATTCGAGTTTGTGCTGGCTTGGATCCAACCATTTTGCGATTCAGGCTCTGTTTGAAAGGCATCACAACGTGGGAGACACATCAAATTGTGAACATGTTTTACTACTTACATCAATGCTGGAATTCGCATTGGGCAACGTTTACTTTACAATTTCGAATGGAAAATTGCCTCCTCATCTCTTGCGATATTTGCTGAACACAAATGAGCTCTGGCAAGTGTTCGGTTGGGAAGCGGTAAGAAATAATTTCATAAATGAAAATGAGATATAATTCATCTTTTTGTTTAGATTTGGTTTTTGAAAATACTGCTTGGAACACCGAATGCCATCAATTTACGGAATATTGTGTGGCACGGGTTTCCCCAGCCTGCGGAGATTCCTACGCATTTTGTTGCAGTTCTGATTATTGCTATTCACACCTTGGGTACTACAATTAACAATAAGAAACTGAATTTGTCGCAGCGTCCTCAAATCACAGATCTGTCTCGTTATATAACGAAGATGGAAAATGCTCTGGGCAAATTCGAGTTTGATTCTGAAACAGTTAAACTGCAATGCATATGGCTAAGTGAGTGTCACATGATTTTTGGGAGCAACTCCTGATTTATTTCAAAAAAGAAAATTGGTGGCAATTCGTTGTCCTGATATTACCCCAAATTGAGCTCTTACTAAGATTGATCTATGGAAATGCAAATGATTTCGATGTGAGAGCCAAACTGGATGAGTACTACATCACTATGGACACAATTTTCGATCCACTGGTGCCCACACCTGACGAACGGTTGAATAAGCTTCTGCAGTCGGACGTCTATATATCTGATGGTTGTTTAAAACTGTTGTACGATTTATTTTTGGCTCCTCTGGGGCCCCGCCTACGAGATAAAGTTAGTCACGGTGAAGTAACGTTCTCATGTATTGACAACTCATCGATTTGTGGTATCTTATTACAAATATCCATGGAACTAATGTCCAAAGGACAAGTAACCTCTCTCTCTAAATATCAAAGTATTTTCCATTTGAATAGCTTAGCTTCGCAGAGCATACAAGCTGCCAAAACATCCTTGTTATCTCTATTAAACCTGCCATTGCCCTAGAATTTTCAATTCCCTGCTGACCACATGAAATTCCTTTCAAAGACTTCTGTAACGAATATAAAGATTTTCCATCGCCATAAAAAAGAAGCTGAACTCGCCCAGCTTCTGCTAAAGATTTCACAATTGATAGCTCAAACATGTGAGAATTACAAAGAGTCGGTTTCGGATCGCATCACTATGCTGAAGCTGAGAGAATTGCATTCGAAACGTCGCAAAACCTTGGAGAAAATGTTGGAAACGATGCCCCAAATATGGAACACCTTAACTTTAATACTATATTGCTTGTATATAACGTTTATGCATCTCCAACAAGACAATGAAGAATTATTTACAGACGAAGGCTTCCGCAATATTTTAAGGTACCACAATCAATATTGGAAATATAAACACGTGCATATCATAACTCTTGTATTTTGTATTTAGATTCCTCAAGCATTCGTTGAAAATATCGGAGAATTTTGTAAAGTATTCAGCTAGAGAAAGCAATGAATGGATCAAGGCATTGGAACTCTGCTCAAAGTTCCAGGAGAGCCGCCAACGCTACTTTCATCTAAATCCAGTATAAACAATTTAAGGCACGGATAAGTATATTTTATCTATTCCCAAATATGTCTGTTGTTGACTCCATGTGTCTAAGTTAATATGTTTCAAAGCAGTCTTCGACCTCACCCAATTATAAATAAGTGAACTTGGAGTAAACTATTTATTTGTTATTCAAATTAGGTGCACTTTAATGACACCGACTGATGTCAACGATGTTAGATGTGACAAACACACATACATTTCTATTCAGCTACGTGGTGGACTGACAAAACTCTACAAAACGATTTGATCTTAGCTTTGTTAAAGCCATCATAATTTCCCACAATTTTCCAAATGACTTTAACAATGTATTTAAAATTGTTTTATAAGGGAACTCCTTTCAACAACAAAAGCAGGGGCAACAACAAAAACATCATGCTAAAATGAGAAAAAATAAGCACCGACATTCAGCAGTCGGCAATCAATCTGTTTTTTCACCCAATTGAATTCCACTCCGCTCCGGAACTCTTTCAACAATTTTGCACTCCAAACGTACAGACAAAAATTATTCCAACTTTAATTACAATACCGGATCTACGGCTCTGTGACCTCTTTTGCGGTTGTCAACCCATCCATAGACGAGAGCGAATGCAGTGAAATCCAACCATGACGATCCGGGAGGGGGCAGCCGTACGTGCGATATATGGGACGTAGCTTTAAGGCGGGAAACGTAAATAGCTCGATCGATTGCTCGATAGACGGCGGCGGTGACAATATTTTGGAACAACCATCCCGATCAGAAACTCCAAAGCCACCGAGTCGAAGACCATTTCCGAATGTTTTCGATTTTAATGATTTAAGCATAAACCCCTACAGTGGTTGGGTGTTCTCTCAATTAGTGTGCTATCAATTCAATCGCATCCCACTGTACCACCTAGTGGCACCTATTTTCCCCTGATTTGCCTTTTATTTGTATTGTTGCGCCGCCGTAATATGTTGCTTCCAATTTTATGTGATTTTATTTAAAGCTTCCCTTGGCCATTCCTGCGCTGTGTTGTGGTGCGGTTCGAATGGGCAAGGTGAGGCTCGACAAAAGGTTTGTCACCGTGTGATCTCCTCGATGTTCCCAGCGATACCCGGCGAGGTAACAGCTATGTTAGCCGCACCATGCCACATCGCGATCGCAGCCATGCCGCGCCATCGGAGCGCCAAGTGTAACCAATCTGCGACCTAGCGGCATCGCTCTACCGCGAAGTACACACCGCTTATTGTTGTCGGTGGTGTTTCTGTTGATGTCGTTGTGGATGTCGTTGTCGTCGTTTTCGTAGTCGTCGCTGGGTTGCCAAGGTATCTGGAAAAGTGCTCTCTTTGTTATGCAGATGTAAACGTCATGTAGCAGCGACAACGTGTGTTGCTCCAATTTTCCTCATCCAACTCCGGATCGCGCGGTTGAGTGATTCTCCGTATGTTTCACGGAAACCCATGTTGTTTGTTGCTATTGCTGTTGTTGCTATTTGGATGCACAACACAAGGGTTCGTTGTCATCGTTTCGGTTGTTTTATTGGCATCCAACGTCTGGTTGCTGTTTATGTAGCTATCGCCGTTGTTGCGGTTGTTTTATGGTTGTCGCGATTTTCGCTCGCTGATCGTACGCCGATAAACGCCACCGTTTTCCACTCGATTCCAATTCCCTCTCGAAGCGATTCTCGGCTGCAGTTGGAGTTTAGAACTTGATCTGAGCGGACGCTTCTCTCGGTGGATCCGTAGATTGATATTAAACGCTTGGGAAAACCAATATTGAGATTTTTGGTGTTCTCTCGGTGAGTTGTTGGGGACTCTCATGTTGGGCCCTAACGAAAGGATCATCAGTGGATTTCGAGACCTCACCGAATTTAAATTTTTATTGTAATAATTGATAATTTCCCTTTCTTCTCTTCCAGGTCTAGTGGTCGCCACGATGACTGGTCACTTCAGGCACATTCGGCTATTGCCGGCGGTGTTGCTGCTCGTCCAGCAGCTGCTGGCCATGCAGATCCCGAAGGATGTCGAGATACTGGATGGCTACGAGTTCGACGAGTCCCCCGAGTACTATCCCACAGACGCCAACTACTACGAGGCCCGCAGCCTCCTGACGGGCATACACAAGTCGATTCGCAACAAACGCTCCACCATGGCGTACGACCAGGCGAAAGGACTGACGTCCTCGCCCTCCGCCGCCACGACCACCGAAGCGAAGAAGCAGTTTCACGGTCCCCCAATGGACGACGCGCCGATGGAAGCGCGCGAAGAGAAACAAGCGGCGGAAGCTCTGCCCCAGGCCGAGAAGCAGATCATGGATCCCGACTTTGACTACTACTCGCAGCGCCGCATTGCGACGTGGAACGATCAGTATGCGACGGCCGTCAGTGGGGTCGACCGTTCCTATCGCGACGACGACGACACCGTGGCGGAGGCCACCAGCAACTACGCGACTCGAGGGCGTCAGGCGCGAGTGAACTTCATAACGCAGCCGAGGAAGGACACCGATGTGGCCAAGGAAATACCGGACCCCGTCCTGACGAAGGTCCCCGTGCCGAAGACGTTCTACGAGAGCAAATACGGCCTGCCCGCTCCGGCCTACAACTACGACATGTACCCGTCACGGTCCTACGATCCCTACCTGAGGCGCTACGATCGGTTCGTCACAGCCCATTAGCCCACGATGGATGCACCAACTAACCAACTTTCTCTTGTCCACAGCTTCGACGAACAGTACTCCCGCTACGATCCGTACAACTACGAGGACCACTATCTGCACCGGCGCCACTACGACCCCTACGACAGCTACAGCCCGCGCCTGCCCCAGTTCCCCGAGCCCTACTACAACTACCCCGACCGGCGCTACGACATTCCGGAGCCCCGCGACTACGTCCCGCTCTACAATAACGAGGTCTACGACAAGGGCCCCTACCCGGCGGCCAGTTACCCGGTCTCATCATCATCGGCCTACCAGCCACCATCATCGGCCTATCAGCCACCATCGTCATCGGCCTATCAGCCATCATCATCGTCGAAGTATCCGGAATATCCGCGCAACCAACGGCGCATCGTGTACTACGCCCACCTGCCGGAGATCGTGCGCACGCCCTACGACTACCCGAACCGCTACAACCGCGATCGCTACGACGGAGGCGTCCTGCCGCCACCTCCGGCCCACGGCAGCAGCATCGCCGGCGCCTACAAAACCGAGAAGCCCGGGAGTGTCAGTGGCGCTGGCAGCGGACTGTCGGGCGGCGGCTCCGCTCTCAACTCCGACCCCTACGACTACCTGAAGCGGGATAAGAAGGACCGCGTCACCCCGAAGCCCAGCAAGCTGAACCCCACCTCGAGGCAATGAGCTCCGTGATGGATGGGTTCTCCCGGGAGAACTTGGTGTCTACTTCTTCTACAAAGCACCGAGCGAAACATGAAATTACTCAATAACTTAGGCGTACGTGCATCTACCCACCTTAGTATGGTGTTTTCTTATTTTTTACTTTATATACATATATACTTATTGCCGATATTTCATTAAACTGAAACTCAACTTTCCATATTTCTTGAAATGACTCGTTTAATTGCGCCACTCTTCGGCCGTTCATCGATCAGGACGGAGATTAAAGTGAATAATTTGAATCGAGCAGAATGCGAGAGATGCCATCGTCAGTGGGAAACCGTTCGGATGAAGGAAGCCCTCGGCATGGGCTGGTGTACTCAACGGCTCTTGTGATTAAAAACGAATTAAAATACCTTGTGGGCATGTTGATTTCGCTTTGGTAAACAATCGGGGGAGCCCAGTGATAACATCTTTTGACATCCGCGCGGCAGGCAATGTAAACAAACTGGCCGCAATCACCCCCGAACTCCCGACGAGACAGTGGGCCGCGGCAGGGGCGACCGACCCCTTTAATGGAATTTAACGAAAACCAAATCATTTCCCTTCATTTGCTGGCCCAGTGCAAATAATGAAACATAAATCAAAAGTTTTAATAAAATATTCCGGTCAATTTGAATTCGAAATACACACCAACCGACCGAATCCCCTCGGCCTCAGCCTTGGCCTCGTTCTCTGCAACCCCCATGCCCGGTGCGCGATTCGTCCTCGAGCCCACGCCACAAATTAGCCATTCCCTTTCAAGCTGTGAGGCTGCCCCGTCACTTCCGGCCGACGGCGGCAGCAGAGCCACGGAAGTGTGTTTAATCTCGCGTTAATAAAACGATGACGTGCTGCTCTCCGTGGCTCGATTCGCTCTGTCCGGGTGACCGTGTGCCCCTGGCTGGAGGGAAGGGTGGGGCAAGTTCCGACGCAGACATTCCGCGAATGCCAGGAATTCGTCCACTGACTTCGTCCACTGATTCTTCGAAATGGAAAACCAGGCACATAAACAAACGCTGGACGAGTGGGGCGGAGGATGACCAGAAAAATCCGCCAATAGCAAATTTGGCGGAATCATCATCGTGCTCGTCATCCTCGTGGGCTTTGTTTCGTTGTCAATTCGCTAAGTGGATTCCAGGTCCGACCGCCCACTGGTTCGATTGTGGCCGCCTCGCCCTCTCCCACCCACGACGGAGTTAAAACAACTCCGAGCGTGGCCCAATTGACATCAAAGGCATCCCAGGAATTCTTAATTAAATTTACAATTAAAATTGCCAAACGTCGACGAGAGTTTTTGGGGAAACTTCACAGAGCTGCCAAGTGGCAGCCGCACGAGAGCAAGACACGTCCTCCGAAGACGTTTAACTTCCTTTGTTTGCGCTGGTTGTGCGAAAGTTCTTCTTCATCGCGTCGTCGTCGGCGTCGTCTTCTTCTTCATGGCATGTCTTCTTCTTTTTGTCTTGTTGTTGTCTCCTTCTTTTTGTATGATATGATTGTATTTGTAATATTGTGCTTTGTTTTTGCTATGTTTGTGCAAGTTTTCCCTTTGAAGGGTCAGCAACAGAAACATTTTGCATAAAAAGTTTGAAGGAAAACAATAAGAAAGATGCTGGAAAGAAATGAAAAACTTTGAGGATCAGCGGTCGGGATGGGTGTAGAAGAGGGTGTGGGGTCCTTCTATGAGACCTTCGTGGAGGAGAAAAAAATTTTGGGAATAAAATCCTAAAATACACGATATAATCTTGATATATGAGATAACGTTGGAAATTTAATATCAAATTATGATTATAGGATCAAGAATCAACTGAAAATAGATTTCATTAATTAGAAGGAAAATTAATAATTAGTAGAATTAGTAGGATGATTCTAAAAAAATATTAAGTTATAGAATGTATAGAAAATCTCGTGAACATAAACAAAAAAGAAAGAAATTTGGTACTCGAACCACGAAGCGCGGAAATAAAAAAAAATAGGAGGCGAATAATTAATAATTTAACATCACATCTCACTTTCATTCATGCGCTCGATTACCGTGAATTTCATACGCACACACGCATCCACACCCACACATGGAAGGATGTAAATGTCCTATACGAACAGGGGCGTATTTATATTTCATATTTAAATTTGATTATCACACCGCGCGAACGAAGCAGCCCAGGACACAGAGGACTTCGTTTCGTGGAGGCGGAGGCGGAAACGGCAGGAACTGGCGAAATGATACACTGTAGGCGGGAATATTCAATCGTATCAGGATTGCCGCCGTTTCCACAGAACCGCTCGCCCTTCGTCCCCGAAAATTCGCACACAAATGGCAACCCTAGGCGACGGCTGCAGCGATGAAGCCATCAATAATTCAAACTATTTGATTAATAATTCATTAAATTTTCATACGGATGTGCGGATAAACACACATTGGAATGTGCGAGTGAGTGAGTGATGGCGCGTCTGTGTGTGAGTGTGTGAGTGTATATCCGGTGTACATCTACATGTGAGCGTGCAACATGTGGCGCTCCGTGTGCTCGAATTGCACGGGGGATTCGCCCACGGTATCGTGCGGTACCGTGTTCCACGGGGATGCACCATGTGGATGAAAAATGTGTGCCAATTTGTTGCTGAAATTCGCGGAATTTCGCATTTCGCCGTAATGAACGAAGAACGAAGCTGCGTTGAATCTGAGCAGGATCCCTTCGCTCGGGTTATGGTGGGGTCATGGAATCGAAGGTGGGAACGTGGTCGTTGGATCGGAGGAGAGGTGCGGGGGCAGGGGTGAGAGTGATAAATAACCCTCGCCCTGGGAGCCGCGAAATCAATCTAAACAACTCAATTAATTCTCCGCAGAGGTGTCCCTGCGGCAGGATGGGGGAGATGGAGATGCCTTAATTTAAGAACAGGTGTAATCGGGTTCCAGGCTGGAGCTCATCAACCACAAACAGGATTTCCTCATTCCACTCTCCCCCGCCTCCATTGCTCATCTGGAGCTGGAGACGACCTTTGTGAACTCATTTTTGTACACAAAATATTTCCCTCTAGATTCACGAATTCATAACAAATGGACCGCAACTCGAGTGTCGACGAAAAACCCAAGCAGTAAAACTTGCTCAAGCTCAACCGAAACGAGGAGACGAAAGGTGGATTTTTGTCACTCCCCATGGACAGCGATGCCGCGTTGCATGACTTTATATCAGAATATAAAAAAACAGCCAGGCTTCTCCAACAAACAGATGGCATCATCTCGTCCCAAATGAGCCCCGTCTTGCTCCGCAGACTAATTTCGGTGCACGTGTAACCTTGGAACGAACTTCGGCAGGAAAACACAAAATGATGCGAAAAAATGGCACCATAAAAATTTACGTCTGGAACTTGACATTCGCGAAATTTCGCAAATTGCGCTCGCACCAGAGGAGGAAATTCTCAACTTTTGGCACAATTTTGTGAATAAAATTGCAATAAATTTATTAAATTAACATTTCCGCACTTACTTTTCAATCGCGAACGAAGAACGGTGGGAGTGAACGGCGAGGTGAAATTGTGGAGAGAGGTGAAGTGAGGGGTTTCGGCGGTGGGTGGGGAAATTTAATAAGTCAACATCGTGTCGCGTCTTGACATTAAACTGTCAAATAAATAAAAATTTATCAGATTACTGCGGGGTGTCCCCGGGGGCAGGAGCAGGGCAGGGGATGATAACTGCCTGTCGGTGGGTTTATTAGCGGTGGCTTTTCACCAGCAGCACCCCAACAACAACAACAACAACAACAACCACAACAGCCAGCGGAAGCAACAACAAGATTAATAAACGCCTTCGGAGTCACTTTAATGTTCCGCCCTCCCGTTGGGCTCCCATCGGCGTCGTCTCCATCGCGTCGCCATGGGATGTGTTCAAAAATAAGAACTGTCAAAATTCCAACATCCCGGACATCGTCCTTTGCTACACATAAATTTGCCATACACACAATACAACAATAACAAGAACACCATGTAAACAAATTATACCATGAGCCACTTTGTCGTCGTTGTCGTCTTCGTTGTCGTGACCCGGAGGCCTATGAGGAGGCTGTTGCTGAAGGAAGCTCCCCGGCCCAGCAGAAGAAGAGTCCGAAGTTGAGCGTCTGCCAAGGATTATTTAGCGAAGGCCCAGCGAAGATAAATGATACGCCGCGTCGTCATCGTTGTCGTCGTCGTTCTCGCGAAGAAAGTCTACATTTTGTCGTCGGATCTTTGCAGACGTCTCCCCTCCCCCATGGCCGCCGGCGTCTCCGCAGTTGCCGCACGGAGCCGGATGAATAATGTTCACCGGGAAATGTTTTAATGTTCGCTACATTCGCCGGAGACGTCGCCCTCGTCCCCGTCGTCGTCGTCGGTTGCCAGAAGCGAGCGATGCCGCCGTTGCAGCCCTGACACGTCGCGCATCCGGAGGCCGGCGGAAGCAATTGTTAATTCTTTATGACAGTTCCAACGCGCGTATGCGACGTGGGTGGAGTCACAGGAGGCGTGGCTGGAGAGGGCAAGAACCACGAGGGAGAGAACCACGATTCTGCCGGGGAGCTCCACATGGGGTGGGGCGATGAAGGCGATATTTTAATTTCAAGCGCAAATATTGTTCTTCCGTTCGGCGGAATTAATTTATCATGAACCCGAGTCCGCGATACAGGGTGCCGCATGAAGAGATGCCGCCAGATTCCGCATCGGTCGTTTATTTTAGTAGGCATTTCAAGCACCCTGTTTCCCCAGTTTGCAATGACAACGATGAGAACAAAAACAACTTCAAATAAACGCAAACTTTCGCGCCAAATTAAACCCCAGGGATTTCTTCAAAAAATGTTTCTCCTTCCGAATTTGTGTGGAATTTCGAGTTTCAACTGTTGCTCGAATGTCCTTGCGTTTGAAGTCCTCGGTTTCTTACATTTAATTGTATTGTTGCGATGTTATCGAGAAAGAGAGAGAGAGAGAGAGAGACAGAGTGAGATAGCATTGGAGGTGGTGAGACAGAAAGACGGTAAGACAAAGTAACCGTCGAAAAGAACAAAGGACACAAGGTAGGAAAATATTTGTCGCTGAAGGAAGAAATACTTCGCGTGTCTTTTGGAGTAGAAGGAGATGAGGAGCAGGATGGAAAGGTGGGGGTGAAGGAAAAATAAGTGGGATGGGGTAGACAAAAGTAAGCATACTTTTATGAAAGGTGTTGAGACACGAAGGAAGTTTTCGTTGCCAATCAATTTTTTATTTATGATTTGAAATTTCTATGGGCGCATGTTGATAAAGGAAGTGTTTCCAGTGAACGATTTTTCGCGTGGGGAGCAATATATGGAATTGGGGGGGAGACGAGGATTTCACCTTCATTCAGTTCTCCTCACTGAGGCAGAGTTTATACCCAATTTTTGTAAAAAAAAAATTGTACCTGATTTTCCGTTAAATGGTCCGCTATAATGATTTTAAACTTAATATGTTAACACTGGAAAAAAAAACCATATTTGTTTATTTTTTTTCTAGTTAATTTTCCAAATAATACTTTTTTCTTTATTTCTAATATATGTTTTTAATCTTATTGCTAATTTTGATAAATTTCGATAAGTTTTCAAAATATTTGAAAACAAGAATTTCTTCCCTCCTCCAACTTGAACGGGAAAAAATCCACAATATATACACCGAAGTATTCTCTATCCTCTAACCGAAGATTAATTTGTGCTCGTTTAGAACGTGTCCTTAACTCCTATTTCCTGCCACCCTCAACCCTGTGCTCTACCTTATCGTTCTCCACCTTCCGCTCCTTCACACATTACTCTATGTCCACTTTGATGTCCGCCTGACCACATTCCCCCCGATCCGATGGCAATAATTTCACAGCTGTTCTCCTGGCCGTCCATCTATCTGTCGGACGATTCTTGCCGCTCAGGCTGTCTCCCTACTGTCTGTCTGTTTGTCCATTCGACTGTCTATCGTCCGTCCGTCCGGCTGTCACGAATGTTTGTGTCTCGGTTGGTCTCAGCTCAATCAATTGTCAATTGTCTGCAAATTTTCTCACTCCTCCACCTCCAGCATCCTCCACCAACTGACCAACAACCTTTCGCCCAATAACAACATATACAACAAAATTAACAACAACATCCTGACGCCGCATCCTCCTCACGTTCTTCGTCCTTTCACATTTTGCGTGTCAAATTCTAATTGTCCTTCTCTTAATTATTTTTACGTTTTCCTCCCTCCACCCTCCTGACCACGTGACCCTCGCTCAACCCTCCGTTCGTCCTGTCGTCGTCCTCGACCACTCCAGATGACCAAGTGATATGTTGTCCATCTGATGTCCGTTCACATGTTCGCACAGCCCTTAATGAGTGAAACATTAAATTTCCCATTTATCTTTCGCTTCGCCCCCTCGTCCCACTGTTCGTTCGTGTTGAGTTCTTCAATTTGTTGGTCTTTGTCTCGAGCATTTTTGGACACTTGTATTTTTAAATGTGCCGAGATAAATTACAGCAAATACATCAGGTTGGAAAAGAGCTGGTTGTGAAAAGACACGAGATTTAAAGTTGAAACTTAGATCTTGAAGCGATTTGAAGGAGATGACCGAAGTCCCCTAATGATAAAGTTTATCCTCGAGGAACTATACTCAGATAGCACATCCCAAAGACTTAATCGATTCCTTGTTCCACGCTTTAAGCTTCCATTAGGGTATTTTAAGCAATTGCAGTGCGCGCCAGCAGTCGACGAAAAATCGATAGGGAGGAGTCGGCAACCGGAGGAGGAAACGCAAAAGGGAGGCCGACAAGAAGAAATGCATAGGGAGAAGGAAGGAGAACTGGAGAACAATCTGAGAAAATCAGGAAAAGGAGGAAATAAAGGAGGAAATGAAGGAGGAATCAAGTGCAAGAGCTTCGTGCAAAATGGTTCCAGCAGCAGCTGCTGTTGCAGCCACACAGCAACCTCTACAACGAAGCGGACCCGAACGTCCGCTTGTCCGTCCGTCTGTCTGTCCCTCTGTCTGTCCGTCCGTTTCTCCCTCCGGAAGCCATGTGGCATCTGGACGTGAACCTTTTTATTATTTGCTTAAACTACGCCATTTTGATGTAGCCTAAGTAATATAAATAGCATTTCTATGTGTTTGAGCATCGATGTGTGTGTGTGTGTGTGTGACGATGTCGGTGTAACCCATGTACCAGTAGTGTGTATGTATGGAAGCAATGTCTCTAGGAAGAGAACCGAAGGACTTTTATGCTTTAAATAAAGTGAAAAAGCAGCAACAACAACCAATGGCCATGGAAAAGTTTAACGGACGACAAAAACACGACGACCAACTTCACAATTTCACCACGTTGGCACCATACCATAGCACGATCAACCCACACACACACAGGCACCCACTCGTATACGTTGACTCCTCTTGGAATCCTTAAATCCGTTCGAATACATAAAAAACTAAGGACTATAAAAACACAGGACGAAAATGAGAGAAGGAAAAAAGTACGAAAAGAAATCAGGAGAGAGAGAGAAAGAACTTTATATACTAAATGTGTGTGTGTGTGTATATGGAAAAAATGTCTTTGATTTTATTGGTCAGATTTTATACAGGACGACGTTGACCCAAGTTGGATGCTTGCAAAGGACACAATTGGTTTGTCACAAGCTCCACTGTGTGTGTCCCTGGAAAATGTAGTAGTCGTTGTTGTTGTTGTTATTGTTGCTGCTGCGCACAGTGGGGAGGAGTGTCACCAGATACCGACAGTTGCTACCCAACAACAATAACAACAACAATAGCAACAACAAGAACGGCTGGGGGCAGCGCCCAGTGTCGACCGGCGTCGACGACAACGAAGAGAAGCGAACGAAGAAATAAAACTAGAGTCAACTTCGGCCACAGCCGCCCACCTCCCACGCCCTCTTTCGCTGCTTTTTGCATGTTGCTAAAACGGTTCACCGAAGGTATTTTCACAACGACCCAGGGGTCTGTCTGGTGTTTGAGTTTCGACCGGCATGAGAGAGGGAGCGAAAGAGTGAATGGCTGAAAGAGCGACCGAAACATGGCTCAAGTGGCTCTCTTAACTTGGCGAAATTCCAAAGAGATCGAGAGAGCGTTTGCCGACAGTGAAGCGTGAGAAAGAGGGAGAGCAGAGACAGAGGGAGAGCGATAAAGAGAGAGGGAGAGAGCGATAGAGAGTGAGAGGAGCTCTGCGGAGCATGAGCAGTTGCCAATTGTGCTCCACCTCTTCCCAAGTACAGCAGGAGGTTCGAACCAGAAGGAGTTCCCCTCATATACTCGGGCTGATTCCTGTGGAAGCGAAAAAATTTCAGTTTCTTTCCCAGGAGATGGAACTTTACTGTTTTTTTTTTGTAACTGTAACTTAAACTTAAACCAAATTGAGACTACGCCTTCTACCATGCCGATCGATGGCCACAGGGCACCCTGTAAACGGAAACATGTTCTTCTTAATTTGGGACCACAGCAGCCTTGCGAAGAGCGTTTCGTCCATTTAAGAGCATTCAGAAGATTCCTTTGTTGAACGGCTGGTGTGAGGGGTAAACAAAACCCTGCTCCGAACTATTGTCGGCAAATTAATGGCCAACAATGAGGAGCATGCAAAATGCATGCGGAGCTCATTAGTTGGGAAATGGCTGCGGGATATTTGCGAAAACTACAAGAGGGTCCTTGGGGAGTGCCGAAGAAGGGAAATTTTGCGTACATTCTGATAGTTCGAGCGAATGAACGGGACGGCAAAGAGAAGGGAAGAAGAGTTAACAGAAGGAAAGAGGGGTTAAGAAGGAAGAAGAGTTAAACAGAAGCGAAGAAAAGTTAAATAGGAAAAAAAAATCTTGGGTAAGTGTGAAAAATCACCTCAACTTAATCTTTGTCCTTGGTATTGTCCTCCTTCTCTCCTTTATTGTTATTTTTCTCTTCTTGATTGTCCCTCGTTCTTCTCTCTATAGTCCTTGATTATCTTCTGTATTCCTATCCTAATTCTCTATTAGGACACAATTAGGACTCCTCCCCTTTCCCAACTGGCCAGATTGTGTCTCCAACGGTGGCCACATAAACCGATACTAATCCTGAATTATTAAAAAAACACAAAAAAATCCTCAAAATTTTTAAATTGAAAAAAAAAACAAATAGCTTAATTTCGAAATAATTCCTAATTCAAGAATCCGGAACAGAGCAAAAGCCCCTTAACAAGGATGAAAACCGTTACCGAAGAATGAAAAAATCCTCAGCGAGGATTGAAAAAACCTCGCCATGGGTGGGAAAACAACGGATCCTGCGAGAGACAAATTACATCATTAAATCATTGTAATTGAAAAGGTCGACAGCAGCCTCCAACCGCAGGGTCCGCGCCCCGGTTTCGGTCAGATGGTGTGGGGAGGTGAAGGGGCGGAAAAAGCCGCGGACTCATCAAACAATTAAACTCGGTAATGGCGCGAAAGCGACGCCAAATGCTCTCCAGAAACACCAAATGAATTGTAAATTAAGTGCGGTGTCATGTTTCACAAATATCACACCGTTACCGTTACGCCCTCCCCTCCTCCGCATCCGCCATTCGCTCGTTGCGGTCGGGGTTTCTAATATTTTGTTTTTTCTTTTTACGCGAAAAACACCCCAAATTTTGGATTTTTTTCCGGCTTTTATTCTGGGTGTTTTGTGCGGCGCAGGGACGGACGAGGGTCGAAATGTTTAAACGCGAAATCGTGGTTTTGGCACCACATGTCAACCGTAATTAGAGCCTTGCGTTTCCTTCAAGATCCTCGGCGCGTCTTGCCGTTGTCAGATGATTAATGGCCCTCTCTCTCTTTCTCGCTCCCGCTCAGTCTCTGTCCCTGTCTCGGGAAGGAGAGGCCGGATTAGCGCGAGGTTGTCAGCTGCGAGATTTTTTCCTTCGCGGTCACCTTTTGGCTCGTTTCGCATGGATGCGAAAGCAATCTACGTAATCATCGTAATTAGCCTAAGTAGGACAATTATGTCCAGGAGATCCGGCAAGGTGTTTGACGGTGATTGAGGGGGGATGGCAAGGGTTTGGGGGTTTTTGTGAGGGATGAGAATGTGGTGGGCGATGGGGGACTTCAGGGAGACCCCAACTATTCATGTTCCAATCAATTTCTTTATAAAATTATAAAGAAATTGAAATAAATTGAAATTATTTATTTTTTTATGAATTTTTAATCAACTTCCATTACGTTTACATATTTTTTCCTTCTTCAGAAAATCCTGCCCACCCTCTGTATGTGCGTCAGCAGAGGCGAGGTCCTTGAATTCGTGGAAATCACTTGGAATGCCTTTTTTATTATCCTTAATGTGCGAATCGCATTTTGCGAATATTAAAATTTCTTTAAATTACGAGGAAGAAATAACACAACCGGTGCCAAGCGAGGGCCGGGAAGGGGGCGAAGGGTGTTTTTTTATGGTCGCCAACATTAGCGAAGGTCGTTGTGGCGTGTGGTAGCGTTAAAAAACAGATGGCGTCGCACTCGTTATGACAGTTAAAAGTCACAAAACGCACGCGCTTCTCATTCTTACAATCACACACAAGCACAGACAGACTTGCAAGGACTCTGGCACACCAGCATACAAGTGAACTCCTGTCGCATTAACATTTATGAGGTTCTTTTTATTGTCTTCGGCGGAGTGGGAAAATGTGTGTGTGTGTGTGTTGAGCAGTCATGGGTTGAAATAAAGGAGATAAAGATGAAGCTTAAAAATTAAATTTCAATTGCTGTCGCGAGATGAAAAATTAAAAAAACATGTTGTAGAAGACAGCGGAGCTTGTCATTCTCAACTTCTGGAAGGTTCAATCTGTCTTTTTGGAGAAGCAGACAGTTTTTTGTTCTCTTGTATATATTTATTTTTCCATCACATGAATCCTTCTTTTGTGTTCTCGGAGCCTGAAACCTCTCTCAGAACCCCCGATGAATTTGATCCAAGCTTTGGAACATAATCTGCCATGACTCTGGAGCCTTCTGAGTATCCTGACTGATGACTTTTGTGCTCCCCGTTGACTTCTGCAAAATTCTATTGGCGAATGTAAACTTGTGAAGGATGCTCGACGTCCACTCGAGCTGGCGACGACGTCAGACAGACAGACAGACGGACGAACAGACAGAGGTTCATCGTCGAGGACGAGAGCGAGATCCTTTCTAGGAAATCGCTATTTGTATTCCTGACCGAGGGAAGAAGAAGAGGAGGAGAGGACAAACAGTGCATTAAATGCAATGAAATAAATACGCAAATTGCTTTCAAATAAAGAATCCTTTTCCATCTCGCCCACTAGGATTCTGTTCTCTCTCCCTCCCACCCACACTGATGGTCTCTCTTCTCATTCCACCGCCTGTGTGCTTGTGAGAAGAGGCTATCGCTCTGTCTCCCTTTGGCCAGCGTCGTAGGGGGGCCGGGGCGAAGCTCGTAATAAAGTTTCCTTTCGCAGACGGTGAAGTGCGAGAAGTGAACCTTGATTGAAATGGATTCGATTCGAGTTGGTTTGAGTCGGTTCTATTGGAACTGGAATCACATAAACGTCCGTCGTGGGTCTCGGCATCGTCAACGGCAGCGACTGCAAGGTGGCTGCATGCCATCAATGGTAACCCTGATTGCCGATCGATAGAATTCTCCACTCCCCGATAGAATCGTCCACGCCACCGTGTTCTCTATCTCAATCAACCTCTTCAAAGCATCTCCTCGTTCTCTCGAGTTCTGAGTCCTGGAGTCTTGCCTCTTGAGTTCGACATCCCGATCCCCACCCCCATTTGCCTCTATGTCCAACTCTAAGTCCTGCTTCCGACTCGAGTCTCCTCAGGTCCTCCTCCGAGGTCCTGCGTCCCTCATCGATGGCATCGTTTGCATCGGCATCCTTTGGGTTCAACTTCGTCTCTCTTTGTTTCTATTCAACTCACTCCGTTGCAGAGGTGGTCATCCGCCTCTCACTCCTCGTGTCTCTGTCTCCCTCTCCGTGTCCCATTTCGCCCCTCTGTGTCTCTTTCTCCCAGTTTGTCTCTACTTTTCTCTGTATTTACTTTAGTTTCTCTGTAGTTTTCGCATTTGTTGTTGTTTGCTTTCGCTTTTGTGGAGAAAAACCTAAAGAATACCATTTAATTGAATTCGTGATTGAAGTTTTAATTACGCTCTCTTCTCGGAATCCTTTAAATGTATTCGTATTTGTGCAACATCACACACACACACACACACACGACTTAGTCATATACATCTCTGTATATCCTTCGATATGCCTCATTGATAAACTTGGCGAGATCCTCGAGTTGTTGCCACACTCTCGATGAGGCTTCCTTTGGCTCGACGATCGCAGGCTTTCGCAAATATTGAAGTGGTGTGGGTTCCGGGATCAAGGAGTCTGAGGAGAAGGGGATCAAGGAGAAGAGGTGTCAGGGGTTGAAGAGAAGGTTATTGAAGAGATATATTCAATGGGATCTCATTATTTAACATATGTATTTGAGCTCTCGTTCACAGGAGTATGACAGAGATCAGCTTCATCCTGCTCCTGAATCCCCACCATTCGCGAATCGGCCGCCCTGGTTCTTGTGGGCGGCTAATTACCTCCCCATGCAAGGATGTCTTGAAACCCCGAGAGGGAGGGAAAGCGAGGACAATGAAAGCATGAATGAAGGGAACGGACGAAAGAAAGAAGAAGGAAAGAAAGTGGAAGAAGGGGAGGAGGTCACGACGTCGAAGCACATTTGCACGCAGCCATAAATGTCGAGAAATCCTATTTTATGTCTTCACAAAACGCCCCGTCCATTGTGTCGCTCGTCGGCCGAGGCGACTGCGCCCCACCCACTGCCCCAGCTCCTCCCCCTCACTCCACGTGCCCACTTCGTAATGAGCCGAACCGCCTCGGCACGACATGACACTCAACGACACGCCCACCACGCCCACCGCGTTGCCGAACGTTGCAACAGCAACGGAAGGACGTTGGAAACTTCAATTTAAGCGAAGAGAAATAAATCTTTAAAGGTTCTCGTTCGCTCGTTATGCGGGCCATTGTTTGGCCATTTGTGGAAACACCTCGGCACATCGTCGAAGGACCTCCGTCCCCCAGGTGCGGACGAGGACACATGAGGTCCTTGGTGAAGGAGGAGGAGGCGGGGGTGGCGGCTCCTGCCATCGATTCTCATTAACGGCGAGCACGAAGAAACGACAAAGCGACGACAAGGAGAAGGAGGAAATGGTTCGCATGCTTCCGTCTTCACGAGGGTAGGTGAGGGAGGGGATGAGGAGTGGGGGTAATGTTGGGCGGAGTGGGGGGTGTGGCTCGCGTTGAGTGCTGGAAAATGTCCCTGCAGTCCCTTTCAGAGGGGAATTTGTCAAATTGCTGGCGAACATTAATTAGAAGTTGGATCGTAATGTGGAATGTGTCTTCGAAGGAGCGCAGCATCAAGTAGCAAGAACAACAAGAGCAAAAACATTGGTAACAACAAAAACAGTGGTAAAAACAACAACAACGCCAATGGTAATAACAACTACAACATAAATACCATCACCAAGAAGAAAAGTAGTTACTGAGTTATTGCGTTCGCTCTGGATAAATTACCTTCAGATGGAGAGCTCTACATAGAGTTGCCAAGAAATAAAAATGAAGTAACCACTGAACGCATCTTCCTCTTGTGAGAACAATTTCCAGACTGTTGGCAACTCTGTCTGCCGGTCTAATTATGGGACAAAGTTCACATGCTTTGACAATGCGGATTCTTCTGGACCTCTCTTGGGGTTTCGTTTGGGGTCGCCGGAGAAAAACAATGAGAACATAATAACAACAAGAACAACAATCAACAGACTATAAACAACCGAAATACAACAAATATAAGAAAAATACAACAAGACCAAAATACAACAATAACAAACGTTAATGTAAGAACATAAACAAAAAGAGAATAATGAACAAGGAGAGCATAAAGAACAACAACAACAATAACTGATATAATAAAGCAAAAGTAACAAAAGTAGAAGGTATATAGAGTAGGAGAGAGAATAGGAGAGAGGGAGATGGGTAGAGAGGGAGGGAGACACTATAAGAGTGAGAAGGAAAACTATAAAATAAACGAGGGCAAATCCTTGAGGAGTCTTTGCGAACCCATCCAAGCCAAACCGAACGGAGCCGAACCGTGTTGAATGTCGTCCTGTTCCTTAGACCGAAGGGCAGAGAGAGAGGGACGGACTGAGGCAGGCAGAACGAGACGGACGGAGGCGCGAAGCAAGGGATGGACAGGACATAAGGAGAGCTTTACACGTAGAAAGCTTGCGAATCATTAATCTCGTGGCATGCAATAAAACAAAAGCAATTAATCCCGTATTTATTTTTGCGCCGTTGGCCACACTGATCTATCACGGCCGGGAGAGGGAGCGAGAGGGCAACAGGATGCGAGAAGAAGAGAGGTAATTTTGGGGGATATTTATGGGACGAAGACATTGAACGGCGACGACGTCGTTCACGTCGTGGATTCGTGGAATTTTCGTCGAAGGGAAATTTATGGACACTTTTAATTGATCCCTTTTGTGTGCTCAACTTTGGTGTTGGAGGATGAAAAGGAGGGCAAATTGTGTAATAAGGATGGAGGAGGATCTGATTTTAGGTACTCACGAGGTAATGTTGCCAACCCATCGCGAGAACCAAAGGTACAAACGTAAACAGAAGCTAATTACGTGTCAAGTGTTGTTGAAGGAAGCGGAGGAGGAGAAGGAGTGGGGAGGTAGAAGAGAGGGGGTGATCGGAAGGAAATTGGACAGGATAGGATAATAGCTGAGAGGCGAAATAATTAATGCATGTATCCCTGGGGAGTAGTTAAAGGAGTGAAAATTGCAAAAGGTAGTGAATTGTAGTTTTCATTTTATTCATTCATTCAGCAGAAAGTGAGGAAAAAAGAAAAAAAAAACAAGTAGATTCCTTAATTTTTTGAAGTCAATACGAAAAATCTATCTTCCATATGTTGAATAGGAATATATAAAAAAAAATAGTATTTAATCGAAATTTATTTGGGAACTTAAGTTTCAATTTAAAGGAAATACTAAACTTTCCATTGAAGGGTCAACCGAATGCCCAAGAAAATCCTAAATCCTCTTAAGAACAAGGACATTTCCGCTGTACCCCAATTCCACCCCTTCTCCTTCCCCTTCTCTAACTCTCTCTACCAAAACACAAACGTGCTTGTTTTGTTTAAACGAGCGTGAAAATTCTTTTCACCTTCCCGCTCGTTGATTTCGGTTGGTTTTTTCTTTCCATTTTCAATTCGAACAAAAGTCATGGGTTTCCTTTGACGTTTCTTGGGACTTGAAATTCACTTAAAAATTCGCCTTCGTCCTCGTGTTAAGGGGGGGGGTCCCAAGGTTGTGGTAACTTTAGACCCCGAAGTTGTTGGTGGCTTCTCATGCGTGCTGAGCCAATTTTCAAGACTTGTACGTGCCTAGGTGTGTGTGTGTGTGATAGTGTGTGCGGGTGCGTGATACCCACGGAGAACGTGGGCTGATTCTTCCTCTTCCTTCCTTTACATCTCTTCTCTCCCTTCCTCGCCTCCCCTCCCCCTTCTTCTCCTTAGTGTTTACTCAAAGAATTTCATCCTCAACCACATTCGAATGCGAATCCGACTTCAGCTCCGAATCAGATTCAGATTCAGATTCCGACTCCTTCCCTCATGATTCGGTTTCACCAACTTCCTCCACCGCCGCCTCGGTCTGAACTCAACATGCGAGTCATGACTTTCTGTCTGCGTCTGCGACGTCGACGTCGAGTCCCACAAAGGATCTCGCAAGGAGGCTTCGTCAGGAATTCCTCATGTTGCATCACACCTCCTGCCTGCTCCCGCCCCTCTCGTTCACCGTTCACATTTTAAGGTTTCGGTGAAGGATTTAATGGCCTCCAGGCGGCTTGCGAAGATATGTGAAAGGACCTCGCATGGCTGGGCTCGGTATGCTGTGGTATGGTGTGGTTGGGTTTGGTGCGGTGCGGTTGCCAGATTTTCCGAGTCCCATTTTCCAAATAAGACGTTCATACCTTCGGGAGTTAATCTCTCCTTAAGCTGGCTTTGTTCGCTCTATCGTCGTTGTTGCACTCTAACATTTGTGTGTGTGTGTCCTGGTAATAATCATAATCATAATAATTATCATCAGCTAAACGTTTTGTTTGTCGTTGGAGACCTGAGCTCACAACCTCCTCCTCCTTCGCCCACTGTGCCGGAAATAGTTTACAATAGGATAATGAAATCCGCAAATAAAATTAGTTTTTAATGAAGGTTTAATTGCGTTGGTCTCTGGGCCTCTGGCACCTTGGTGGCTTTTAAAGGACTCATATGGGCTTACGGTAGTGGTTTAGACTACTAGAAGGAGTGAGCGATGTTTTGTAATCTTATATTAATTTATAAGAACTTTTTAGTACATGTGTGTTTAAATAAAAATGTATTAATTTTTATTAACATTTTCGTAACATTTGTTTGAATATTTTATTTTAATTTCTAATTTTGAATCATATTTTTTGTTAAATTTTATTAAAAAAATTACAATAATTTTAAAATATTTCAAACATTCATTCATGAGTTTATTAAAATTTAATTATCTATATATCTATAAATCTATGAATTTTCCAAATTTTTTAAATTTTAAGAAAGAAAATAATACAATTAATTTATAATTTTTTAAAATATAATTGTAGGAATTAAATTTCAACCATGTAATAATAGCCTTAGTGACATCATTTTTGTTTGTTTTTGTAATAAAGTATAATAATATTATTATAAAATAAAAATTCAATATTTATGATTTTAAGATATTCAGAATTCGCAGAGATAAAATGTTTAAAAATTTCTGGATGTTTTCATAATTTATTGAGCTCTTCTATATAACTCCCTAAACCCCTATAAATCCCCCACCCAGCCTAATTTTCATGATTGTAAATCTACCGTGAAAAGGTTGGCTCTCCTTCCGCCGGCATCCCCGGAGGATCCAGGATGTTCAGGACATCCAGCGAGACGACATTCTCATAATTTCCAAATACGCCCCCGTATTAAACGTCGTCACCGTCGTCGGAAACCCTTCCGAATGGGTTAATTTTCATTAATTTAATATTAACCTGTAGGGCACAAGTGTCCCCAAAGAGCATCAACATTTGCCGCTCCACCGTTCGACCCCGCCCCAACCCATTTCAACCGCCCCCGGGAACGTTTTCGTTTCCGTTGTGTTGAAAGAACACATTGCATAATTAGGCAGCAGATATTAAGCCACCTCCCACACCCCCAGTCGACGCCACGCCCCCCGCCTCCATTCATCGCCCTTCCCGAGGCTGGAACTCTTTCGCTTGACATATTAATTTGGCGAAAATTTTTGAACTTGCAGCCTCCGGGGAAATCTTAAAAACTTGCTCAAATATTCAATGAGCTTTATGCGCTGAGCTCGCTCTCCCTCTCATTCTATCATCCCATCTCTCCATCTCGTTCTCTCTTACACCTTCTATACCTGTGAAACTGTGCGTCCTCTCCTCACCCCCTCTGCTTCATCCTTTAGCACGTTAATTATTTTTGTATCCTTTTCCTAGTTCTCCCTCTCATTATCCGATGGTCTTCTTGTTGTTGTTGTTGGGTTGTGGGGTCTGAGACTCAGGGCTTCTGGAGCATAATTAAAATTTGCATTTTTTTCTTGTCTCCGGCCGTCTCTCATTCGCCCCCAGCCGACTTCCTGTCGTCTCTGCCACCCATAAAAAGTAATGTAAATATTAATTTTTTGAGTTAAAACAAATATGAACCGTTGGACTATCCAAGGGTCAGAGGTCAGTGGAGAAGAGGTGGGCAGCATTTTGTTGCTGTTGTTCTTTGGCTTGTCCCAAAACAAATATCTATTAATATACAATTCGGTGGAGTTCGAATTTAACTTTGGGTTAAGAAAACTTTTCGGTGAAGGTTTTTTAATTCAAGTTCAACTTAAAATTAAAAACCTATAGAATTTATTTTTAGAGCTTTGTTGGAATCTCTCAAGAGAATCCCTTGAAGTCCCCGAACTCAATTCTTCCCCTTCGCCTTGAAACCCCTTCAAGTTTCTTAAATTCCCCTCAACCGCTTTAAGCACCCTTCCATCTTCTTGAATACCCTCTGCACACTCCTAAGAGCCATCAAAATTCATCGCCAGAATCCACTTGGACTCCGTAACCCACACAACAATTACAGCCGAATGCGAAACCCTCCGCCACCCCGAAGCCTTGGGCGGATCCACATGTTGCCGCTTGCAAAAAACCCGACAAAAACGTATAAACATATGTCGACCGCCCCTTCCTGCCCCACCCCTTGTGCAAAGTGAAAAAACATCCCCCTTAGCGACCATCGCAGCAACCGATGTCGGTCTCGCTGTCAACTTCCGCTTCACATCATGAGACAGCCATACAATAAAAGACAAGTATTATAGAAATATTAAAACAAGAACAGCGACAGACAACATGGGAGAAAGAGACGCAAGACATAAAAGAAAGAGATACACGACATGGTAGAAAGAGATACACGACATTGTAGAAAGAGACACAAGCTAAATGCCGCCAAAAGTCATTGAAACAATAAAAGCGACCATAACGAAATGTTTGAATGGCTTCGAATGGGTGACATTTGTTTTTATGGTCCCGAAGATTTGTTCCCACCATCATCATTATCGTCATCATCATCACCGTCACCAGGTGGCATGGAACGAGGGAGCTCCAACAGAACATAGAAAGAAAGAGAGAGACAGAGCGAGAGAGAGGGGGAGATTGTGAGGGAGAGGTTGTTTTTTCCCACACACATGTGGTGGTAAGCACTTGAAGGTTAACCAGTGTTGCTTCTGTTGTGTCCCCATTGTTTGCTGATTGTTGTTCTTGGTTTTATTGTTGTCGTCCCTTTTATTGTCGTGTTTTTTAAGCCCTCGCCCCAAGTGTTGGGGATCGACCGCCGCACACAATGGGGCAATCGAACGCCTGCCGTGTTCGCCACAATCCGCCGCAATGTCGCGCTGTCTGTCACTGGGATCCCAAGTTGTCTGTTCGTCGGTATGTTTGTCTCTCTCTCTCTCGCTGTCGGTCGCTTGACTCGTCCTGGGCCGAAGGACAATGGCTGGCAAATGTCGGAGGAGGCCGCAAAAATAACAAAAACCTCAGGCAAACGATAAAAAACGAGAAACGAGAAAAACGAGCGGCCACAGAAAAGCAGGAAAGCAGGAAAAGGAGCAAACGACGGTAAAGGATTTCCTTCCGTTGCCGTTAGGATTCTGGGTTATCGAGTTATCGATGGTGAATTATAAATGGCGGAAGTCGTTGACTCTAAACCGGATGTCACTTCAATTATGCAATTGTCACAAGGACAATGGGTCGCCGACCCTCCCCACTCGTTTTCTCACTCTCCCCCTCTCACACTCTCCCTCTCCCTTATTTTCCACTTCATTAATCTTTACCTTTAATTAAACTCCTGGCTGACAGGACATTCCATTCGGCGTTATCCTTCGGTGAACTTGTCAACCAGAAATCGCATCTCCCTCGGTTGGATCTCAGGAGACTACGAAACGAAATGTCATCCGAACTAGTTTCGAAATTACTTCTCATTGCCCCCCCCTCTCCCTCTCACTCTCACTATTACTCTCCCTCATCATCTTCTTTGCTCTTTCCTCTTTGGAGTGGTCTCTCATGCCAAGTTAATTAAATGTCAGTTGCAAAAATCAAACTCAAGGCGACGAGAGATGCTTGAAGATTTCTCTTCTCGTTCTCCCTTTTCCCGTTATCCTCTCTCTTCCATTCCACGCCCCTCTTTTCATTCCCCTCTTTGCTCGTTATAAATCACTGTCCGTCCACTGCGTCGTCGTCGACGATGACAACCGACAGGAGCGAACAGACGACCTAGCCCTGGCTCCTGTCGGGGTCCAGAACCCGGGAGCAACCTGAGTCCTGGCTCAGGACGCGACCACCTCAGTCCTGAATCCGTCGTCGCTCGTCCCTGGCCCACAAGTGCCACGTCACGAACTCATCTCATTTCCTCGCACTCTGCCCTCCTTCAATCGCTGCTCGCTTTTCCAAGTCTTCGCTTATTCTACTTAGCCCTTATACTATTGTTGTTTTTTGCAGATTTTGTTATTGTAATTGTTGTTGCTGTTGTTATTGGTGTTGGCAAATATTTCACTTAATGTTCACTTATTACGCTCCGCTGAACCGAAACTGCAAAGTCACATAGTTTGACACCCCGAGGGCACCGCACAATGTCTGGAGATTTCTCCACCTACTTCTTCGCCCTCTCCTTCGTCGTCCTCCCCTTCATCATCCTACCGCCTTTCAAGAAGACGAAGAAGACAGAAAAAACTCCCCCTAAAGATTTGCTCAGTTGGGGTCGTCAAGGACAAGAACAAGGTCTCGTTGATCCCAAGTGTTTTCTTATAGAATTCCTTGAGAGATCTACAGAATTCTTGAGATGATTTGCTCATATGAGAAGTTGGTGTTGTTGTTTGTCTCGTTGTCCTTGCTGGAAGGACATCGAGTGAGGGTCATTTGTGACAATCGGAAAAACTCCAGGCTCCAGCCCTCCGGAAGCTTTGGCCGCCGACTCCTGGCCCATGACATGCCGAAGACATTTCGCTCTGTAATCGTTCTCCAACCAGGCGGATCGACTTCCGACTTTGGTCAATTCCTTCTCCGCCCCTGCCCCGCCCACGAACTTATGCTTAATTGCATTCGATTCATTTCTTCTCGATTTCCTCTCGACTTCTTTGGACTTTCTTTTCGATGACGATGCGAATGTTTTCATGGAATTTTCGCCTAAAACCCAGATCAAGCTTTCTGTCTCCTTCGATATCTCTTTTCGAATCGATGTTAATTATGAAGATGGGGTTTTTGCAACAATTCCGGATTGAGTTCATCAGGGGTTTATTTGTTTTAGTTTTGGAGAAAACCCTGAGATGTTCATTAGATCTTATAGAAATTCGTTTCAGAGAAGGAATCACTGAGTCCATTATAATAAGTATAAAGGTTCCAATCTTTTGATGTTAATTTGATTATGATCTTGAGAAATTAATATGGAGGAAAATAAAGAAATATCGATTTTTATACAGTGTTTTAAGTTTTTAAAATATATACCACTTTTTATTTTTCTAATCATCATTTAATTAATTGATAAACTTCTGATTCTTTATGTAATATATAGTGAATTCTTATATATTATTCATTATTTTCTAGTTCTTTCCTGCTATTGATTTATTTTTGGCACGACAAGAAACACAACAACCATTTGGCAACCTAACATAAATCACACATTACGAATTTACCATATCTCATGCACATGTCCGACATAAATTCATCACCGAAAACCCTTCTCCCCTCACCCTTGTCACATCGTAACACGAATCATAAATTGGGTATTGAAATCAAGAATCCGGTTTGATGTTGATCAATTGACACTCTCGTCGTCTGTCTGTCTGTCCAGGGGTATATAATGGGTTATCGTTGGAGAATATGCTGTATAATAATATTTATTATTCAAAAGGAAGTCACTTACCTCGTCATAAAATATACGGTTATAACTCTCAGTATTAATAAAAGAACAGTGTAGTACTATCAATTATAACAACAAAAGATATAGCAACAACAGTATTGGAAAAATATTCAACAACAACAATGTTACCGGTTTTATATATAACAACAACTACATTATTCCCACCGATAACAATAACTACTGATCAATGATAACAATAACTATTTGGTGACTATCAATTACTGAAACAACAACTACTATTATGTGACTTACAACAACTATGTGACATACAACAACTATTGATATATGGCTTACTACAACAACTATTCTTATGTTACTTACAACAACAGCAGCAAATACTACTTATGTGACTAACACAAACCACAACAACAACAACAACCACCTATTGCAACACCCACAGCGGCACAACCAGGAGCAATCATGGAAGTCAAGTGCTGGCCGCTGGATGGGTCAGTCATAAATATAACGACCGCCACATGTCTGGGACATCTCGCTCCCTGAGCTGTGGGCGGTTGGGGGTGGCTGACGGTCACACGAGGTGTGTTCGCAAGGACAACGAGCCGAAATTTGGTAGTCAGAGTGGGAAATGCGAACTGAGAGTGGGAGGAGAGTAAATAATAAGTTTGTTATTTCCATTTATCGGCTACCAGAAGTCAGATAACATTCGATACTGGACACGGGTGGTGGGGGGGTGGAGAGGGGTGGATTGAGGGTGGGCAGCCGCCTCAGGTCCCAGGCGAATTCCAACACTCGTCCGCAACGTCGCCAGAAGTCATAAATCTTGATTGAACTTGTCATTATTGATTTGGACTTCTTTCGATGGAGATACAGGGATACGGGAAGGAGGACCAGGGAGAGAGCGTGGGAGTGGTGGTTGTATAGAAGAGAGCGAGAGTAGTGTGGGAGGTTGATAGAGTGGGTGGTAGAGAGAGAGAGAGGGGGGCGAGAGAGTGTCATAATGCGTCGCAGAAATTTCGGTCACTTGTCGGACATTTGTTGGTAAATAGTTGTTGTTTTTGTTGTCCTTGTCTTACTTGTTGTTTTTATTATCTCTGGACACGCGCTCGCCACTCACACTCCTCTTACCCTCCATCTCCCTCTCTCTCATTTCCTGTCCCTCTTTCTCTCACTCTCTCATTTCCTCTCCCTCTTTCTCTCACTCTCTCGTTTCCTCCCTCTCCCTCTCACTCCCATCTGCATTACCTTCTTATCAGTTGGCGAAAATGAGGAATTACTTCTATGATGTTGTTGTGTTGTCTCTTGGGCCGATGTTGCTGCTGCTTCTTGTTGTTATTCCTCGTTGTTGTTTATTTTGTTCTTTCAGATTCTTCCACTGGTCGTAAATCACATCCACTAGGCTCATGGTGTGCATGCGAGAGACTTTTCGCATAGTTGTCATAAATATTAAACTACCATATCTATCTCTCTCTCACTCACCAACTCACTCACTTACACTATCTGACATCTCACAGTCGCAAGCGTCTGGCATTTGTGTACGAATTTATCTTGCATTTGGGCCAAGTTTGTTAATTATTTATGTCCCGCGTTTGCAATCAACTTTATTTCGGTACCAAATACATAATCCCTAAGAGAAGAGGTCGAACACCACGAGTCTTAATATATGACCGCAATGATTCATTTTTTCGTCCACGAATCGAGACGGTTGAGGAGTCCCCAAGGGTCAGGGTCACTGACTTTGGAGAAGAATAAGATGAAGAAGTCGTCTCTTGAAGTTTATGTCATGCTAACATAACGTCAGTGTTAAAGGATCATAAGTCTATATAATTAAGGGTGAACTGAAATATAGCATAGTTTGTTGATAAAACCTTTAATCGAATTTCCTACAATCGATCCCCTACAATTAGAGCTCTACAATTAAAACTCTACAATCGAATTCTTACAATTGAACTTCTGAAATCCAACTCCTACAAATGGTCGCCTACAATCGAATCTCCAACAATCGAACTACTACAAGCGAACTCTTAAAATCGAATCCGCTACAAAACGATCCTCCTTCTTCTATTCCTCCTTCGAGTCCTCCGCAGTCGACGAGGTGTCAATTCGACAGTTAAATGAATATCCTGAGACGCTGTCTTCGAAGACGTGTTGCTTGGACGTGCAGCAGGACTTCTTTTTCTCTTCCTTCACTCTGTTGCAATTAAAACAGAGGACGACGCGAGAGCAATGTTGAAGATAAAGGGAGAGGGATGGAGAAAAATCACCAAAGACGAAGAGATGGAGAGAAATCACCATTAGAATGCACGAGATGAGACGAAGAAACACGCGCTTCCACTTAACTGTGTCCTTAATTAATGCCCCCCGCCCTCCCTTCTCCGCGCCCTCTCGCAATGGATCAATAATTCAACTACAACTAGAGAGAAAGATTGCTCTTGTTGTTTTTGTTCTTCTTATTGATGTATGGTTCATTTGCTACTTGGCGGCTCATTTCGCTGTGTGCGTGAAAGGACAATCGACGATGGGATTTCGATGAAGACAGGCGGGAGTCACGCAAGCATGAACCCAGCATTTGTTGGGGGGGTGCCTGGACGATGGGGACACTTCGTCCTTTCATTCCTCGTCCTCACCATCGATTCAGGGGTGAGTGAAACGAGGATGAGGTGGGAAGACGTTTGTCGGCGACTGATAAGGATTCCATGTCACATGCGGCTGCTGTTTGCTCTTAAGCTTCCTCTCGTGTCCTTAATTGCTTTCTGCCGTCTGGCCACACACTCGCCCCGTCTCTCTTCCGCCTCGCCCCAGATGGACGAAGGTGTTCTGGACTCTTCATCCTTGTTCTCTTCTTCGTCTTTGTCCTTTTTTCTCCTCGTCTTTGTCGTCTTTCTCTCCAACTTTGTCTTCTTTCTCTTGGTCCACCTCCTCTCCTTTGTTCACATGTGCTGCTTTGGAAGTTTTGTTTTTGTTTTTTCAATTTCCGGCCCATTCACAAGGAGTCTCTCCGGTGTGTGTGTGTGTGAGTGCGTTTGTGTGTCGTTAATGAGCTATCGTCCATTAGGCTGTGTCTGTGCGCCCTTTGGCAGGCAATTAAATACGCTTTTATTATGTGTCACATTTCATTCACGCACACATTCGCATTCACATTCCCAGCCGGCACGTAATCAGCAGGATAATCCATGTCCTTCAAATGGACTGCAGATTGACACGTCTTCATTCGGTCGAAGTGGGCCACGGAGGCGGGGTTTCGAAGGATTTCCGTAGACCAAGTTGAAGGATTGAGATTGAATCGTTGATGTTGAAAGCTAGAACTTAAATGCCTGTAGTTAAATATGTACCTAAAATTTCGGGGCTGAAAGTGGAAGATTGAAAAAAATTGAAGACTTTCAAAATCGGATCATGTTCATTCAGACTTGAGATCATGATATCGATGCACCTTTGAATCATCGATCGGAAGTCTCGATAATACTCAACCATTAAAGTCGAAGTACAAGTACATAAATTTCTTCTCTAGTATACGCCCACTTTAGGGCGAGGCTCCGTCTTCATTTTCCTTATCCACAACATATTCAAATCGTTTCGTCGGTCCTTCAAACGAAGAACAGAATCGCCTCAAGGTGAAGCGAAATCACTTAAAGGAATGATAATCGCTTTGAGCACACACAGACACATAAACGACACGAGTTCATACTCATATAAGACCACATATCTATAGACATGGACAGACGTCTAAGCTTCTCGCAAAAAGTAGCTCAAGGAGTGGATTAGCTCACCCCAAACATACACAGAGGGAAGACTCGTGTACTCACACCCACATGTACATAAATTCACCTGCTTAACGCGTGGGCGCAAGGGTGGAAGAGGTCGGAATGGAGTGGGACGAAGATATGGTGTGTGGGACGAGGGCGAAGAGCGAGGGGCGAATGTGATGCGAAAAGAAAGGTAATTTTCCAAATAATAGGGTCAAAGCTAAACACACAAGTGGTTCATCAACAACAAAAATAATAACAAAAACAGATATAACAACAAGAACAATAACAAAAGCACGACAACAACAATATCTGCCATAACAATAACAACATACACCTCAACGAAAACATCTTGAAAGTTCAATGGATTTTCTTTTGGCAACTCAAGTGTGGGAGAGTGAGAGGAGAAGGGGGAAAATTTGGCAATAAGAGTGAGGCAGAGAGAGTTAAGAACAGAGAGATCGCGAGTGAAAGAGAGAGATAGCAAATGGGACAGTGAGAGGGTGAAAGACGTGAATTGGTTAAGCAAGTCGCTTAAATGTTTTTCCTCTTCCACTTCTTTCCGATTTATCGCAGTTGTTTTTGTTCTCATTGTCGTTATTGTTGTTGTTGTTCTTGTTGTAGCAGGGATTAAACACACCGAACGCGCACTTGAAATCCTGCCAAAAGGTATCCCCAATGCGGATCACACACACACACACCAACGCACATATGTTGGTGATGCCTTTTTATTGCCAATACAACATTTAGCCTCGAAGCAATAATGCGTATCAAGGAGTCGTTACATAACTTAAGGCGGAAGGGAGAGGGAGCTAGGGAGGGTGAGAGAGAAAGGGGGAGAGAGAGAGAGAAGGTGTGGGAAAGAGAGGGATGAAGTCGCTTAACGCCTTTTCAATTTGCGATTCGATGCGATTTTCGCCAACCGCAATTTCAAACGCCTCGAGCGGATGAGTGTGGTTTTTTATGGCCCTCCCCATGGCAATGACGACCCCGAATACCTCGGTACCTTGGGTGTCGACTGATGTCGACAGTCCACTCGACTGACGTCCCCCAAACAACCCCCCCCGAAGAAAACCCCAGCATTTCCTCACATGTCTTGCTTGTGACATTTATTCGTTGTCTTCAGGATGCTTCACCGCTCACCCTCAGGTATCGTCCACCTTCTCCACCAAAACACGACCCTCGACCTCCTTCTCCACCTTCTGCGATTCGAGATAAGCCCGATAAGCTGCCCGTTGAACAATCAATTGGAGTTCATCCTCCTTTCTCCAGCGACAATCGACAAACGATTAGTAAAAAAATGCTGCACGAGTCCACGCTTGATTGATCGTCAATTAAGTGATTGTGAAGATGGTCCGGGGTCAGCTGGGGTGGGGTCAGAGCGATAAAAAACATACGCCAATTCGACCCTGGTTCGCAGTTGTTGTTCGTTATTCTTCTTTGTCCGAGGGTCCGACGATGTGCGATGATGTTGACCGAAGATAATTTTGGCTCCTTGACCGACGTCTGTCGTCCATTGTTTCTCCTTCATCGATCTGCGACACCCGTCCGTCTCCGTCCGCCTTTCGAGTGACCCCTCGACGTGTGGATGACAAATGACCGATTGATGTTGATCTTGATCTTGTTGTTGCTCCTGATGATGCCACGACAAGTTGTTCATCTTATAATTGCTGTTGTCCTAAAAGAGAGAGATAGAGTGTGAGGGCGATAGTGAGAGGGAGTGATATAACCTGGGGGTTGTTTGTTGTCGTTGGTTTGTGCTGTTTTTTGCGATGATAAAAAAGTTGACAGCCGGACGGATGTCGAACCAGTTGTTGCTGCTGTAGTTATTGTTGCCCCTGTTGTAGTTATTGTTCCTCCTGCTCCTGTTGTTGATGACAATGACGATGATTTATTGCCTCGTCCAGCGTTGACATTTATTTGTGATGCTGGTTGTTGCTCATTTTTCTCTCCTATTACTTTTGTTATCGTCGTTCTCAAGCCGGGAGAGGAGTCTGATTTTCTCTTCCAAATATGACGGACTATCAGCCGAAAAAGCAGAAGAACAATGGGCGTAATTGGTATTTAAACAATTACGAAATCCCCCTCGCCTCATCCGAACTCCCTTCACCACCCAACGAAGCCCCTTGAGAGCCTCGTCGAAGCATGGTTTTCACACCCCGACGAGGCTTGCGTTCGAAGGCTGCCAAAGCAAAAGGACATCGTAAGCAAATCTCGTTATTGACATTAAAATATCAAAGGCGAGGGAGGAAAATATGACCCCTGTTTGTTGTTGTTGCTTTGATGCTGCTGCTACTGGACCTCTGGGCGGCTCCTCTGGGAATCGTCGCAATGCCACAGGCCAAACTTTTCATAATTCCAACCTGAACCCCGAGGAGGGATCAAGAACGAGAAGAAAGAGACATAAATACTCGAGGGGTGGCGAGCGAGCGCGGGGGAGGGGGCGACGAAGACCAGCACCGGATGAGGCGTGCGTAATAAACAAATTTACGAGGGGGCGGGGCCGACCTGGCAAAGCCTGCAAAGACAGTGGAATTTATTTCGAAAATAAAAAACCAAGGTGAGGGGCAGGGGATTCAATAAATTGTCCTTATTACGGCAATGAAGCGGCAAGAATGAAATTTTACAACTTAAACCAATTTGAGCGTCCAGTGATGCGAGGATTCCACGCCCCGAGCCGTTCTCAGCCGCCCCCTGGCCAAGGACCTTCGACCACCGCCGCCACCACCAGCGAGACGTGGGCTTGGCCGAAGGACGCTGGACATAAATTATGGGAACTCGGACGCCGGGGGAGGAGGCAGGAGTGAGTGGGATAAAATAAAATCGAAAAATTGAAAAATCGCAAAGCAACCGTCGGACATTACTTTGAGCTTCGGCCGATAGTTGGGGTCGGGGGGTCGGACGACGATTGGACCGAAGGAGGCGAAAGGTCAAACACGTCCAGGATAACGAAAAGGATGAACGTGCAGTCGGGCAGCTGGTGCCATGGAGGGGCCTCAGTGGTCGCTCTTGTTCTTCTCGCTGGCTGGTGCTGGTGTTTCTGTGGCTGCTTTATTTCCGTACCGGAAGCCGAGAGTCGGGAGTTGGAGCAGCCGGCCAGGAGTGAATGATAAATACATTGAGAGGACCGTCGCAGGTCGTCCGGGATCGTTGGAGGCAGGAGTCGGCGGTTGCAGGACCACGAAGAGACCCTTGATGCAGGAAGTCCAGGGACGGATGGAGGAAGTCGTGTGTCGTGGTCGAGGAGAGGCGGAAGGAGAGGTAGGGTAAGGAAAGCTGGAGAAGGAAGGATGGAGAAGAAAGGGGCGAGGAAGGATGGGTCACTGTTGGCCTCGCATAAAATAAGAATAAAATACAATTTATATAAAATGGACTTGAGAAGAAATGCTCGAGCGAACAAAGCCTTGCCAACTGCATCCGCAGGAAGTTACAATTTCTCCTTCCAGAGTAAGAGAGAAATACTCTGTCTCTGTCCCTCTTTTTTTACACTCTTCCTACCTCTCTCTCTCTCTCTTTCTTGTATTTTTATTTTTTTTTAATTTTTGAAATTCACTTGCCGTGTGCCTCGTATTCGAAATGAAGGACCATCAATTGACCACCGAGGAGGAGGCGTGGTGTCGAACTGGTTCCATGGCTTGTGGTTCCAATGGTTACCGAATCCCTCCCATCGTTCGCGGATCGATGCCTCGTCGATGGTCGTTGTGGATGGGCCGGGGCGGGTGGACGTCGGTGGTGGCTTCTGGACGAGGCGCTGGACCGTCGTCGTCGTTGTCCTCGTCCTTCCCCAGGGTGTCGTAGCGTTTGAGATATGAATGTGAAATTATTTTCTCGGTCCAGGAGATGGCTTTGGTAAGGAGAAAAAGGGGAGGTCTTTGGTGAGGAGAAAGGGGAGGCGTTTGTTGGGGAGTAGGTGATCAGTGGTCCACGTAAAGTGGGCGATGAATCAAGGCGGAGGTCGAGGGTCAAGGGGCACGGGTCGTGGTAAAGAGATCTGTGGACTATGGACGGAGGACCTCAGGCGTTTATCACCAGGCTGAAGTCACTCGTGTCCATCGGAAGGACAGAGCATTTTTATTGTCGGTTGAATCAAATGATTATGTTTTTTTTTTTAAGATTTTTCTCATTGAATTAGTTACTCTCAATTACGGGTTCCATCGACAAAAGTAGAAAACTTTTCGAAAAAATAGTTCAAAATCTGAGGAACTCCCGAAATCATCGACGCATACAAAAATTAATCGCCCTCAGATTTGTCTCCTGCTTTCCTTCCTTTCCCTCTATGTTAAATCTGCATGCGTGGTTCCTGAATCCCAAATCGTTTTATTCTCTCTCTCTCTCTCAGTCTCATAGTATTTTATCCTCCCACGGATTCTCTCCGCTTGTGTTTTTATCGCATCTCGCTAATAATTCATCGACTCGTCCGTCGGCAGGCGTGAAAAGAGGCCACAGGACATTCACACAAACACACACGTTTATACCCCTGCACACACATACAAATAAGTGGTAATAACTATCGACATATAACTCGACTCATGCATAAATTTGCCCAGTCTCTTCGCAGCCAGGAGGGAAGAAATATGCATAAACAAAAAGGCCACGAAATTGGGATCCTTTTGGGGTTTGACGATTACAGTTTATCATTTGCCACCCCGTTTATGGCCACTTTAAGGACATTTTGATTGTCCAAATGTTGCGATTTCACTTGCCACGTACGCTCACATGTACTCCCCCTCACATACTCACACACACACCCCTTTACGCAGCCGAGGGACCCCTCGTTACGACCACTCGTTCGCTCGCCGGCTCGGGTTAAGCGACAGTCCAGGGGGTGGTGGTGGGCGGAAAGTGGATGGGGTTGTGTGGGTTCGTGTGTGGTTCGACCGCAGAAGGATAGAGATAAAGCAGAAATATTCAAAAATAAATTTACGGCATGTAGATGGCATCATTTCGTCTCTCGCCGAAGCGTTCACGAAGACCTAATCATCATTATCATGGCTGATGAAGGCCATCATCGCCGTCAGAATATTATTTATCATAGTTTTTGTCAGTTATCAGAGTTTTTGTTATCAGAATTTGTTGTTCTCTGTTCAGTAAATTTGTATGTTATTTCGATAATTTTTGACATAATTTCAAGGATTATTCTATTATTATTTTTTTTGTATATTTTTTTGTCAACCGGAAATTAATAGAATTTTATTATTTTAATTTTTTAATTCGTATTTATTACTTTTTTTTATAGAAATTCGCTTTCTATCAGGAATGAAAAGGTTAATGAAAAAACTCTCTCTCTCTCTTTCTGGAATCCCTTTGACTAAAGGTCAATCCCAGTTTAAAAATAATTAAAATCGTCCTTCTGTTGACGTCGACAGTTCTATCAAATTAGCTGATTGTAGTGTGACCCATTCACTGTCTCTCTCTCCTTTCGCTCGCTGAACATCCTGTCTTTCAGTCCACCCATGTGTTTCTGTCTCATTCCCCGGTTCGTCATTCAGCGTTTGTCTGCGTCGACTTGACTTTTACATGTTTTTCTATAAGTTTTTAATTTTCTAAATACGTTTGCCTCCATCTCCTCCCTCTTCCACCACTCACTCCTTCTACCACTGGATGTCCTTTTATCCCGGGCATCTTTTGAAAATGCTTTCATTTGATCTCGAAATTAAAGAAATTCATTCAATGTGCGCATCAACAACAAAAGCCACAACAACAATTCACCGAAAGCAATACTGCAAAAAGGACAAAACCAGAGAAGTGGGTGGTTGATGGGGGCGTGAGGTGGTGGGAGGGAGGAAGGAGCGTGGTGTGGGGTTAAATGCGAGTTAAACGTTAACTTTTGACATATTTCGAATTTCAATAAAACTTTGAGCTTATCAACAGATCAGATCTAACAATAACATTCAGGACAATAATAACATCGGGGAGAGGAAAACAGTAACAAAAACAATAGGAACAAGAGAAACAACAAGAACAATAAGAACAACAATAATAAGGAACCACAACAACAATAGCACAATAGCAATAGAGGACAATAACGAAGCCTAGCCATGGCCCATCGGCCGCAAAACGTTTCAAAGTAATTTTTCAACCTCCCCACAAAGAGAGAGACGGAGAAAAAAACAGAACCCTCGGCCACTCGCCGCGGAAATATTTGATAAATTCTTATCTCTGCATGACAACTTAATAACGACAGAGCGACGTTCTGGCTGCCGTCTGTCCTTCCAACCGTCTGTCTGTCTGTTGTCGCTGGGTTTGTCGTCCTCTTGTTTGTCGTTGTTCTGTTTTTCGTTTTCTGATTATCTTCTGTGGTCCTTTTGACTGTCGTCATTCTCTATTCTAGTTTGTCGTTTGTTTTTCTCATGAATGAATATGGCAACCAAAAATTTCGCCGAAGCGGAAACGGAAGCGGAAGCCATTGCGACGCCTTTTAACGGTCTGTTGTTGTCGCACGTGTCTCCGGCTGTGGTTTTCAAGGCTGGGTCCACGGATGGTAGACGTCGGTGGGCGGGTAACAGGGGGCAGATTCCAAAAAATATATATTGAAATTTTCTTATTAAAAAAAGAAACCTACCATTGAATAATATATATCGAAACCCCAATCGATTGAGCTGGAGGCTTCCGAAATTGGATCTTCCTCATCCACTCGAACGAAAGTGGTCGACTTCCGACCAGCCATCGAAGGCCCCAGGGTCCACAGAACCCCCTCTAAGTCCATCCGCAGGCGACCTCGGAAAAGTATCGACTTTCGCATCCACAAATGGGTTAAAGGACTCCTGCCCCGAAGCAGTCACCACACCATTCACCCCAACGGGAACCGTAAACTCTTCCTCTCCCTCTGGCACCGCCCTCGACTCGACCCCCACCACCACCAACCCAGCAATCAATTTGTGTAACTCAAGCGGGCCCTTTAATTAATGTCTTCAATTTGTCTCACGCCAACCGCTCCCCACCTCCCTCGCCATGGTCTCATTACAAGTGTCGAATGCGGAAGCAAACAAAACGGAAGCGGAAACGAAATCAGTCCTTGGCTTTTAAACGGCGTCACGTCTGTGTCGCGGTGACGAAGGCGCGACGGCGACGTCGAAGCGGAGAAGCCGAAAAAAAGTGATGAATGGCGTGTTAACAAGATTTTATTTAACTTTTTTGTTCGCTTCGTTCGTCGGTTGTTGTTCGCCCGCTTTGATGGCGTTCGAAAATCCGCTTTGACACTGACACCAAGTACAGGTCTTGTCCTGAGCCCCTCTAGGTTGAGGTTGGTAACGCGGGGACGGTTGAGGACGAGGAGAAGGTTGAGAATAAGGGGGCGATTGAGGACGAGGGGTGGGTTGAGGATAAAAGAGCGGTGGAGGACGACGACAACGTCGACGATGAGTTGATTAATTGCTTCGTACGCATCTAATTAAACGAGTTCTGCGTGCGACGATGTTGCCGCAAAATCAACGAAGGTCCGCCTCCCCTCCAGACCTCCACCAGACCCCATGAACCATCGGTGCCTGTCAACCCCACCCTCCCCCTTCCACTCATTTCGCTCAATTACGCGGCCGTTTTGGGCCGAGTGCCTCGCATTACGCTGCCAAATACTTAAATTTAATCACTTCCAATTGTAGTTGTGCTGCTTTGGAGGTGGAATAGAACATTGGTAAGGGGGTGGCAGGCAATCGGGGGAGTCCTCAATTTGAGAGGAGGCAGGTGATAGGGTTCGGTGAAGGAGGCAGTTGGCGGGAGTTGGAAGATAGAGTGGAGAAGGGGTTGATTAGGCGGAAGAAGTCATTGGCGTCGTGAGAGGTTGGGGGAAACACCTAATTAAAAAATAGAAGGAGATAAGTAAAGCAAGTTTTATATAAATTGGGCAGAGGGCACAAACCCTATAAATGAGATGGGGCAATAGTTTGAAGATGTTTAACTTAAAGTTTTAGTTTAAGTTTTAAAAAACTCCCCTTTTATGATATAGAAAAAGAGGCGACCACAATAAGATAAGATCCTTGAGCAGTATACTTATGACTTTCTCAGAAAGAGGATTTCGTCGGAAGTCTCTGTTTGCTACACTTTCAATTATATGAAAATGATTTACAACGAAAAAGAACCAAGAAACCGCAAAGAAAATCGACTTCATACTTTTTTACTAAATAGAAACAACGACAAAACCACAAGAACATGAATAATAACGACAACCGCAATGAAAGCATTAGTTAATTTGTGAAATGACGATTTATGTGCGACTGCGGTTGAAACCATAAACCACCGTCAGGCAAATATTAAGAGGCGAAATGTCGTCGACATTAAATGCAGAAGAGATTCAACAACAACAAAAAATCACAACTCAAAACAAAACAAAACAAAAAAAAACAATAAGAACAACATTACCAAGAACAACAAGATCAAGACCAACAAAGGCACTAAGAACAACAAAACAGTAACAATAAACAACAACAGCACAGTCAACAACACTAAGAAAATCAACAGCAAACAAAAACACCACGAACAAGAACAAGAAAAGGTCAACCTCGTAAAAGGACGACAACCAAAGAAGACGGTGAAGAACAAGAAAAACACCCTCGAGCATAAATTTTTCAATCAATTAGGTTTCTTTAAAGTTTTTAAGATTTTTCCGTTTACTTTGTACTTTGTGACCTATCTTGTGTTGTTGTTGACGTTTAAGAGCTTCCATCCCCGCGAGCATCCGACAGCGAGCGGGTGGAAGGTGGGGTGGGCGAAGGGCGTGGTCGAGTCAGATGGTCTGAGGGGTTGTGCTGGAGAGAAAGAAAGAGGAGGAGGAAGTGTTTTTCCGCTCGGTCCGCGCTCTTGATTTATGCGCTTCCTAATGCGGCCGAAGTAAGCGACATTTAATTACGACCACGACAACGTGGCCGACAACGACGGCGACAGATTTAATGGAATTTTCGCATTGTCGTGAATTCATTTGGAAACATTGTTCGAAGCTACAAAAAAAATACGTGAAGGTCCTGTGAGAGGTCGAAGGATCAAACAGAAGGTGGAGCAAATGCAGAGGTGGGATGTGGGAAGGCAAGGAATAGGAAGACTCTATTTCGAAGAAACTTTTTTTTGAATTTTTTAGATTCTGCTGGTGGAAAAAATATACGTAAAAATATGAATAAATAATTTTTTTCGAATTTTTTTGATTTTTATTTTACTTTATTCCACTTAATCTACTTGATTTTTTTCTTAAATTTCAAATTATCTTTAATTTTTATAAATTTTCTTAATTTTTAATTTGATGTAATTTATATTTTTTTAGTGGTTTACTTAAGACCTCTTCTAACTAAAAAGATGGTGATGAAAATTATTACAAGAGGCAAATAAAATCATCATTTCCGACACTTTCATTCTATAAAGAGAAAATATTTATGGAAATTGTACATTAGTGTCACATTTTTATTACATTTTTTTGTAAAAAGTTGGAAAAAGTCCTCAAATAAAAAAATAATTCCTTCGCATACCCTTTTCAACGGTGTATATGAATAAATTATACTCTGCGAAGGAACTCTTCTACGTTCACGATTCAGATTAATAAATTTTTTTTTTCGCTTCACTCGACTTTGCCTTCGATATCCTTCTGCTCGTCCCGGTAGTCGAAGGGTTATCCTTTATTACAACAACTGTCCTTGTTTGCATAATGGTTAATTGCTGTAGTTGTTGGACTTTATGTTGAAACTTTCTGCTCGTGGCCGACCCATCCCCTGTCGTCGGCTTTGCATCGACATCGAACCATTTCCTCCTCCTTCCTTCACCCTTCCTTCCCTCATCGTTCCTTCTTCTCTCATCCTTCCTTCCTTCCTCCCTTCCTTCGTCCTTTCATCTTCGACTTCGCCTCTCCGCACTCGACATGTTTTGCAATTTCTGACAACTTTGCAATTACGATCTCGTCGTCCTGCAGCTCGTGACGCTGGTCGGTCCTTCGGTCGTCCTGTTGGTGGGATCCTTGTTTGCGTTGCAGGATGCTGCTCACTTTTCCACCCCCGCCTTCTCCACCCCGCTGTCGTCCTCCCCCGCCCTTTTATCGCCGTTGTCCTCGTCGCCATTGTCGCAGTGGGACAAGAAGAAGCTCTCGGTCTGGTCCCGGGATCTCGAGGTGCGCGGGGTGGGTTCGTCTAGTGAAAATTGAAAATTTCGTGAGGGTCTCTGGTCGTTGCGCCCGAACCGTTAGACGATATTTATGAGTTATTAAATTTTATGCTCTTCGTAAATTCACGTTACGCTTGTTCTTAGTATTCTCTTCTTCTTTGAGGGGGTTTTTCACAATCCCGATATTGCAAATATCAATAAATTAGAAACGTGGACGATGCAATTCCACAGCGAACCATTTAACAGCATTTAACAAATTGATGAAATAATCAAAATAATAAAATATTAAGGTAAACTGAGATAAAATAGAATAACATATTCACAACAAAAATATAGTTATTATTCGGTCACCCTAAATTTATGCCATGGTAATTTTTATTGTTGTTCGGATTGTTCTATAAAAACCATTGCATACTTCTGATTGCTTGATGGTTATTTCGATACGCCCACCTCCCATATAAAGCAAAAGGTTTATATGGGATATCTGGTGAACTATGGTATATATCGAGATGAAATTTTGTATGTGATCATGTTGCACTGATACGAGTTTAAAAGATAAAAATGGAAAACATCGCCCATCGGACACGCCCACCTCCCATATAAAGCAAAAGGTTTATATAGGATATCTGGTGAACTATGGTATATATCGAGATGAAACTTTGTGTGTAATCATGTTCCACTGATACGAGTTTAAAAGGCAAAAATGGAAAACATCGCCCTCCCATATAACGCAAAAGTTGAATATGGTATATATGATAAACTATGGTATATATAGAGATGAATTTTGCGTCTGATCACCGTATCACAGATACGTACCACCGATACCACTTTACATGCTAAAAATTGACAAGCTACAGCTCAGCTCAAAAGCTACAGCTCAATGTTGGATATGGTAAACCATATAGGCAGTTATTAGATTAAATATTGCTACTAAGAGTTCCCAAGAATCAAATGGAAAATATCTCTTATAGGACACGAGCACCTTCCATACAAAATCGTAGATCTACAAGAAATCCAACTACTTTATGGATGTTATTAGCTGATGAAAGGTGGGATTGAATGCAAGAAGAAAGAGACCACATCCATCTGAACCTCAATGGACGCCCATAAAAAATTGATTATATCCTTTCAATATAAACGTAATGAGCAGGTGACGATTGAGAGAATACAAGCCCTGCTGACGGGATCACAATCCGCAAAAGTCAGGGAGCTACATATCTCCAATGGCTGTTCATCTTCAAAGTGGAATCAGTCACGCGGCACTATATGTTGCTTATAGTAGCGCAGCAAGTACTTCTGGACTTTATATTGTTGAAAATTTCTACCCTCCCAAGTCTGTTGTTGAATCAGATTTTGTCTGCATTGAAATGAACATCTAAAATATGAAAAGCAACTAAAATCATAATGTATTTTATGGCACACAAAAAATCATCGATTCAATTATTCTTCCATAAATTGCAGAGCTTTAATGCGCACTTCCAAGATATTAGCAATGGCACAATGCTGCAAACACCAGAACTACTTCGTTTTGTAGAAACATGGGCCCCTATAAGATTCCTAACTTCACTCTTATTCACAGATTAGACAATCGACAAAAAAAAGGGTATAATCGTGTTTGGAATACGAATATAGCTTCAAATATATAATTTCTCTTTGAAAGATGCCACATTTGTGAAAATCGCACGATGGAGTTAATAGCATTGAAGTGTAATGATGCATTTTCACTAATTATTGATAGAAATTCACTGTTTTTCCTTTAATAAACGTTGTATGCAGGGTGTAGGGTATGTAAACTTCGGCCTGGCCGAAGTTAACAGATTTTGCCTGGGTGGACCAGGCAAACCGGGGGAGCGAAGCGACCCCGGTGCGCTAGTTGTTTTTTTTAGAATATAATAATATTCAAAATTGAAGAATTACTGGAATTGTTTTTTTGTTTATACAGTTTAAACAAAAAATATATAAAAAATATATTTAAAAAAAATAAGTATTTTTATAAAATAATGAGTGCACAAAATATTATTATAAAATAATTAAAAAAATATATTTATATTAATAATTTCACAAAATATATTATATATTTCATATTACATATAAGAAATAAAGAAAAAAAATAATAAAAAAATAAAAATTTTAATATGACACATATATGAAACGAACAAAAAAAATATTAATATAAAATTATTTGTAAAACAATCAATAAATATTACATTTTTTTTGGAAAATTAAGTGAAATGAATAAACATGAAAAAATATTTATTTTTAATAACCCATACCGAGTACTTTGAGTGCAAAGGATTTCAAAGGAATCTCAAACGGTTCTGATCCTCTTTAACATCCATAGGACTCCAACTACTCAATGATCTCTTCAACATTTTAAACACTTTTTTTCAAACGAACTCTCAATTACTGATCACCCGCACTTTATTTTCTAACGAAACCCCCAACGAAGGTACAATCCAAGGAATACGATACAAAGGGATCTCAAAGAGCACTGGTCCTCGTACCATCCTTAATGAGAAAGGATGCCGCCTTAACAGACGTCCATTTCAGTCCATCTAAGTTTCTCCTTTGCAGCTCTTTATGTCCAACTATCGACAGGCTATAAACAGACAGGCAGACCTTAGCAGATGCTTGTAAAAAGTGCGAAATGCAATCAGCAGCCGTCGAAAGTTCTCAAAAAACCCATCTAATTAGCGAAACTTTGTGGCAGCCTTTCGAACGTCTTTCATTTGGCGTTCAAACGAAATCGGATCCGAAGCCAGAGCCAAAAGAAGCAACTAATAATTGTTATTAATAAAAAGCCGAAACTCATCAATGAAACGAAAACCTTAAAAACGGACGAAGTCAAAAACGAACCATCCTCGAGCATTGTTTTAACGATTTCCACAAAATTCTCAAAGATTCGAGCGTTTTATTTGTTCTCGGCGTCGATCGTTTTCGGTTCTCTGCTTTCGTTTCGGGAACCATGGTTTTTTTTCTCTTTCTCTTTCTTCAAAGATCCTCTTTATTATTTCGCATCGAAATCAATTAAATGTGGTTTTGAGTTTTTCCTTCCTCTTCCCCATGAGGTTGAGTTGTGTTCAGTTCAGTTGGTCATTAAATTCGCTCAAAGCGCCTTTTGAGCCGTCCATTTTGTGTGTTAAAGTGTGTGTCTGTGTGTGTGAGGGTTTTTGCAATATGGCGAACGTGTTTTCGAAGCCATTGTTATTGTTGTTGTATTTATTTTATTTTCGCCTTCTTATGCTAATTAAAAAGTTTGTTTTTATAACATTTCTCCGTTTCTGTGTGTATTTTTTTCCACTCTGGCTTCAAGAGCCCAGATCGACGGACGTCGTCCCACTTACAGACCCTCTCCTCCCTCTTTTCTCCTTCTCCTCCCTCTTTGGTCCTTAAGTGAAGGAAGCTCGTCGAGCACCTCGTTCAAGATGTTCAATAATGCGTAAAATTTAGAACGGCGTCCGAGGAGTCAAGAGCGAATGGAGCAGGAGAGAATGAGAAAAAGGAGCAGAGGCAGGAGAAGGATAAGAGAGAAAGAGAGTGAGGAAGAAAGAGAGGGAGGGAGAAGGAAAGGAGCTTCGGTTCCGATCCACCTCTTCTCGACGATGGGAAATGAAAAATGGCAAAACTTTTATAAAGTCTCGCGAATTTCATTAAAACATGTATAACAACAAAAATAATACAATAACAAAGCAACAACAAGAATGCAACAACACAAAACATCAATAAGGAAAAATAAAAAATTGTTTTATGCAAATTTTGAAAGAACCGCCCACGTGCCACTCCCCCACCTTCACCCACACCGCCGCCCTCCACTATGACCAGCATGAGCTACTGACCACCATCTTGATGGAGTGGGGCGGCTGTGTGTAGGAGGGCGGGGGTGTTAGGGGGAGATTTTATGGTTTACAGCTCCATTTGCAAAGGTATTAAAGTATTTTTAAAACCTAGCAAATGGCTGGTAAGAGAAGCATCGGGGGCAGCAGAAAGCAGCAGCAGCAACAGCAGCAGTCGCCATTTGCATAATTACGTATTTTAATTGCTCGCACAGCAACAGCACCAACGGTAACGCATGTTTTACGGTCATCGACGGACGGACGGACAGACAGTCGGGCAGACAGACAGAGCAGACAGAGGGACAGACAGAGGGACAGACAGAGGGACAGACAGAGGGACAGACAGAGGGACAGAGAGACGTGGTCTGCGGTTCGTGGCACGCTCGACCAAGTGTCCGACGAAGACGCCGGCCAAGATCCACCTGCAAGGGCAGCAGCAACACATGCGCGTAATGAGAATCCATCCAAAGGGAGTTGGAGTTGGAAAGTGGGAGATATAGAGGAAATTTCGATTAGACAGTCGGGGGAGAAGGTGAGGCGATGCAAGTGAAAAATTATGAATTAATACCAACATTTTATACATTTCCATATTTTTCCACAGCGAAGAATAAACCAAGAATTGAAGTGTGGATATCTTAATGTGGTGAAGTAATCGAGGGGAATATTATCTTCTGGACATAGGGATAGAGGCTACAGTGGGCTGCACGTGTCCAAGAGTTGACTTCACGGTCCCTCTTACCATGCCTTTGGAAGCATTGGAAGAGTGGGAGAAGAAGTCAGGGTGGAATCTTGGCTTATGGAATGCAAGATAGGGCAGCATTTTTATTTCAAAATTTATGTTTTAGTTGAAACTATCAAAAATTATTTTTTTATTCAAAATGATTTAGAGAAAAAATATAAAAACTGAAAATGGGTTTTAATATGTAAAAGTAATATATAAAAATAAATATTATTAATTCAACTATGTATATTGAATGAATGATTTTTTGCAGTAATAAAAATGTGGTATTAGAAATTAGTTTGGTTTAGATTACCATACGTTATCATTCACTATAATGCTCCTCGATTCCTTAGCTACACTCTCTGATTCTCTCACGCACCCTCATTAGAAGTCAACGAGCGCCTGCTGTTGTGAATCATCTGCCCATTGAGCAATATTTCTACGACAAATTTTGACCAACAATCGACAACGAAATAAATATTTTGCTTATCATTCGAGACGGCGCGACATGACATGCAGCTGAATATTTGCTCTTGTTTCCGAGATATTATGACAAATTGTGGAAAATGTGTGCCGTGAACGGAGGAGGCATGGGAAAGAGCATGGCATAGGAGAAAGGACAGCTTAGGAGCGATTGGTGGGAGGGCGACGTGAGGGAGACTTGAGGCGACAAGACAGGGACAGGGACACGGACATGCGACAACATCCATTAGTGGGTGATGCGACAACACATGTGATTGACAGGCCATGACAAGTGAGTTTCGAGACTAATTGTGTCGTCAAAAATATTTTTTGACACTTTTTCCAAACTCTGTTCGAAGATGACGACGACGACGACCGAGAACTACTTAGCCAGGGTGTGAAGTCGTTGAAGTGAGACGCGTTCTGGTACGGCGGTGATTAGGAAAATATTTGTGATATTTTTAGCCTCGAATACTTAAAATATTGACAATGGGACTTGTTTTGTTTTCACAGTCTTGCGTCTCGAAAGATGTCAACTTTTTGTGCCAGAAATGCACATCATTCGATTCCGGATTTCGACATTTCTTCCGATAGACAGATAGTTCTACATAAAATCTATTCCGGATAAAGTTAAACTTTCCACAACTTTGCTCGAAGATTCAAGCAAATCACGAGAGAAAGATCGATTGTGAGAGAGCGAGAGAGAGAGAGAGGGCGAGAGAGGAATGAAGAAAGAGGAAGGGAGTGGAAGCGGAAAGAAATGGCAATCAATCAATTACGAATTCCATTAGCGCCGGATATGACGGACACATATTTAGCATTTGGAGCGCGATTGCAGGCCAACGAGTCCTTGCAGACACACACACACAAATATTCACACAAACTAACACATATTCTCAGAAAGTTATTGCCACATGCTCACGCGGACACACATTTGGAGCTTCATGCATAGTCATGGAGGCAAAAGTCCGTTATTTGCTGACCGTCCGGGGACGTCTTTGGAAATCATACAAAAAGTCAAGTCCGGCTGAACAGTGGGACAAGAAACGGTGAGTAGCATATGAAACTGTGGATGAGTTTTCGTCAGAAATGGCTTATATTAGTCCCACAGTCCACTTCTACAAGCGTAAACAATGGGACTAAGTATTTTCGCCGAACAACATGTCCTTCGCCTCGCAATGGTCGTCCTCGTGCAAGTGCATGTGTGTTCATGCATGTGTGTCTATGTATGAGTGTCTCTGAGTGTGTGTTTGTGTCTCCGGAACGCGACAGACAAGAGACGAATATCGAACATTGACAGGATTTCCATGCAACTAAACGATCCATTTTTAATCAACGAAATGGAACCAAATATTGATAGTTGATGAACATGCGAGAAGTGGGCTGGGTGCCCAGACACATCCTGGCGACCCAACAGGCACGACGATGAGGACGCTGGCGGCACGATGACAACGAAGGCGGCACCAGCGCCGGAACCGGAAACCGGGAATGGATGATAAAACAAAGGCGAAATCTGGCCTGGATCAGGGATTAGACGGGGACTCAAGACTATGAGGCCATGAATGACATGTCATGAGGGTGTTGGCCGGGGTCTGCGGCCTCCGACCCCGGAACTGCAAGGACGAGGGAGTCCTGTGAGACCGAGGAAGCCTTGCAAGAGACGATACAGAGTAACGCCTGGCATATGACGTGGGGCGCGTTGAAATGATTGATGACCCCGTCGAGACGACGACGCCGGAGACGCAAATGAATTTCCGAAAAATGTTGCCAATGCTCGACAATAGTGACAACAATAACAAGAACAAGAACAATAAGAACAACACAACAGACTTCAATAATGAGAATCAGCGAATGTCTCCGAGTGTTGGGTCATGACATCGGAGGAATCGAGAATCGAGTGCATTTGACAGTCCGTGTGCGAAGCACGAGGACGGACGGAGTCTGAGGAATCGCATGAGTCATTTGCGTCTAATTAAAATCGGAAAATCCGCATCCGAACCGATTGCGCTTCCAATTTTCCAAATGAGTTGCGTTGGCAACACTTGGACGGCGCTGTTTAGGTCGGGGTAACGATGCTGAAGCTCGTTAATGTTGGAGTGAGATGTGTAAGGGACCACAAGGGCAGGCAGAAGAGGGAAATTTTTTTGAATATTTTAATCCTCGTTTTACTTCTAAAAAGTTAGAATTCACATTGGTTTTTATGAACTTTCATTGGACGTTGTCTGTCCAAAAGTATAAATCTTCAGTTTTGGCGAATTTTCGAAATTTTCCAATATTAAGATTATCCAATATTTGTTCTGTATAACACTATATTAGACAAAAAACAAAACAATTATAAAATTTTGTTCAATTTTAAATTTAATTTGGTTCATTTAAAAATTTTTTTTTTTAAATGTAATATCTTTATTACTTTAAATTTAAAATTTAACTTTTCTCATTTAAAAATTACAAATTTTTTTTCAATTTAAAATTAATTTAACTTTTCTCATTTAAAAATTTAAAATTTTATTTCAATTTAAAATTAATTTTATTTCTCAGTTTAATAATCTATATTTTTCATTTATGTTGAAACGAATTGAAATCAGAGAAATCCCTCTATGCAGAAAAATAAATATTATTCGTATCTTCGTCTATTTTTGGCAATTATTATTTCAATTATTCCAAATTCCCTTTTCAAACTATGTTTATGCCATTCACAATAGACAAATAAGCACTCTCCAATTCATTCACAATTAAAACAACAACTTTTTAAAATGCTTCTTTCCTGCTACGAGAATTCTCAAAGCCCTTCATTGTTGTTGTTGTTGTAGTACTTTGTCGTTGTGTGTTAAGTTGTTGTTTCTTCTTTGTTGGTGTTGTTTCTTTTGTCAGTTGTGTGTATTGTTGTGTGTGTGGGTGAGTTTCCAACAATTAAATAACGGTAACCTGTCAGCGTAATTTACAGTAAAATATGCGTTTGTGTGGGTGTATCTGTGTGTGTGTGTGTTCGTGTTTGCATTTCCGCTTCTGCCGCCAACACAACAAACACGCCCCCAACCGCCCACCTCAACCCCATCCGACCCCAACTTCGATTGTCTGCTCATGCAATTGTTAATTTGATTTTAACAAACGTTGTTGCTGGTGTTTTTGTTCCTGTTATTGTTGTGGTTGTTGTTGCTTCGTTTACAAATTAATTTTCGGTTGATGATGTTTCGTTTGTTGTTGTTGCTGTTGCCGTTTCTTTTCATGTTTCTGCTCCTGTCGGTCGACGGTCTTTAAACTCGGCTTCCGATTTAAATATCTTTTATGCAAATTATTTCCGATCGATTGCCTCCGAAATGCCTCATGAAACTGAAGTCCGAACCTCCCCCGTCCCTTAGGTCGAGTCTCCCGCATCCCTCAGTGTTTACATTTCAGTCATTTCCAATTAATTTTTATGCTTTTGATCTCCATTGAGAGTTTGTCAGTGGCTTTGAAATCGCAGCGCAAATAAAAACCAAAAGTGATATGAAGAAAAAATGTTTAACGATCTTTTATTTCTCCTTTCTGCGTGTGAATCCAATGGAAGCCATCGATTGCCTTCGTTCGCTGTGCAGTGAAACCTGCTTCTGACTCGATGGTTTTTTATATCTTCACCGCAGGAGTTCGCTAAGGGAAGAAGAGAAGTCCTGGTGGCAAATATGCTAACTACTGTCCAATTAGCGGGGATGTTTCCGTATGGGCAAGTGTCTGATCAGTAGGTGAAGGCAGTCGGAATCTGGTTCAGAATCCATCTTATGAATCTTGCCGTGTTCCATTCATATAAGAATCCTTCCTATAGGTAGATAAGTAAACTCATTTCAAATCTTTGGGTAAATTTTGTGTTAATTCGACATCAAGGGCACACATCGAATACAGCTGTGAACACGAAAATACCAGATTCACCAGATTCTGGTAAATATTTAAATTATTTGAGGAGAGAATAAATATAAATTAAAAATAAATGATTTTTTCATAATAATTTCAAAATCAATCAAACTAAAACAATTTAATTCCAAAATTTCAGCTGAAGGTCATAGTTGCTACTGGTGTTATAATTACAATTTGAATTGTAATTCTAATTTAAAAAAAAAAAAAATTTCAAAATTATAATTTTTTTACAAAAAATATTTTATTAAATGTAAAAAGTGTGTATTTTGTTTTTTAAATAAATGAGATTAGAAACAATTTCCAAACAATTTTTAGAATGTATAAAAATTTTGAAAAAGCAAAATATTTTTTTTAATGTTAGAAATTTTTATTTTAATATTAATAATTCCCACATTTAATGTTATTGTAGTAGTGTAATTTTTCCTTCCCCGATTTTTCCCCCGCGAAAATATTTAGATTCACTTTATGTCATGCATACTAAAACAATATTCGTTCATATTTCCCTGGGATCCAAAAAAATGACACCATCAATAATCCGTCTGTGGAATTAAAATTATCATAAAACTTATGTTTTCTTCGTCCGAAAATTAACAGTGAGAATTTCCTTTTCATCATCATTTTCCCACAATTCTACATGTTCTCTGTTGACTATAGGTGGTGGTTCTTATTGTTGTAGTTGTTGTTGGTTGTAGAACGACATTTCTGAAGATGTCTTGTCATGCGATGCGAGGAATCTATGCTAAATATGCGCGTCAACAGGGTCGAGCGTTGAATTTTATGCAAATGACTTTTGTTGCTGTTGCGGTCGAGTGGAACTGGAAATTGAGCCACTTTTTCCACAGCAACATCAGCAACAACTAAAACCAACAACGCGAACCACTGGCCGCGAGGAAGAGAGAGAGGGAGAGAAAAAAAGATCGCATGTCTCCATGACGCTGATAAAGATCTCCGCGGCGCTGTGACAATCGCTCCGACGCTTGCGTTTAACCGCGTTTAAACTCGCGGAGGTTCCACCAGCCCCTCCTCCCTCGTTACGCCCTCCCGTCCCTCGGGGCGAAATGGAAAAACTGTCCTACCTGTTCATGCCGTTGTTGTTGTTATTGTTGTTGCTGTTGATGTGCTTTTTGATGAACGCCGCGAACCGGAATGAAAATGTCTCGGAGTCGTCCATAAATTATAATTACGTCCGAGCTGTCCCAACGCGAGGAGCCGCGTAACGGTGGCGGGACTGGGGCGTATCGCTAATGATGTCGCCTCGTTGAGAAGCGGGTGAGAGGGGGGCTGACATCGTTGAGGACACTTAAAGAGGCTCTGAAAGGGTTTTTCTTTAAGGAAAATGCCATAATAAAATCAGTCATTAAAACTTTGAAACTAAAGATAGTCTCGGAGATCGGGAGGACAATTGAAGATCCTTGGAGAGAGAGAGAGAGGGAGAGTGGCTAGAGGAGAAAGGATAATATTTTTCCGCTAATGAAAAATGGAAGAATTCCCTGGTCAGTGGTTTGCACACGATCGCACTTGGCCACCTCGACTATTGATGTCGACGGATGGTGTTTGTGTGTATGGATGTGTCTATGTGTATGACAGTGTATGTGTGTGCGTGTGTGGATCGATAAAGAACATTTCCCATGTTACTAAATCATCAGCCGATCAGCCTCTCGAGCCTCGATTAGGGCGGAATCCACAGGTAAATCGAGGATTCATCGCTGACTGCGTGAAATAAAAATGAAAAATTGCTGTTTGTGAGGCGTGGTTCAACCAACCACCACCGCATGCGATCCCCACTGTAAACACAGCCTCATCCGTCCGTCCACCTATCTATCCGTCTTCCACTCGGCGTTCCCGACCATCGACTATTTCTATCTGTCCTCCCTCCGAGGTCGACGAGCGGGACGAGGATCAAAGCGAATGATACAATTAATTTGATCTGCTCTTGATGGATTCGTTCCGAGCGAGAGACCAAAAAACCAAGAAGAAGATGATGAAGGAGGCTGGGTCGGAGACGGCGACGCCAGTGGAAACAATAACAATAACCACAGTAACAACAGCAAAAACAACAACAATGGGAAGACGAACTTCCCTTTTATTTCGATTTTCTCAGAAGTCGCGCATTGATCGCGCTCACATGTTGCATGCGCCCTTCTCTCTCTCTCTCTTTCTTTCACATTGTCTGTCTATCTGTCTGTCGGAGAGTGTCATCTTGGCGCAACAAGAACAACAACAACAACGGTGATATGTTGCATCACAAGGACGTCGTCGCAAGGACGCGATCGCGAGAACAGAAGGTGCGATCGCGATCGTCGACAGTGGATGGTTCTGTTCGTTGTCTGTCGCTCCGTCGGTGTCGATGTATGTGAATTCCGGGAAATAAAGCGTCCATCGATCCTGAGCAAACAGAAGCATGACCAGGACCCGGGCTCGACTGGGGCGCAAGGACGATAAGGATGCGATATGACGATAAGTCGCGAGTTTCGCGCGATGTCGGAGCCATAAACTGATCGCATCGCTCTGAGGGAAGAGCAAACAGTTGTGGCCATAAAATCGCATCTCCTCCTGGTTCCTGAGGGAGAGAGATCGAACGATAGTGAACTATAGAAAGAGAGATAGATCCCTAGAGAGGGAGAGAGAGAGACATATAGAAAAGGCGATCGATAGAAAAGTAGATTCAACGATATAGAGAAGTTCGTTTTGAAAACATTTCTCTCGAATCACTATGAAAATAAAGTAAAACATATTTCGATTGTCATTAGAAAAATAATGACAATCGTTTAACACCTCGTCGGTCGAAATGACAGACAGACAGATGACCTGTTAGACGGACAGACAGAAAAACAGAAAGACATTCAGATGAACTGGTCAAATGTGTCGAAGAATAACATAAATTTTGCACTCGGACAAAGGAACCACAAGTGCCATCAAAACAAAATCATAACCGAGAGACGAAAAAGAGACAGAGTAGGAAAATAATAAAAAGGACACTCACCCACCAAAGGATAACGAAATTTACGAGGCCGCAAACCAAACACAACGGAGATAAGAAAACAAAGGCACAGAGGAGGAGGCCGAGACAAAGACGACTAAAAAAAGAGCGACAGAGAGAGAGAGAGCGAGACTCACGGCAGGGACACCAAAACAACAAATTGATGGCATGACAAAGGGACACTCGAGATGGACAAAATGGGAAAACAATTAGAGACACGCCGTGGGCAGCTGGAGGACACGAAGATCGAGCCGAAGAGGGACAAAAAGAAAACACTTGTTGTCACACCAGACGAGCGGAGTGTGCGAGGAAAAGAGACAGCGATGACCTATGTCGCTAGAGATCGAGCGAGACGTAGATAGAGGGAAACGAAATCAAAGCGAGGCAAATCGAATCGAAGTGAAGTCGAGTGGAGCGAAGTGAAGTGGACCGAAGTGGAGTGGGAAGTGAAGGGTCTGCTGCATGTGACAAGAGGACGACATCACTTGACGGACGTCGAGAACTCGAGTGAAGGAGCAATGAAAATAATTGTGAATTGACAATCGGTCATGCGAGGATCAAGAAGTCACTGGATGAAGGCAGAAAACACAGAGAAGGATCGACGGATAAAGGACGAAGGGAGAAAGGAGGAGGAATCAATGTACCTGTTGAGGGCCATGGCCAACAACAAGGTGCACCTACAACAATGCGAACAACAACCATGACAACGACAATGACGGCCAGGAGAATTGACTCGAAGCGTTTGTCAAGCCTCCGAACGCATTAATCTTGCTGCGACGGCCTGCGGAGCGACGGCGGAGGAGGGCGGCGGATCTGAAAGGGACCGTGAGTTCACACAAACACAATGGCCCGAGGAGAGGGTGCTGAGAGCGAGCCAGGAGTCGGGTCGGCTCTCGAGGATTAACGCACCGGAGTCAATCGAACACATGTCGAATCGATAAATGACACAATTTTCTGAATGTCCTGAAGGGGAGAGAGACAACTGCGCTAGAGCAGGGAGTGACAGGCAGCAAGAGACCAGAGAGAGAGAGTGAGAGAATGAGTCGAAAGCCGAGGATAATGTGCGCAAGGATCGAGTCAAACGGAGATGATCGTTCGGTGCTGCCTCGTTTTTTGCCGATCTTTTGGCTGTTGTTGTTCGGGAAAATCTCATTTGTGTTTTGTCATTTTCTCATTTTTTCCCAATTTCTCGGATTCTTTGTGTCCGCGTTCGTGTGACTCTCGGGTCTCTGGGCGCACTAATGATAGGGCCATCCTCTTGTTCTCTCTCTCGAGCTATTACAGAGCCTCCTCCTATTGTACCTCAAGGAGGCGGAGGCAGCGACGTGATTACATGTGGACCCTATAATTTCGACCGGGTCAATAATCGTTTTTTCTTCTGATTTTTCCATCCGTGATGTTCACCTGATGAACTTCGTATATCCTTTGTCCTTCGGCGAGATGTGCGACTTCTATGGATGCCTGAGCCGAATGCCTGTCATTAATTTTGGACAAGTTTGCGTTAATCGTTCGAGGCTGACGGACGAGGCCGACAAGTGCCGTCGACTGTTTGACGCCGATGGATGTCCACACCATCCCGGGGTTGATCACAGGACTGACCCTGAGAAACCCTGGAGAGTTCGTTTTTAGATTTTAAATGATGGATTCACCGCGCGGCTGACCATGGTCCGAAAATCTTCCCACTGTCATCGAGCGACCGGAAATGAGCGTTTTTAATAAAACTCCAAACTCCACACACTCCAGACTTCAACGAGCTGCCGACGACCATCAATTGTTCCACCAGTTCCTCCCCAGACTCACCAACGTCTCGTTGGATTGGATTCGTCCAGAGGGTGCGGAGCTCCTTTGTCTGTGACTCGTCCTTCATGCTCCCTTTTGGTCGCAGGTTCCTTTCACCTCACTCTTTTCTCTCCTTACAATTTTTGTCCATTCAAAGCTTTTTAATATTGTCGTTTTTTGTTTTATTTTCATTTTCTTTCATTTGCTTTGTATGGCGCATTTTAATTATACGCCATTTTTTCTGTATAATATATATGCATGTTTCCCTTTGACACACGGTTGGTCAAAATGCTTCGAAAAACACGACCTTTGGTTTGCCCTCAGTCTCGGTTTTGGCTCCGGTTGTTGGTGGTACTCTGAGGAGGTACTTGGCTGTGAATTGGTCAGACGCCCCTTCTCACTCTTCCCCAACCCTGGTCCTCTCAATCTCGCCAACTCACAACCCTTTGTCCACCTCCCTTTCAACCCAGAGCCCCATGTGCACACAAAGTGAGAGTTGTTTGCGAGCAGTGGAAGGTAGAAGGATGAAGAATGAAGGACGAAGGACGTACTTCTGGCGCGGTTCGTTGAAAGGGCAGCCTTTAATTAACCTGAAGTAGACTTTCAACAGTGTGGGGGGAAGGTTTTCTGATTTGGGAAAATATTGGACTATAATATTGTGACGAAATTTTTGTTGCAAAACATTTTATTTTTTTATATATTTTTAGTATATAACTATTTTACAAAATAATCAAATTTCATGTAAATGTAGAAAAAATAAGTTATAGTTATTTACTGATGACCTAGATTTCTAATATATTTTTAATATATGTTAGTTTAAAAAAAAAAATGATAAAAAATCATGTAAATAAAGAAAATTTAATATATATTCATGGAACTCGCTGCGGATCTAAAATTTTGATATATTTTTAGTATACTTATATATTCCTGTTTTTTCCAATATTATAAAAAATCATTTAAATGGAGGAAACATAATTAATACTAAAATAAATTTTCAAAAATCATGAAAATGGTCTCCTAATAGAAAGGAAAAACAATATTTCTTCACCGATGACCCAAAGGTGGCGGTACAAAAACTTCGTTCCCATCGTCTGTCGTTGCTTTAAAGGAAATTATCGTCAAAATCTGTCAAAATTCGGGGTGAAATCAAAGCCACGCTTCCAACATGGCGACGACGTCCCATGCTTCCGCGATGACGTCTTTGATTTGCATGATGGATGGATGAGCACTTGAGATGTCATGCAACGATTCACCATCCACCACAACGACACAACAACAACAACAATCGGCGAAACGTCCTTCCTCAGTGAAGGATTCGTCAACCCTTGAGATCTTAACTTGAGTTTTTCCATTACAGAGACATGCGTCAAGAATTGAGTTTTTTTTTGCTTATTGTTCGACATTAAATCCGTATTTACGTATGTATTTGGGTTATATACAGATTATGCACGAATTACATACAAATGTCGAATGAAATCTCAGCACGCACACAACGATAATCGCCGCCTTCTGCAGGAAGAGAGAGAGAGAGGGAGAGAGAGAATTTAAATTCAGGGGTCGGGTCGCGATTGGGGTGTGGATTTTTATTAATAATGTCCTCGAGGTATCCTGCCCTATACTTGTTGTTGTTGATGAGTGAATCTACTTGTGGTTGTTGTTGTTGTTTATTTGCTCATATATCTCGCTTGTAATGTTGCTCATTATATTTTGCATAATGAATGTTGTCATTGAAATTGCCAACAATATAGAACAACAATAACAACAATGCCGCTAGAACAACCCCGCAAATAATGATGAACATAATGAAAGGGGTGAATTCTATACTCTATCTCTTTCTCTCCCTCACTACCATTTTTTGTCATTCACACACATACACTCATGAGGGAATAGAAGGATGGATGGATGGATGGTTTGCACGCACGCCTCCTTGTGGCGAGGCGTAGTAATGAAATCCTTCCGAATATGCATCATATTTCAACAACAACCACATATAGATGAGAATAACAACAATATAGATGAGAATAACAACGAACATAGAGAACAACAACAATGAGAACAACAATGTATATCGTTGATCCTTCGTTTGGTCGGTTGGTTCATGAATGAATCCGGGAAATGATGGAAATGCCGCTCGAAATACTTAACATCAAAATTAATATGCGAGCGCATCGCGCATCCAACGATCCCCGCTCATCCCCTCGAACTGCGTTAGGCCGAGTCGTAATTAGAATCCCGGGGCATATGAGGGAAGAACAACAACAACAACATTGAAGAACAACAACAACATGAAACAACAACAACAACGGCAGGCATCAGAAAATGAAGCCCTTGTCGGTAACCCCTTTTTGTGACGATCGGGGTGAGGGTTTCATTCGAGGTTGTTGGCTGCTAATGCGTCGTCGATTTATTTAGATTGAAACGGACAGAAGTATGTCATTAGCTCATGCCATATTGTACATAGACAGCCATGTATATGCGTGTGTGTGTGTGATTGTAATATGCAATATGGTTAGATGGGTGAAATCGGAGTATGAAAAGCTTCGCCTCAATGGCCTATGGAGGTCGCATGATTGAAAGGGAGTTGATTTCGACTTTTCGTCAGACTGAACTTACATAGATGGAGGTTTTCGAATTTTTCATCTAAGAATTAAAGTTATTGTTGAGATGGTTTGGAAGAAATCTTGAAATTTTTTTTTATTTATTTTCAAATATTTTTAGATTTTAATACAAACATCAGTAATTGCTCTATTAATTTATTTTTATTTTTAAAATTACAAATTTTTAAATTTTTTTTATATATTTAAAAAATCTGAAAAAATATTTATTTTTTGTTAAATCTGAAATATTTTTTCTTTTTTATTGACCAATACCAAATTGAACACGAAATAAATTATGAAAATATTAATATTGAAAAATTGCATTTTAATTATCCTTATAATTTCCTTATATTTCTTAATAGTTATTATTTTTTCTAAATATACATATGATTTACAGTTCCATTGAAAAATTATATTAGTGAATATCGATGAAAAGATTTCTCCCAAATAAAAAAAAACCATATTAATAACGATAAAATTTCTTTCATATAAGTTGGATTCGATTCAATAAGAATTTAAAAATAGGGAAAGAAAATCACTCGAAATATCATTCGTGCAGTCGTGACTACACATCGATGGTGAGTCGTAATAGTTTTCAAATTTCACAGCATTTTCCAGCAACAAAGGCAAATGAAGACAGTTGGACAAAGAAAATCGAAGTCAAAGACAGCGGATCGACGAGCGATTCGGAAAGTTAATTACGCAGCAATGAGAGCGCAATTTTCAACACTTCAAACGATCGCTTGAGGTTCTGGAGTTGGAGGGTGGGAAAAAAAAACCAAACTACAATATTATTAATCAAATAATTCCAGCCTGGGGGCCACGGGAAGAAAATGATCGAGTGCGCCTCCCTGCCTGGCGGAAAATTACATCAAAAGAGCAACGAGCGAACAAAGGTCGCGAGTTCCTCCTGACGCCACTGTACAGTGCACAGTGGGCACCGTGCACTGTCATCCGGTGTCGGAGCCGCAGGCCGGTTGATCATTGTTTCTCGGGGAATTATGACAGCGGCTCGAGGTGCCGGCCACGCTCGGGACCGCGCGCCATAGGTGGCAACAGCGGACCGTGGAGATTTCCATAGAATTGTTCTTTCAACCCGCGCCGACGTCGCCGTTGTCGAGGGGACGCCGACAAAGCCAGGATTCCGATTGTAATTAACGTTATCCTTTACATCGCCGAAGCGATCGTGGCGTTGAGATTCGGCATCGTGACGTTGAGATTCGTCTTCGCCTCCCTCTCCAACTGGGATCGTGATCGAGCAGAAAACGATCAGCGAAGGACACGAAGCCTCGAGGGACCGGCCGAAGGTCTTCGGTGGCGCTTCGTGGTCCCCGAACGCCTGTCGCCGCCGCTCGGCTGCATAGTTTTCGGAAGTCGTCGGTACCTGTTGGCGAATTTCCAACTGTTTGATTGATGAGAGATCACCGTCCACCCATCCATCCATCGATCGATCGTTTTCGGTGGCAGCTGATGTCCTGGTAATTTATGCGACGATCTGGTGAGTTTGTCCTCGGGTTTCTGCTGCCGTTGCTGATGCTGATGCTGTGAAGGAAACCGCTGCGAAAATTGATGAACCTGCTGTCGTTCGGATCGGTCGAGTTGACAAGATCCTGCCGAGCGATCGCTACCTTTCACCTTCGTCGCCCGAACAGGAGCAACCGGCGTCGAAGGACGAACCGACGACAACGGCAACGAAGAGGAAAAACGATGGCCAATTACATGCACGGTCCGAAAGGAAAGGGATAATTAATTTCATGGACCCGTTGCCCATGTTGCGGGTGCCTTCGTTGCCATCGATCGTCCTGCGATGTCCTTTTTGTTCGCCTGCTCGGAGGGGTTTCGGCGTGGTCTTTTCTTTCGCACGGATTTCCCTTTGTTTCAGAGCTGGCGTTAAAACCAGCCAACAAAAGACGCCGCACGATGAAACTCATTGTTTGAGCTTCGCGTTGTCGGATCTGTTGTTGTTTTGCGAATTTTCCTTCCCTTTCGGGCCCTAGCGCATGGCGCTACACACACAATGCCTGATCGCTGATCCGACATCCTCAGCATCCGTTCGTTCCATCCACTCCGTCCGTCCGTCTGTCCTTTTAGAAGTGATCTATTTCCATAATTATTCATTCGCTCCGCTCGATCGTGGCTGCTGGCTGTTGCTGATCCGTCGAGGATCTACCGAGAAGCGGAAAACAAAAGGGAAGAAAAAAGATCAAAGCCAGCCTCAGGTGCTCGAGCCCCTTGTTAAGTCGGAAAATTATAATTGGCTCAGTGTAAAAGCGGTCAAGTTCTGAAACAAAGTGTCCGTAAACAAGGCCAAACGAAGATCCGTGGCATGCCGAAGGTACGGAAGTAGGTTTCTTCATCGCTCGGGCTGGTCCAAATCAAAGACGGTTCAAGCGAATCATGTGGAGAAGATTTATATTCAGTTGCAGCCTCCAGAAAGATTTTCGGAGGTGTTTCAGAGGACTTTGATATATTTCAGGAATCAAAAATAAAATCAAAGATAAGCAACCGTTTATGTATCAGTAAATAAACAAATAAATTTCTTCAAATAATATTTAACACAAAAAAATAAAAATAATTCTCCACAGAAGGATTTCAATATGCATAATTTCAGAAATATATTAAATTAAAAATAAAGTAAATAAATAAATTATTTTCTTCAAATAATTTTCAGTAAAACATAAAATAAAAATAAAAAATCTATAAAGAATGTTAAAAAAAGGCTTCTACCATGTAAAATTACAAAAATATATTTTTAAAAAAATATTTCCAAATTATTTTTTAATTTTAAAATATTTCTTATTTTTTAACCTAAGAAAATGAAATTATTTTCCTTCTATCAAAATAAGTGTTTTCTGTTAAATTAGGAAATATATCAAACGCTATAGTTTCATCCTATAATAGAAAACTCGATGAAGCCTTCGAATTCACAGCATCCAATGTTGCCAACTGGCACCATGGGAAATTCTGCTCCCCACGTCACTAGAGCGAGAGAGATGGAGAGGGTGCGAAGGAGGGACCTCGACTCACATGGGGAATCCATCTAAATCTGTCATTGTCACAGACGTCTGTTAACCTCGTTGAGCCAAAGTCCATGCCTGCTTAGACCCCCTGATCCCGGATCCTTTCCGTCGCCTGGCGTCTGTCGCTTGACGAGCTCTTTACCCGCTCTCCCTTGACCCGGCCTCCAACCCGACCTGCTTCATCTTCTTCCCCTTCACCATCGTCGTCGTCGTAACCTGCATCCAACAACTGTTGCCGCATTCAATCATTGTGAATTTTCGGTTGACATGGTTCATTATTATTTGATTGTTCGAGCGTTTGACGAGTGTTGCCTCATATTTGTTACAATTTACTCTCCAGCCCCGCATCCCCCATCCGTTCTCACACTCGGCGACGATGTGTCAAGCCTCTCTCTAAACGTCTGACAGCTGTCAAATGAGTTCACACACGGCGAGTCCGGGGTTGTAGAAGGGGAGAAAAGTCTCTGTTTCTTTGATATAAGGTGAAATGTCTTTGATCCGGTGAAAGACTTTCCTCGTTGGGGGTCTACAGGACGTCTGGACGGGGGTTCTCAGTGAGGAGGAGGAGGCATTGAGGTGTATGAGGGGTCGAAGAGCGGATCATTTCGTCTCGTCCACATTCCATAAGCCACAAATGGCCGATTCATGTCAATCCCGATGTCCTCCTAGAGTCAGGCCTCTCACCTACATTTATTTCCAACCTCTTCTACTACTTCCCTCTTCATCAAATGCGTCCTTCTTCTTCTATTACTTCCATCCTTCTTCTACTTATTGCTTTCTCCCCACTTTATCCTCCACTGTCCGCTTCTTCTTCTCCTTCGGGGTCCTATCTTATCTGACGCTCGCTCCAACGAAGTCTCGCTCAGAACGAAGCCGACCAGCTGCATGGCTTAGATACAATTTTATGCATGCGATAGATTAGAAAGCATCTCACGGCAGATAAACGACAACGACATAGCAGACGGCAGCGACGTCGGCAGCATTGCCAACGTGCCTGCTTCGACTCCCCCCAGTTGGGGCTCCGCGGCCTCCTTCGAAGTGTTGCTTGTGGCCTCCGAAGTGTGGCTCGCGGACTCAGATTTGGCAGCGATAACGCAGGCGCTCGTGTGACAGAGACAGACGCAAAAGACGGCGAACTGAGGCACCCACGGAGAGGGAGAGAGAGAGCGCTTGCACTCTCTAAATTACAGCTGCCTTCACCGGCCGTGGCTCCAGCGGCGCTCCCTCGACTCTGCATAGATTGGAGCTGGTCGGCTGGAGCTTATCAGTGGCTGCCATCTCGACAGCAACAGCGTCGCGAGCAAGGTTATGTGTGTCCAACAAGCCGCATCAACTCATTCTGGGGTTCTCGCCGGATCTCGGTGGATCTCGCTGGATCGCATCGGATCGGATCGGCCTGGTCCGTTCGGCGCCGTACGCAAGGAAACCGCGAGTGAGCGCGCGCATGCGCAGCGAGAACAACAAGTCGGCGCAGTCAGTCAACAGCGCAGTTACGCGCCCGCCGAGTGCTCGCGGATAATGGGAAAATCTTGTTCAGAACATTTGCCGCTCGGTTCCGCATTGACACCGCCACCCTACCTCCCTTCTTCTTTCTTCTGGGTCCATCGTTCGACTCCCTCCTTTGGGTCCATCGTTCGACTCCCTCCTTTGGGTCCATCGTTCGCTTCAAACGGCTCCCATTCAAAGGGCCGTCGCAGTCGAAGAAGAAGAAGCTCCACAAGAAGCAACCGAAGGCTTCGTGAATACTCAATGAGCTGGGGGGGTTTTGAAATTCTCTCTCTCTCTCTCTCCGTCAATTAATTGGCAATTTCCACAAGGACTAAAACTGATCATCACACACAAAGTAGTTGGAGTCGAGTGAAACCTACTTAAACCTCATCTCATGTCGACCCCGTTTCTTCGTAGCCTTTAGCGGTCACTTTGTCAGATCAGCCTCGAGGAACTGTGTGCGAGTATTTATTGCAAATACATTTATAAACCACAGTTATCAGGATTAAGATCCACATTTAAATGAACATTCGCCAAGGCATCACAATAAAATCCACAGCGAAAAACACTCCTCACACACTGACACCCATAACACATAACACCTGAGACCCCAACGAACTCCCCGCCATCTTCCCCGTCGTCCTGTTCCTTCCTCGGGCTCATCTCCGAAGTCGGGCTGCAATCTTGCTAATTAACCATTTGAATAATCTCAGCTTTTATGGCCGGCCGCTCCAGAGCCCGTTGGCTAGAACTGACTGCGCCAGGCTGGGCCAGGATGGAGATGGAACGGGGACGGTTGGGGCCGAGACAGACCGGAGTGTCTCAATTTCAATCGCAGTCGTCGACAACACGTGATTAGCCAAAGAAACGACCGCCTTGCGTGCTAATAACGATTGCCTCCCATTCGATGGCGCGGCCTTCGGTCCATCGGCTTCCATCCTCGGGGGGCGTGGCAGGAGGCGGAGGGGGGACAGTGGGTTGGGAGGCACAGCCGTTGATGAGGCCAGGCCGACGAGGATCGCGACATCGGTTAAATTCTAGTTTAGCTGCCGGCCTCACCGTTAATAACTGAAAATTATATGCTCTCCGGGGACAAAAGGAAAAAGTCCGAAACCGGCCAGGAACGAACGATATTCGCGTCGACAATACAATTGAATGCATGGCTGTGTCATTGTTGTTGTTCTTGCTGTTCTTTCTTCTTTGACCATCATGTGGTCAGAAGCGGAAAAAGTTGCTCCTCCAGCAGCTGTTCGTCGTAAATTTCTCTCACTAACCCGATGACGACGACGACGACGATGATGCACTGAAGCGGCCGACAATCCATCGACTATGTCCAACTATCCTCGCAATGGCCTACTCTCGACATCTCCGATGGACAGATAGATAAATCGGTAGAAGATCCGGAAGTCGTTGAAGGTAATTTGAATGAGGGAAGGCATTCAACGATGCTAACGATGAATGCCACGAGATCATGAAGTGACATTTGGCCCGAGATTCTTCTGTCCACTCTTTCCATTCTCTATATATCTTTGTCTCTCCCTCTCTCCTTCTCTCTTTCCTTCTTCTTTCTTCTTTCTCTCTCGCTTCTCCTCACTCGGTCATTGTCATTGTAGACTTGAATCGGGGACTTCCTTAATGAGCCTCCTCGTGTCCACCGTGCCGACGATCGTTAGTCTCTGTCTCCCCCTCCCTCCAAGTGACCAATTAAAAATGCCTCAGCGACCTCCTTCCTCACTTTCCCCCTTCTCCCCCAGTACAAAGCGTCACCAAGATCCACGCAGCTTCCTGGCACATGTCGACTTCTCTCTCTGTTCTACTAAAGTTCTTTTCTCGTCTAACGGCAGAGACAATTATATCTGGTCTGGCCTTTGTTTGGACTTCTTGTTCCATTTCTAAGAGACGCTTCTCTTCCCTCGGGGCGCAGCAGCCGTCGCTCGAATGTCATCATCATTATCCAACCGACCAAAGACGACGACGACGACGACGATGGTGATGGCGATGACGTCGTCTATGACGCGAGTGGAAGAAATCGTTACAGATCAGTCACGAAATGCTCCCAAACTCATTACAACTGAATTACCATCGGTCGCCTCAGTCAACATCGTCGTCATCGACATCATCATCATCATCTTCGTCGTCTTCAGGTCCCCCCTCGGCCTCGCCCCCCATCTTCGTTCAATGGACGTTTGGCGATCGCATTCCATTCACTCGGACCCGCTTCGACTTTTGTCATTTGTGGCTTTGATGGAAAGTGGCCGACTGGGGGACGGAGAGTGGACGACGAGGGGATCGAGGAGAATGAGGCGGTGGCACAGGATGGGCCGGAGCTGGAGGCAGGGGCAGCGACAACGTGTGCCAGCGCCACATTCCACGGAAGGCGAGGGGTTGGGGGCCGAGAGACGAAACCGGAGGAAGCGAAACATCAATGGGAGATGAAAGAAAGACGATGGACGGTGAAGCCGACCGACCTCTGATGGAGATGGAAATCAAGATGAATGGACGTTGGGGCTGGCGACAGACGATCGCGCGTCGACCTGACGCCAATTCGTCGCATGTCATTCAAACGAATGTCGAGGGGCCGCCGCCAACAGAAGCTTCGGAAGCCGCGGAAGCGAAGGCAGCCATCGACCAGAGAGAGGACAATTAAATATCAATGGAAAAGCAAGAGACGACTCCCGAGTTTTTGTTGTGTCGTTGTCGTTACTGTTATTGTTGTTGTTGTTGTGGATTATTCCAAAGCGTGCTACTTTCTATTCGGTATTCGGAACGAGTATTTAATGACATTTAATGAAGCCCACTGTCAGAGGCTCCCCTCCTCGGAGACTCGGCTCGACTCAGGTTCAGTTCAGGTCATCGTTGGATGGATGGATGGATGGCTCCGATGGAGGACGGCGGAAATCTGCGTATGTCGGAGATTTCGTTTGTCATCGCGATGGCAGCAACAGCACGACTTCGGCTCAACTCGACTCGACTCGGCCCATTGTTCGATCGACGACGATCGGATGAATGAATGGATCGATCTGGAGTCCCATGAGGACGGGGCCAACGGGGTGGGGTTCGGTCTATTTTGCAACCTCGCATGTCATTAATTAATTGACTTTCAGAGATTGTTTTCGTTTTGATTTTTTTTATTTTGATTATTTCGGTTTTTTTTTTTCGATTTTGATTTTCGGTTTTAATAACGTGAGACAATGGGTTCGCGACTGATTGATTCGTTGCAATGTGGATCAAGGTTTCTCAACAGGCCCGGGGGTAAATGGTGGGGGACGACTCCCCGGTGTGAGATGGAAATCGCTCGCATCCGTCGATAGGCGGAAATCGTAATGTGATCGTGAGACCGGGACTGGAAGAGATTTCGTCGCAATCCGTCGATCGTCCGGGGGAAGGGAGTTCGAAGGGTGTTGGGATCATTGGCTCTCGAATTAGGGGAAATTAGAGGTTTCATAACGACGTTCATGCCTCGAAATATCGATCACTTATAGTAATTTTCCCACTCTCCATTTCTGCGTTGTGATGTCTCTCTTTCGCGGGCTTGTGCATCTTTTTGATGTCTCTTTTTCTCTTTGACAGGAAACTCACCCTTGTCGTCGGCCATCTTTGCTGTCATCCGCCAAAATGTTGGTCTATCGAGCGACGTCAACAACAACTACATCCACTCGTCATCGTCCTTATTTACTCTCAGTCGCTCGTCCTGCACTGAGGATCACTGTGTGCACCCCATGGTAATCAAGGATCCTTGCTTACATAATACTTTTTTTGTTGTCGCTGTTATTGTAGATGTTGTTTTTGCCATCATTCCCATCTTGTTTATAATCCGCTGTTATTGTTGTAGTTTTGTTGTTGTTGTTCTCATCCTTTTTTATATCCCAATTATTTCGAGCTGCTTCTGTTTGTTCGCTTCCTGTGTTACGAACGTCTGGCGCACACAAAAACCCACTGTCTAACAACAACAACAACAATAACAACATCGTGTACTCAAAACTACTACAACAACTACTAAACAACGAACAACGAAGTCGCAGTACCAACAACAACAACAACTGGAGACAGACGCCCTTCCATCCTCATCATGTATCAAATGTTTTCACAAGTAGTTTTTATTACAACGATTTTAACCCCCGCCTCGTGCTCGTCCTGCAAAGGACCCCGGGACGTTTCCATCCCCCTGCTCTACTTCGACTTCCACAAGGCACATTCGTCCGACCGACCGACCGCCATCTTCTGCACCGACCCAATGTTATGCCAATTGAGGATTATTTTCGTTCCCACTCGAGGTCCGCTCGAACGAATCCCGATCATCGGTTGCGTCTCCGCCTCAGCCTCGGTATAGTCTACATCTTCTTCTTTATTTACTATACCTCAACTTCAATCTCCGTCGTCCCCTTCCTTCTCATTATCATCACCATCATCGTCCACTACATGACCTTTACCATAGTCCAACTTTTGCCCTCTTCTATGTAGTGGACCTTGGTCTTCGCATTCATTGTTTTCACAATATTTCATTTGTTCGCTGTTTCGTCATTTACCTCTATATGTCTCACCCTCACTATAACTCCCTCACTATCTCCCTCTCTCTCTTTATCTCATTTTCTCTACATTTTTTTCTTTTCTCTCGCACTCCCTCTTCATTAATACCATTGGAAAACTATTGTCTGCGAAATTACAAAATTGAATTATTAATAATTCTTCAAAAACAACACAAAACAAATGAAACAAAAATAATGAAAATCCAATGGAAAACAGGAGAAAGTATTGAGTTTCGCAAGCGGGTCCTTGCAAAGGATTTCGCGCTCCTGCAGATGCCGGCTGCTGACTTGCGTAATCTAATAATTGGCCGTCGATTGCCATCGACATGGTATTTGTTTTCGCCCGGTTGGGATATTCCAATGACTAGTGGGAGATTGGAGATTGCAGAGATATCGGTTTGAAATGGGATCAAAGAATCGCGGCGAAACGTGGTCTGGGTGGCATTCGCTGGTCTTGATTTCGATGTAATAAAACTCCGAGAATACTCGTGTTTCGAAGAAGGAATAAGGTTTCGGTTTTGGTAGAAAAATCAAATTCGTAATAGTTTTGATTCAAAACCAAGTTCTGATTTTGATGATGGAGAATCGAATTAATTTAGAAATAATCAATGTTTATCGATTAATAATCATTGATAAATAATTACTGATGAAAAATCATTGATCAATTATCCACGTAGATCTTCCTGTCATTCTCTACCCTGATCTCCCTCGACCCAACCGCTCACCCAAGTCCTTGAGGAATTTCCACAATTTTCACAGGACAAATTAAGATGTAATCGTACTTAAATGAAAAGACAAACACAGAAATATCCAACCCACGACAAAAGAAAAGGAAAAGAAGAAACATTTAATTCACTTAACGCAGCAGGCGGAAGTCCTTCGAGCGAAGTTCCCCAAGAATTAGCCAATTGAAATATCCTTGACGGCAAATAAAAACCACTTCAAGGAGCCCAAGACGAAGACGATCCGGAGCAAACACACAAAAAATATCAGATAAAGACATTTGCAAGGCAAATAGAAGGAAATGTGGGGAGAAGTGGAGAACAATAAAAAACGCTGCAGAGAAAAAAAACACGATGAACTTAGGGAAGGAGGTGGAGAGGGAGTAAATGGAGGTGGAATATAAGGAGATAGGGGAGGAGGCGGAGAGGAAGTGGAGCAACAATAGAATTTCGCGATATAATCCCCAATTTTTACGGCTGTTGTTGGGGTTTTCTTTTTTCTTCTCGTTGTTGTCATTATGCTTGTTGTTGGAACGGAGCAAGAGTTCGCTCCGTCTCATTCTTTCGCAGAGACAGTGGGATAGAGAGTGAAACAGCCAGAGCGAGGGAGACAGTGGGGGAGAAATGGGAGACAGACAGTTGACTGAACGATGTTGTCCCTGACGAGCCGCAATCGACAGCGAACTCGCGACTCGTTTGGGGTGGCGACAAGGTCGAGGGGGTCGAGGGTGGCCAGAGGGAGACAGGGGAGGAGGTCGGGGGTTCCCGGCCTGTAATGCGATTCATTTGGCAGATCAGAACATCATCAATGACAGCTCGGAGCTCGGGGGAAAACGAGACGGAGAAAAAACAATTGAAAATAAAATCAAAAAAAAGAAAATCTACAAACGAAAAAAAAAAACGACTCCCACTTTTGGTATTTGTTATCTCCCCCCACCCAGCGAATCCTCGGGAGCGCAATCAGCGTGTCCTGCGTATCCTGTTGCGGGTTTTGATTGCGCGGCTGACGCGCTGTCGTCGGCGTCGCCTCCCCGTCAACGCCAGGGTCGCCACCGTCGCTCGCTGACAACTTTATTGCGAATTAAGTGATTTGCATGAGGGGGCGGAGAGATGGGGCGTGGCGGGTGTCGCAGCTGGTGGCCTTGGTGGATCCTGTTGTCCTGATTCGGAGGATGGTGAGGGAATTGAGCGAAACTGGTAACATTTCGAGGAGATTATTTTTTCGCTCTTTTTTTGTGGAATTATATATTTTTTTGTTATTTTTTATATCGCTGATTGCGATTTTTTACGCGCAGTGTTGATTTTTTTTTTGTTATTGGTGTCGATTGTTGTTGTTATCACAGTGGTTGTTGTTGTCATCACTGTTATTGTTGTTGTAATTTACGAACACGATACTCGTGGCTTGTCCTTCGGCGCATTTTCTACTGGAAAATTACGATGTCCGGCGGCCCAATGAAGAGGGATTTCAACAGGATTTTTCGCTCTTCGTGTTTTCAGAAACGCTTGTGATGAAATGAATTTCCTGCTTTTTTTTGGTTTTTGTTATATTGTTGTTGTAATGTGGTTTTTGAATCCACTGTTGTTGTACAGTGTTGTAGTAAATGTTGTTATTATTGTTGCTGTATGTCGGAGTATGCGTGCCACGCAGGACGACATTTCAATTTACTGTCCTTTGTAAGGACCAGGTTCGTGTCAAAAGCTCATATTTCCCAATCCCTGTATGCTTCCTCCTCCAACCCGAGTTCACGCTCCAGGTTATCCTTGCATGTCCTCGCAGGGCGGGCGCCGCTGTCTGGCTCCCGGGATCCCCAGACCGCAGTCGGATGCGATGATATACATCGTGTTTACATGACACTTAAATCGCTGTTTTTACGCATTTTATTTCCATTTTCACATTTTCACTTTCATTTTTCGCTCTCTCATTCCATTTTTCTCATTCCCTCTCTACATCAGTCTCTCTTTTTCATTGCTGAAAGAAATGTTGGAAAAAATTAATGAAATTTTAAATTGATTGAGTTCAAGGGATAATTTCGAGCATTTCATCTCGCGAGCTCGGAATTTCACTCCAATCTTTCCATCGCGAAAGTGAATTCAATTTGGTGAGTGATTAAATCCTTCTCGGAACGAGTAAAGGACCTCGCGAGGGGATGAGGAAGGATTGTGGGAAGCATTTGGAGGCCGTATCGATAAGAATAAAAACCATAAAACCATTTGTTATATACCATTCATATCATTATTGTATCGATTGAAGGATATTCGAAATAATTTAATCGAGTTCAAGGTGAAGTGGAAACGAGCGAAAAGATCTGTGAAATGTGATTAAAGGTCGAGTGATATCGATTGAGGAAATACTTGCAAAAATTATTGCAAAGATTATTGAGAGAAATAAATATTCAAAGTATATATTCAAGGAAATAAAATCGAGGAAAAAGAAATTGAGAGAAAACTCATCGAGAAAAAGGTAATTGAAAAATGGAATCGAGAGAATAGTAACCGAGAAAAAGTTATTGAGTAAAATTTAGCGAGCTAAAATTTATCGAGAAAAAGTTATAGAGAAAAAAGTTATAGAGAGAAATTTAGAGTAATCGAGAAAAAATTATCGAAATAATCGATAGAAACGAGTTATGGAAGTATCGATATTAAATATATGAATTTGTTTAAAAATTTGTATTCAAGAAAAATATTTTAATCGAATGAAAACTCATCTGAGAATTTTGGAAATATCTCAAATTGCTTTCAATAAAAATTCCTTCCAGGAAAGACAGAAACAAGAACAAGGCGAGGACAGTCAGATGTCTTGTGGCCCAGAGCAAATGCCAAGCCTCCAGACGGCCAGCCTCGCTCAACCCTTGGGCAGGGTGCGAAAAGGAACCCTTGATAGTCATAATTTCGACCTCCACCCTGTTTTCTTCCAATCTCTCGTTTTCCCAAAATTCACGAGTCCTGGCACGACGAAGGATTCCCCACTTCCCAAACCTTCTCCCGCCCTTTAATGAATGAAATATGTTTCTATTGATTTTCCGCATAATTTTCCGTAAACGTAACGCAACGCAACGCAAGGTAATTGAGCAACGTAAGGCTACCCTTTCGCTTTCGCTCTCGCTTTCGACGGAGGAGTTTTTCCTGTGAAAATATTTGTATATATATTTATGTATTGAGAGACTTTTATATATAGACAGACCGAACTCGATGTCCGCGAAGCAGACAAATTAAAGAGGGATCGAAGAGGGAGACAGAGAGAGCGAAAGAAGGAGATAGAGAGAGAGAGAGAGAGAGAGAGAGAAAAGTTTGAATGGGAGAATTTGGCAACTTTGGCAACTTTTCCACAAATCGGAAAACACAATATCCCGTAGATGTCCTGACGATATCCTTTGCATTATAATTGTCCACGATGGTGACGGGCAGAGCTCGAGGCATGGCGAACAAATGGACAGACAGACTACAAAAGAGAAACACTGACGGACGGACAGACTGAACGACAGACAGACGGATGGACAGACAGATGGAGAGTCGCAAAATAAACAGAGACGGACATATTGCAGCAATGGGTGGACGAAAGGAAATCGAGTCCTGCCTTGAAAGCATCCCGTTTGCGATCTCCCATTGGGATTTAATTAGGATGGGTTCGGGTGGAGAATTAACCCTTTATTGTTCATGTTGTTGGTGTTTGTGTTCGCCGTGAACTTTGTTGTTTGCGGTGTTTTTTCATTGTTGCTGCTGTTGTCTGTCGTCGCAACGGCGGCCGTGGAGTCCTCTCGTAATGAGGCCGCTGACGTTGGCTCTTTTTCGCCTTCTGTTCCATCTCCTCCTTTTCCTCTTCCCCCACGGCCTCGCTATCGTTTTACAAGCCGCCTGCTCTAATGAGGCTCCCCTTCCTTTGGCTACGACTCCTCCGCTCTCGTCCTTTTAATGCGCGAAGCTTCTTCGTTCTTACGCTGGAAGGAAGTTTATTAATTTTTGTGCCTTTCGCATGTCGTCGGCTCTGTCTCCAGGACGCTCGTCCTGGTTGTCAACATCCGGTTGGGCGGCGACGACGACGACGGAGAGTTGGGCGAAAACGACGCCGAAGTGGGTGGGGTCGACAAAAGTTCGGCCGCAATAATTTTTAATTGAAACTCGTGGGGCTTCGAGCTCTTAATTAGAGCGCCAGATGAATTCAGGAGGAATCGCCTACCAGGATGACTCTCCTGAGCTTTATCCTAGTTGTCGGGCGGTCGAAGGACCTCGTTTTAATTGCGTTGCCGCCAAGTCGTCGTCGTCGTCGGAAACCTCAATGGAAGCCATCTCGATTGCTCCGAATCGGCTTCGTCTCTTCTTCTCGTGTTCTCAATCGCCGCCATTTACAATTTTCAATCGTCCTTCGGCCATGTCCTGCAGGGCGAGGTCGATGTCAATGGGAGGGGTCGATGTCGATGGGAGGGGTCGGTCATGGGCGCACCAGGATAAAGGGGGAGGGGTTTCGTCGTTGAGGTTTCGCATGCAAATCACTCGCAGAGGACAGAGCGGAACAGAACAAGGACAGGAGTGGAAGGATCAACCCTTGCTTTGGCTTGGGTTGCATTGTTGGTCGACATTGTTCTTGGCTGTTGCTCCGTCACCGACGTCGTCGTCGTCATCGACTCCTGCTGCTGACGTCGACCGCCGCTGCTGCTGCTGTTGATGCGGCTGTTGGTGGCAGAGGGAGACGTAACTGTAGTTTTGATCCCTGACGATTAGTCGTTGTTGTAGTTGAATCAGAATTTTTGTAATTGTGTGCATGGAATTGAAATTCGTCTATGTACAAAATAGAATTGTTGTTCTATGTACAAAATAGAATTGTTGTTGTAGTTGTATAGAGAATTGTTGTTGTTGTAGTTTTCATATTACAAATGCTATTGTTATCATGTCCATGTAGTTGTTCCTATCGTTGTAGTTGTTCTTGCCGTTGTCATGTCTTCAATTCTAATTCCAAGCTCAACTCGTCGATGTCTCTAAAACGGAGATGGAGGATTGTAAAAAAGTGGCAAAGGGTGGATATAATGAAATACCGAAAGAGTTCGAAGAAGAGGAAGATCTGAAAGCATCGAATACAGTGGGATTCTCAGATCTACATGGAGACAATTCTGTTAATTTAAATGATCCTAGTTGAACACCAACCGCTTCTCAGAGTTAAGAAAACCATAAATTTGATAGAGTCAAAAAGCAAAGAGTGAGCGAGAGTGAGGACGAATATCATGACCATGAAACCAAGGGCCGCCCTGATGTTAACCACATGAAAAAAAGGAGTCCACGCGTGATTTGTGGCCACGCGAAGGCGTTGACAGGCGAACAAATCTCCCCACAAAGGACACCGGGGATTCCAAGAGGACACCCCGAGAGAAGAAGCGATAACGTCATGGGAAGCACGAGGAAGGACGACAAGAAGCGAACCAGAGAGAGAACAGAGGATCCAGAGGACAACGATCGGAGGACGATCACCTGTGCGTGTGTCCTGCGGGTTCGAATGAAAAAGAAGGAGAAAAAACACCACGAAGGAGGACAAGAAAAAAACAAAGGGAAGAAAGAAACACTTGCGGCCGAAAGAAAGGACACGCCGACGCTAATTGCCGAGACAATGGCCAGGACCCAAAATATGTCATTGTCCTTTTTATGGCTTGACAATTGCGTTGACACGGACGTCCTCCTGAAGGAGGAGGTGGGGGTTTTCACAGGAATCCACCACCGATTGAGGGGCGGAGCCGACAGAGAGAAAAAGAGAGAGAGAGAAAGGAACACCCAGTGCATGAAATCTACCACATAATTAGGATTACGTCATTGTTTCCCCGACCGCGGCCGAGGGAAATAAAATATGAAACGATATTCTTTGTGCGAGTCCTTTGTCCTCCCATTGTCCTTGGGAGACGCCTTGGACACAACACCGCAGCGATCGGCTGTTGTTTCCAGCGTCGTCGTCATGGGTATCATCGTCATCATCATCGTCATCATCACTGGCAGGAGCAGAAGCAAGAGCAACAACAACAACAAGGCCGTGGACCTTTGTGTGGTCTGCTAATCCGTCGTTAGTCCGTTTATGTCAGCTGCTGCTGTTGCGATCAGGTAGGGCCGGATCCTGCCACAGGTATCGACCTCCTCCTCCTTCGCCGCCTTCGAGACTCACCGCCCATCATCATCGTCATCACCAACATCGTCCTTATCACCATCAGCAACACCATCGGCCGGCGAGCGTCCAGAAGTCTGGGGAAATTTTTACGATTTCCGAAAAACATCGTCGTTCGACGCCGTTCGAGGACGCGCTCCAGTTTAACTGCTCTAGTTTAACCCTTTCGTCCTTATTCGTCATTTAACCCTCTCCCGTCTTCGCCATTTAACCCTTTCCCATTAACCCATTCGGCTTCGGACAGGAGAACCTTTGCTTGGCCCTATTTTAGGGTCGGCGCGTATTTTATGGCTGGGATTTTTCGCCCATCGTCATCGGGGACTTCTTCGCATATCCTTCTTATTCATATTCATTACCTTCTTCTTCTTCATCATCACCTTCTTCGTCATCATCAGCTTCTTCGTCATCATCACCTTCTTCAACATCATCATGAACTTCTTCGCCATCTCATGATCATGAGTTTCTTCTTCGTCATCATCGTGAGATTCTTGATAATCATCATAAGCATCTTTGCCATCATCAGCATAAGGATACTCTTATTATTTTTCAAATCTTCGTGATTTTCTTTATCTTTATCCTTCATAATCATTGTCATGAGTTTCTTCGTCTTCATCATCACGAGCTCTTCCTCATTATCGTTTGTTATCATTTCATTTTTCGCAATCACCAGAGCATTCTCTTCCTGATCTACTTCGCCTGGTTCAGTACCGCCTTCTTCATCATTCCTTCGTCCTCTTCATAATCGTCTTTGCCTTCTTCATCATCACCTTCATCCTCTTCTCCATCATCATCATCGTCCTCCTTCTTCGTAGCCCCGCCCCTACCTGCGAAGCCTCGTTTACGACGCCCCTCTTGTTTATGGGCTTCATTATTGTGTCCGCCCGTCGCTTAGCTCAACACGCCAAAGGAACGGGTTAATTCGCGGCCTCTCTCACTCTCTGTCTACCTCTCTCTCTCACTCTCGCTCGTATTCGCCTCTTCCCCTTAACCCTTTCGCTCATTATGAATGCGTTTGTGCGTGCGTTCGGTTTTATGACGCGAGCGATATTTTCATTTACGATTCCATTATAGTTTCAGACGACATTTTAAACCTTTTTAGAGCAAGGTCTATGTTTATTTTTTGCCCTCCGGTAACGAGCCTTAAACTTAACCCTTTCCTTCAGCTCCGTCGTCGTCGCCAGCATTGTCGTCGTCATCATCATCGGTCGGTACCTGTTCGTCTGAAGCTTCGATCGGCGCGGTTCGGTGTTGAGTTTCATTCAAGGAATTTGTCATAAACGCGACTCGTTCGGAGGCTTCGTTAATGGATCGACGATTGTGAGAAACCGCGAAAATAGTTCGGGACCTTCGGCGATCCAGAGGAGGTCATGAAGGAACCAAACGAAGGTCCTTTAAGAAACCCCTTTGACAAATGTTAGGAAGTTCTAATTTAAACTTTAAATCGACTTCCTTTTCGAACGATTTTAAATTTTCCTTTAAGCCTTTTAAAGACTTTGGTGATCGTTTGGCAAGCCCCAGACTCTTCAGTGGAGAACTCTCTTCAATGATGATGCAATAAACTCAATCTCCTCACGGGGCGGCCGCAGTTCGTCAAGTTCAAGGTCTCGAGGAGCTCCTTCGCACCTTCCGGAGGCCCCTCGATTGGCGATAGACACGTGGATTCATAACCTAGTTTAACTCATTCTGACGGTAGACTCGGGAAATCGATGCGGATTTTGGTGTGGATGTTGGTGTGTGTGTGCGTATGTGTGTTAGTGCAAATTCACAACAACAACAACAATAACCATAACAACAACAAATGAAGGATCCACAAAGTATCTGCAAGTGCCGACGGCATTCGGCGGCGTCTGGCAGCCAAACTTGAAGATTGAATTCTCTCCCCCTCTCTCTCTCTCTCTCTCACACTCACTCCCTGTGTCTCTCTCCTTCACTCGATGCGCTTTTCATCGGCAGCGTTTTAATAACCCGAAGGCACCCCCAACCCATCCCCTCTCTCTCTCTCTATCTCTCTCTCATTCGCCCACCCCGTGGATCTTCCTCACAGTTGTATCTCTCGAAGGTGAATTTCTCTGGAGACTGCGATACACATGTGGGAAAGAGAGAGAGAGAGAGAGGAGTGGGAGGCTGCTGAAATTCCAACAGTTCGCAATTCTCAATTCGCGACTTCCGCCCATGGAAAATATATTTCGCCAACGCTCTCTGAAGTATCCACAGTTCCGCATGTATCCACAAGGAGCACATGTATCTATAGCTACCCGACTTTGTTCTAGATACTTGATGAAATTTCTCTCACTTGCTCTGTTTATCTCTCTCTCGTTTTCTGTCTATTTCCCCCCTTGATCTACCGTGCGCCGTGTTTGTCTGGCGGTTATGACTAGTGTTCGTCCGAGTACGAGTAAAAATACTCGTATACTCGAGTAAATGGCACGATAAACGATTATTTTTTGAATCGACTATTTGTTACAAATATTTTGACGGTACCGACTAAATTGACAATATATTGAAATTTTTTATTTATTTATAATTTTGATACAAAAATTCAAATATGTTGAGATGATTTCCTAGACTTTTAAATGGATCAAACAAAATAAATAAATAAAACTATCTACATAATATTTGATTGAATATAATATTTTACTGTTAACTGTTAGTTAAAAACACATTACGTCAGCTTTTAGTTTCTAGAGGCGCTAAAAGTGCAGGTTTTCGTGTGTATATATACGTATATGTGAAATGAGTACGAGTACGATTATACCGACTTTTAAATCCGATTACTTCTATTCGCACCGATTTTTAGTTGAAATTTTGTTTTTGACTACTCGCATCGACTACACACCGGTATTGGAACGTCACTAGTTATGACTGCGTGAACTTTCCTCGATTTTCGGACGAACTCCAACGACCTCCGCCCCGCCCCGCAGCACGCCCCGCTTCCTCGACGCGCCTCAAGTTGTCTGGGTCGGTCGGTCGTTGATGGGCTTCAAGATTAATTAAACAACTCGTAGGCCACCACCACCATCGTCATCATTGTCTACACCAGAAACAACAACCAGAACCACATCATCGATATTTTGCCAACATCGACGTCTGCTACATCGTCATCATGGTCATTATCATCATCGACGTCTGAGATTTTAGTTTTTCGATGCGGATGCTTGTCATCCGAATGATGTTTTTTCTCCATGCAATCTATGACAATGATGACGATGTTAGTCCTATGGTGGTTTTCTTAATGAGGTTTCCTTGAAGACAGATATTTGCTACAATAATAATTATGATTCTACAATAATATCTATGATGAAAAATATGCCTTTGATCAAAAATGTCCTTTGATGAAGAATATTTTTTTCGATGAAGAATATTTGTTTCGATGAAAAATATTCCTTTTGTGAAAAATATTCCTCGATTAAATTCAGTTTCCTTGGATGATCATTAAATTTGCGTAGATAATAATAAATTGTTTGATATGATGATCATTGAATTTTCCGTAATAATAATGTTTCCTCTGGTAATCATCAAATTTTCCATGATAATGATGAAATTCTCTCTGTAGTCGTTGATGAAGTTTCCTCTGACGTTGCCCTCGATGTCGAGGTCGTCTCAGAGGCCTCGTGCTCTCAATGTTATTGATAAACTCTCCTCCATATCGTCCCCACTCTCATCCTATTTCCCTGTCTCTCTCTCTCTCTCTTTCTCTGTTTCTCTCCCTCCTTGTCATATTTATATTTTTATCGATCGCAGCCGTGGCCCCAGCACGCGGTTCGATATGAAATAAAATTTAATTCGAATTTCTGGCACTTGAGTTAATTTTGCTTTGTTTTTCTCCGCTTTACGTCGTCGAGTGGAACGGAAATACATGATGATGACTTGGAGACGGAAAATGACGACAAGAGCTTTGGAGAATCATTGGGGTCTTTTTTTTGGGTCATGAGAAGAGGAAAGGAGAAGATTTTGAGCAAGGTTCTTGCAGGATATAAGTTAAAAAAGTATTCTGGAAACTATTCTTAAAGGTCTGAATATTATCAAAAAGGTTTAAAATATTTCTCTATATTAATATAAGACAAAAACCATAAATCAAAATACAAAAAATAAAACAAACTGGGAGATGTAGGTAAATAGAAAGATAAATGAACTGAGTGAGATAGAGCGATAAATGAAAAGAGTAAGATTGAAAACGATTTAAATATCGAAGTCGCCGATCGACCTTTCGTCCGTTTAACTTCGAGCAGTGACATTTTTATTGTTTCCTCGTTTGAAGTCGTGCGGAAACGCACCGAAACCCGCCCCGCCCCTCGACCTTCCGCCCCGCGGCTCCACTTGGAGCCATCATTAATCAATTCCCGAGAGATTTTCTTTTTTCTCCTTTTGTTTCGAATTTTTGGATTTTTTGGTTTTTGATTTTCGTAAGATTTTGTTTTTGTATTTTCGTCGTTTTTTGTTGAACTTTCGACAATTTTGTATATATTTTGTTGTTGTATTTTCATGATTTTTGTTATTGTATGCTCGTAATTTTTTTTATTGTTGTTATTTCTTCACGATATTTTCCATTTCGTTGTTATTGGTCGCTTTTTGTTCGTCCACATCTCGATTCCGATCGAAATAATTTATCATTTTCGATTCTTGCCGCGATGTGATTTCTTTGTCACCCCCACCCCCCGTTCCTCGGTCGGACCCTCGGCCCCGCTCCTTGTCGAAGCCCCGCGGCCTCCTCGGGGTGAACCCCATTATGTCGGCTCTGGTGTCAATCAATTCATTCATTTCGGATTAAATCATCATTAATTACGGCAGGGCATACTTTTGATTTTCCCACTTCCCCGAGAAATTTTGACGATTCGATGAGAGTTTTCGAAAATTTCAATTATAAAAATTTTAATCTAAAAAAAATATTTTAAGTATTTTTTTTTATTTTCCCTGGTTTTCAATTATGTTTTGTGATTTTGTCTTTGGATTTTCTTCATTGGATTTCCCCAACGACGGACAGTGGAATCGAAAAATGTGGCACCGTGACTGGTTTTTGTTTTTGTCACCGACGAAGCGACGAAGCCATTGGCTCGTGAAGCTTCAACCCACGCCCACGACCCGAGCGCCCCTCGTACACGACCGATCCTCTCAATCAACAACCAACACCAACGACACACAAAGTGTCGCACGAAATCAAGGCGCCCACACAGCGACACAAGCAGCAACAACAACGAAAATAACAAAAACAACAACGACAATAATAACAACAACAACAACAACCACTCCGACGACAACGATATAAACGCCAATGCGACCCCGAGTGTGAGCGAATGAGAACGAGCGAGATCCACGTTGGAGGCACCGATGAGGGCGACAAAGAGCCACCGAGTGAGACCGAGAGACACCGATGAAGACCGAGAGCGAGCGAGCGAGAGGGATATGGCGACAAACAAACACTCACACACGCACACAAACACATTCACAGAGAGGGAGACACAACAAATGACAAATTTAACAAGTAGGGGCAGAGGCGGCGGCTGCGGCAGCGACTGCGACAGCGAATGGAGAGAGAGAGAGCTGGGGCGAGTGAGTAAAAGAGAGAGAGCCGAGCGCATGAGTTGGGGACAAGCGACAACAAACAGGCGACGAGCAACAACAACACGAGCGACGAGGACGGCGACGCGATTACGACCACGATGGCAACGAGACGAACGACACACAACGACAATGAAAAGAAGAGCGCGACGTTGGCCAAGAGAGCGAGCGCACAGTGGGGACTTGGGGCTGGAGGTGGGGGACGAAGTCGACTCGACTCGACTCGTCTGCCCCATTGCCTTCCCATTCGAACGAATGCGACGAAGCGAACGTGGTCGCTCGGTTTCACTCTGTCGCACGAACGCAAAGTTGGAGACACTGACGAGAGAGAGCGAGCGAGAACGAGCACCGAGAAGAGAGTCAGAGCGGGAGGGGGCCGGGGATGCGTTGGGGAGCCCAGCCCAGCGGCAGAACGAATAAAACTGAAGTGGAGCGATTAAGCGCACGCACAGTGGAGCTCACTGGCGAGCACCAGGGAGGAGAGAGAGCGACCGACCGAACGAACGACCGGGAGCCCGAGAGCGCCTGACACAGAGCGACCGAAAGAGCAACCGAACGAACGAGCAGGAGGGAGCGAACGAACGAACGAGTAGGAACGAGCGAGAGAGAGAGAGAGCGATTCGTTGTATATAAAAATAGAAATGGTCACCAACGTCGCATGTCACCGAATCTGGTCCAGCCATGGGATAGGCGACATACCGTCCGACGGCGAGTGGGAGGGAGAGAGCACGAGCGACTGCGTTCGCCGCCAACGGGAGCGAGTGAGAGCGCGATGAGGTGGAAGGTGGGGCTCGTCAGGAGGAGAGGAGCGGAGCGGATTAAGGAGACGCAGAAAAGTGTCGTCCCACTTGGCGCTTATGTAAACGCCTGAGAAAACGGAGCAAATCAACGGAGGATATTTTTCGTCGTCGTCGTCGATGCCAGTTGTTGTTGTTGTCGTTTTGCTCCTGCTGTAGTATGGGTTATCGAAGTGAATAAGAGAGAGAGTGAACTCCGTACCTGAACGGAGGGAGAGAGAGAATTTTGTAATTCAACTTTTTTTCTTTTTCTCATTGTGAACACAAAATTTCTCTCGACTTTGAACACAAAATTCTTCTCGAAATGGAAAAGATGGGAAGATATTTGTAAACAACAGACTTTCATATCAGCCGTCAACACATCGCAAGAGAGGGCAAAGAGCGAGCCAGGCGAACTGCATTATCGACTGTATTTCCACCAAGCGAGGTTCTCTTCGCCTCTAGCACCAGTCTCCCCAGTGCGAGCGACAGAGACGCCAATCACAGGCCCACGGGCGTGGAAAGGAGAAGCCAACCGAAGTCGCTCTCTTAACAGTTCTCTCTCGTTCTCCGACCACCACACGCAATCACACTCACACACACACACTGCCGACCCACCGCCTTCCCTCTCACTCACACTCGCTCGCTCGGTCGATCGCTCGACTCGCCAGGGTGCGCGGCCTTTACATAGGACTCCACTCACTCCACGCACAGCCCTCGACCAGCCACCGAGCGCCGTCGGTCGAGCGGTCGGGTCGGGTCGCCTCGCGTCGTGCGAAGGCCGTCGGGCGGAGAGAGGCGAACGTCAGCGAGCGAGCGAGCGAGCTGTGACAAAACGAAAGTCACCCAAGTGGCTGAGTGGCTGCCTCTGCGCGCGCGGTAGTGTGTGCGTGCGTGTGTGTGTGTGTGAGTCAGCGAGTTGTCATTGCACCAACACACCCGTCACCGCTGCACGCACACAGCCAGCACAGCGGTACATAGCTGCGGGGAAGGCAGCCCGCCCGTCACCGTCATCGCCGCCGTCGTCGTCGCTGTCGGTTGACGTCGTCTCCCGAAAGACATTTGTGGGCAGTTGCGTTGAACTTGTCGTCTTGTGCGTATCTCGTTTGTATCTTGTGTGCGCTCGCTCCAGCCGACCATCGACCGTGCCTCTCGCTCGCACACATACACCACTCGTCAGCCTACCTCTCGCTCCCGCACACACACTCTCGCTCTCTCTGCTCCGACGACCTCTGCGCTCTGTGAGCAGCCGAAAGCAAAGTGTCGCCCGTGTGTCGCTGTCGTTCTCGTGTCGCTGCCTCTCGTCTGTTTTGTTGTTGTTGCTGCTGCTGCTGCCCCGCTGTTGCTGGTGGTGGTGGTTGGTTCTGCTCGCTGTTGGCAGAGACGAAGAAGTTGCGTTCGGCCCAGCAGCGCACTCAGTGTCACCCACGACTCTGTAGGAAGTGGACATACGCGCAGGAGTGAAGTTGTCGTTGTCTCCACGAAGAAGAACAAGAACTTGTCAAGAACAACACACAACCGCACAGAATATACATACGGACATCGTATTAAAAAAAAAAATATTAATACAAATTAATGAAATAAAAACTCAACATTTGTGAAAAGATTCTAGTGAGAAATAGAATAGAAACCCAAGAAATAGAACAACCCAAGAACAAAAAAAAGAACTTTGAAAAGTGCTCAAAATAAAAATTACAAAATTCTAATTTCATAAAAAACAATTTTCAATAATAATTTGAGAAACAATAATACAAAAACAAGAACTTTAATTGAATGCTTTATCAACTCGCCGAATCGCATCGTTTTAAGACCATCGATAATCGTGAGAATTTTTGGAATTTTCCAATTCTTGATCCTGTCCACGAGGATTTTTCCTTAATTGTAAGTATTTTACTGAAGATGATTTTTCCCAATATTTTACAAAAAAGTGTTTGCCTCAATTCGAATAACAATGGAGTAAATTTTCATCGCTCACGAACTTCCGACGGCTTTTCGCGCTGAAGGTCGTTCGAGTCGCACGAGGTCTTCGTCGGCAATTGCCGCGAAATCACTTCGGGCACCGAACGAAGTTCGCCTGAGGTGTTGACAAAAGCCGACGGAAGTCGTACGAAGGATCGGGTGAAGGATTCTGAAAAGGATTATTCGAACTTTCAATCCTTCTCAAATTGTCTTCAGTTTCACCGTAGTAAATTCAAACCATGTTTTATTCCTCTCGGCGGCCTTCATTGGAACCACAACTTCGTCCCAAGAACCTTATCTCGAAATCCAGACGCCACTTGAACTATAAAATCCTCTCGTCGGCCCTTCAGTGAAAGTGGGCTACGGGTCAACCTTCGCGGTCCCCAGACGACGGCAACATTCGGGTTATCATCCAGACGATGGCTCTGGGCCAGACCTTGTTGTAAATGGCTGCAACTCTGAGTCTCGGGTCTCTCAAGCGGAGCCGAGAGGGCATCACAAAAGCGACCCGAAAGAGGGCCGAACCAGAGCGAGGTCAGCCGCGCTCCATGCTCCATAAAGCATGTAACGGGGTCTGCTGACGGACCCCGCTGACCCTCCTTCCCGCTGACTCTCTTTGACTTTGGCCGACGCATGGCCTTCGAGTTCTTCGGACAAGTTGCGACCTCCGTCCTCCGTCGCAGAGTTTGGTTCAGGGGGCAAAGTGTGCTCGGCCAATGTTGTCAATCAAGTGTCAAGCTGGCTCCTTCCTCCATTCCATTCTTTCTCCGGCTCTTTCATGATCTTGATGGTCCATCTCTCCACCTCGCTGGACATCTCTGTAATTATGTCCTAAATTGATTTCTTTTGTTTACAATGCAGTTGTTGTTGCTGCTGCTCACCACATAATAAATGCAATTAAAGTTGCTTTTTCAGTTGTTGTTGTTACTCATGTGGCTTTTATTGACACTTAATTTTGATGTTGTTGTTGTTGTCGTTGCACTCACCTCTAATTGTAAGATTTCCCAGCGATCGTCCCTAGGTCAGGCTAACAAAGGCAACAACAAAAGCAACAACATTATACCAACTGCAATTCGAGTCAATGAACCGTCGACTGTAGGCCTCGTTGTTATCGTTTACAGTGATTAATCTTTCAATTTATATTGTTGTTTGTTGTTGTTGCTGTTGTTGTCGTTAAACAGCTCAAAGATTGTCCACTAAAGCGTTCAAAAAGATGGTCAAAAGCCATGGACAAGGGGGGAGAGAAGTATAAGAGGAATCTTCTTCAACTACTGGAATTCGATTTTTACGACTTTTCTTGTTGCTGCTGTCGCTATTGTTGTTAGCCTACGCTCACTTTGTCTCCTCCTCTCCTCTCTTCTCTCCCCACCCCACTTCATCTTCCTCTTATTACCAACAACAACAACAACAACAACAACTGTCGCCTTGGTCGTCGCCTTCCGTCGCTTGTTGTTACTATTGTAACATACTTGTGTTGTTGTTGTTGTTACTTTTGCTGCTGTAGCTATTGTTAATGTTGTTGGTTTATTTTTTTGTTTTTGTTAATTTATCTTTCTAATGGGCTCGTAAAAACTGTGAACGCTTCGATGTTTGCTCTGGACCCGTATGGCTTGACATTGTCGATGCCGCCAAGGGACCGACCGCTCCCCCTTCCCCTTTACCCCCTTCGGACGCCGCCCCGCCATCCCTGGTCTATGCGGCGCCCCGGTAGCCGTCCCTGGCTAACGACTAGAAAACTGCGCGAAGGCTGTAAAAATTTATAAACTTTAAAATCAACGAAGACAAGCCACTAAATCGGCAGCAGCAGCAGCAGCAACAACACGAAGAACAACAACAACAATGGTATTTGAGGCGGCCATTTGAAAGGACAGACATCGCATAATTAGCAAGCGATCGGCGATCGTGGCTGAGATTGATTTGGGCCGACTACAACGACGAGGAACTCGAGATTTTGTCGCCTGACAAAAGTCCGAGAAAAAATCCTCATTAAGTTGGAGCCGAGCTGGGCCGAGCACCGCCCCCTTCTCATCCCTTGGGCACACAATTACAGCAGCAATAACAACAACAACAACAACACCAACAAACACGACATCATCGGCAACAAATCCAATCTAAATGTTAATGAACGCGCGTCTTAAGCCGCGTTGATCTCGACTGATAATAAATCAACATCAAACACGTTGTCGTCGTCTTCGGCGATGGCTGCTGTTGCTGCTTCTTTTATTGCTTACAACAATGAGGCGTCTGACAATGGACCGCCGGCCGATGGCGACGACGACGACGACGACGAACTACTGTCATTTTATGTCATGTCGGGGGACGCGAGCGACCGACCGACCGACCGACCGAGCGGTTGAATGTCAACTTGACATTTCTTGCGACACGATCATTAAATGCGCCGGAGAAATAACATTCGATGTTTTGTTTGGGATTTACAACCAATTCTTCTTCTTTATCTGGATGCTGCTATCACTGTTGTTGCTGTTACCGTCATAGTTATTGTTATTGTTGTAGTTATTGTTATTGTTGTAGTTATTGTTGGTGCTGCTACTCGATGGATGGATTATAAAAGGTGACAAAGCCAAAGTCGTCTGCGTTACCAAAAAGGTTTCCGATGACCATCTTCCAGCTCGCTCTTCTCCCTCTCTTCTCTCTCATCACTCGTCATCTCATCTCGTTTCGTCATGTTGTCGATTGTAACTTGTTTTGTTGTTGTTGTCGTAGTTTTTGTCCGATTCTTATGCCTCCTCCTCCTCCCCATCCACGGCGGGTCGTAATTATTTACGATCACAGCGAAACGATAAAGGTTTTTAATTATACAGGGCGACATGGCCAGAGACAGAGACATACATGTGTAATATGTATGTCTGAGTACATCTGTGGCCAGTAGCGAGATCTCCATCACCACGATCGCCACCAACTCCACCAACAACAACAACAACAACAACAACAACAAAAGCAGGCCCTGCTGTCCGTCGATGACCACGAGACGGAGGCTATTTTTGCCAATTCGCAGAAATAATTTCTCTCTGTCTGTCCGGCTGTCCGGTTGTCTGACCAACTGTCCGTCTGGTTGTCTTGGAATATGTCCGCTTGTCATTCTGACGGTTTGACAAATTCAACAGCTTCACAAATGTCACGATCCTCCGATAATGACTATAATCAGAGGCTTGTTATTTGTGTCTCTCTCCCTCTCTCTCGTTCGCTCTTTCTCTCCGGAGCAATGACAATCAATATGTCATATTTTCGAAAATAACCGTAATTACGGCGCTCTCCCATCCTCCGCCTGTCGCCCCGCGGACAACTCTTCACGTCCACGACTCTGGTCCTCTCGCTCTCGCTGGGCCTGTAATTTCGATCGTGTCCTCGGGCCGATCGTCCGTCGTCTGCACGTTGACAACACTCGCCCGTGTCGCGATCGCACACACAAAAGGACACTCGACTCCGGTCGTTCGTCTCGCTGCTCGTCCCCTCCCTCCTGCGATCTTCTCTCGTTGTGTTTTTGGGGACCCCTCGAGGGCCGAGTAATGACATCGAGGCGGTGTTCGCCTTGCGCATTCGTGTTGTGTGCGAATCTCGGGCCGCGATCACGAGCAGGATCAGTCGAATTTATGACTTGCTTTGCTTGTTTTTTCCTCCCTTCCTCTTCCCTTTCTCACTCTGTCTGCTGGTCATCGTCGCTTTAATGCCGCAGATTATCCTCGTCCCTTTTCGTCTCCGCTTGTCGTTTGGGTCCATTCGCGATCGCGTGATCTCGTCCTCCATCCTTGTGACATTCCGCTCGGCTCATCGCATCGCATCCTGTCTGGCACTTTTGCGACTTCCTCGCGACGGTCACTAAAAATGAATTATGTGCAATTTTCGTCATTTCGTCATTCCGTCGTTTCGTGTATTTATGACAGTTGTCCTCCCTTCCTCTCTCTCGCTCTCTGGTTGTCTCCTGATCGCGCGATCGTCGTCGTTGACGTCGATCGTGCCAACAATCTCCGCCGACCGCTGCCACTTAAACCCATAAACAATATTGCACCTCATTTGGCCGGAGGGGGCGGCGGTTGCAAACGAGTTTTTCCACTTCTCTCTCGCGAATCGCTCCGCTCGTCGCCTCCCTCGTTCTCGGACCAGTTTTCGCACATGGATCGACTCCGTTCGGTTCGGATTTGTTCGGTTCGGACGTTCGATCGGTGGCCATTCTTCGGACGTCGCCTTTGTCTCCACATCTCGTCAATGTCCGTCCCGCTCTCGTCAACATCCGTCCCGCTCTCGTCTCTGTCCATCTCTCTCCCGTGCTCTGGCGGCTGACGCCATTGACATGGTGTGAAAATACGAACCTTGTCCACAAAAGACCGATGCCAGGAATGCGCGACTGTCCATCCAACCATTCGTCTGTCCGTCCTTCCATCCATCCGTTTGTCTCTCTCTCGTCCGCTTCTCTCTCATCTCGGATGAATGGACGTTGTCGCGGACAAGACGAGTGCAATTATGTGCAGCCCTCGAGATTGACATCAAGGAAGCGATCCAATCCGCTCCCACAATCGCGCCGAGTGTCGCTCCTCGGTCGCTGGTCGGGGCGTGATCGTAATCCGGCCCAGATGACGCGACAGTCAACAAGTGCAGCCATTCATTCGTTGCCGGATTGGCGACGACGACAGACTGCGGCACTTGAGACATCAAGATCGAGATTCCGATTTGACTTTGTTCCCTTTTATACCTACGAGATTTTTGATCAGTGAGTCTGACGAATCACTGAAGTCCGTCGTATTCGTATTTTGTTTCTTTCAAACTAATGCCCATCTCTTGACTACCCTCTTATTGTTTCATTAACTAATCAAAATGTTTTCTCTGTTCTCTCTTCCAGTTGCCACAACCCAACCTCGCCATGGAGCACCTGATGTCCGCCTTCATGCCGCCAGCATACCTCCTGGGCCATCCCTCGGTGGCTGCCGGAGGCAACTCGAGCGCCTCCTCGGCCGCCTCGCCGGCCACGTCGCCCCTGGGCGCCGCCCTCTCGAAGCCCAAACGCTGGGGTTCGCCGCCGATCAACATGGCCGGACAGTTCATCAACCCGGCGACGGGCAAGAAGCGCGTCCAGTGCTCGATCTGCTTCAAGACCTTCTGCGACAAGGGCGCCCTCAAGATCCACTTCTCCGCGGTGCATCTGCGCGAGATGCACAAGTGCACCGTCGACGGCTGCAACATGGTCTTCAGCTCGCGTCGCTCGCGCAACCGCCACAGCGCCAACCCCAACCCGAAGCTGCACTCGCCGCACATCCGTCGCAAGATCTCGCCGCACGACGGCCGCACCGCGCAGCAGTTCCCCGTCTTCCCGCTGTCGCCCGCCGGCCTCCTCGGCCCCTCCGCCTTCCCCGGCCTGATGCCGCCCTCCGCCGGCCACGCCCACGGCTACGGCGGCCACCCGGCAGCAGCTGCAGCGCCCCATCCGGCCGCCATGTTCGGCGACTACGGCTCGCCCTCGGGCCACCACAACTTCCGCCACATGCTCGCCACCCAGGAGCGTCTGATGGGCGCCCGCCACGCCGCCGGCTCCACCGGCTCTGCCTCGTCCGACGCCGACGCCGACGTCGACGCCGAGGAGGACGACGGCTTCATCCTGGACGTGCACACGAACGGCTCCAGCCGCGGCAGCCACAGCGACGTCGACGACTTCTGCCGCGAGGTCGAGGACATGGACGAGGATGACGACGACGAGGACGACAAGCAGCTCATCTCCGTCTCGATCGAGGAGGAACCCGAGCACGAACACGAGTCGCAAGCCGAACGCCACCAACCCGAAGCACGTCGCGTCGCCGCTCCTCCGTCGTACGCCGACGAGGACTCGAACGAGCCGCTCGACTTCTCGCTGCACAAGCGCACCCTGCCCTCGAGCCCCGCCCCCGTCAGCCGTCAGCCGTCACGCCCACCACCGCCGCCCCCAGCGTCCGACTGGCCGGCAGCTTCTCCGTCGACTGTCTGCTGGGCAAGCGCAGGCGTGAGAGCGAAACCGAATCTGCTCCACCGTGCGAACGCGTCCACGTCAAGATGGAGGCCGACGAGCAGCAGGAGGAGGAGGAGGAAGAGCGACCGCTGCTCGACCTCTCGGCCGCCCCGCACCCGAAGAAGCAGCAGACGGCGTCGCCCGTCCACCAGCTGTCGCCCGTACCACGCCCCCTCCTCGCCCAGCGCCTTCGCCAACGCCGCAGCCTCCGCCGCCGAGGAGCAGCACCTGCTGCTGCTGCAGAATCAAATGTTCGCCGCCGCCGCCGCAGCCGCTGCGCAGTCGGGCGAGGCCGTCGACGGCTCGGTCGGGCCGACGCCGCCGCCCATGTGGAACCTGCTGTCCGAGGTCTACCGCTCGATGCTGATGAACAACAGCCTGAAGGCGCAGTACAGCGAGATGTCGACGAACGCGATCTCGGTCTGAGCGCGATCGCGGCCTGAACCGGATCCGGATGCAGTCGACCGCCGGCTCCTGGCTGCGACGGCTCCTGAGCTTTGCGATGGGTTGTTACGTCGTTACCTTGTTGTATAGTTACTAGTGTGAACGTGAACGTGAGCGTGTACGTGTGTGCCTGTGAGCATGGGATGCTTGTGCCTGTGTGCGTGCGTGTAAATATTTAATTTATAGAACGTTGATTCGAAGCAGAAAACTCAAATGAAAACCAAGTATTCATCGATTTACCTACAAAAGTATTCAATTATCTATCGTTTTAATATTAAACCTACTCTCCCTCCTTTCCCCTCTCCCCTTAGCAATTGTGCAATAATGCTTTCTCTCTCTCTCTCCCTCCTCGCACTCTGCATATCACTCTATTCAATCGCAATGTTTATTTTGATTTTTGATTATTGTTTTTACCTCAACTCGAAAGCTTTTTGCAATGATTCCTATTTTGCTAGAATTTTATTTTTATTCAATCTAATTTAGTACTTAATTTTGATTTTTGTATTATGTTTGAAAACAATGTGAAATGTTTATACTAATGTATACGTCAATTAAATTACTCATGTTTAGTTCTAGACCCTGTTGTAAATCGCATTCAAGTTGTTTCTAACGAATTGTGTAACATATCTGATAATCTGATATTTATATTTATAATTATAATAATTATTATAGCTACGTATGTATATGTTTAACAATAGCAATATAAAAAGCATAAAATTGAACAAGAAAGAAAGATTAATTCAGTTCTAAGTTTAAGCTTAAGTCATTAAAAATCATGTGAAATAGTTCGCTAGTGAATTAAATTTTAAATAAAATGAAAGTTTATACTAAAAACAAAAACTATATTTCTTTTTATTTCTTGAATCTTCTGTGGTGACTTTTTTCACTCCATCATCCATGAGGATCCCTAAAATTCTCTGGAATTTTCAATTGCATTATATTTGTTTTATTTTCTCGCCCCTAAACAAATGCCACCAATCCAACGACTAATTTGTAAAAATATTGTTGAAATTTGGAATTCCATAACAACAACACTCCGCTGACAAAAAACACAACAAACCCCGTCAACCGCAGCGGTTGATGGGAAAACCCCGAAATTAATTATTTGTAATTAAAGATAAACAATGGCGCTGTGTTAGTGAGCGAGTGGACGGATGAGTGGCACCCCTTTGGGCCCCAGTGTTGATCCAACGAATTCGGGTGTCAAACCCAGTGGGGAACGATGTCCATATGGCCACATACATATACCAAAATCAGTTTCAATAGAATATGAATTCAAAAGTACCGGGAAAAAAATTCAAAAATTAAAAGTTAAAAAGTTGAAAAGTTGAAGAAATCGGAAAATAAAATTCGATTTCAGTTTATAAATTCAAAAATGTGTGTGTTTGTGTGATTCCAAAATTAGCCGAGATCTGGGAAATTAGAACATGCCAAGTGATCGCACAACGATCGATCGATCGATCGCACCGGTCACGTCGCCACCGTCGGAGGGCGGCGTCCACCACCGTGATCCACATGGGATTTGGAAACGCCAGCGAGTCAGTCGGGCTGCCAACCGTTGAGCACATGTGGCAACACTGGCTGTGACCACAGTGGGTCGAGGCGAGTCGACCACGGTGGGAGGTGGGGTGGGGTTATTTTGATCGCTTCGATCATCGGGCCCCGTTGGCTTCTGGTCCGTGTCAATCGCACTCCGGATTGCGCGATCGCCTCGCTGTGTGTTCTGAAGGGTGGTCAACCGTCGAATGATGAGGTGGCCAGATGAATACATAGTTCTAAGCGAAAAAAACAGTGGAAGAACTCTTACTTCATGTTGAGAAAAACGCACGGGAAATAATGTTATAACAACTATCGGAAGAAATACATTGAAACTTTCAAAAATCCTAACAGCAACAATAATCAATTAAGTATTTATTGCTCCGCCAAGAGTTGCCTTCAACTGCGGAGTGGAGTCCATTTGGCAACCATGGGCGCAGCCACCACCCACCAACTCATCGACGTCGTCGTCGAATGTGGCAACACGCACGATGGCGCCGTCGGCCAGATCGGCGGTCGCATCCCCCCCGCCCCCGCCCCAGGCTCATCATCAAACCACTGTTTATTGATTTTTTCTTCCACTCGTTCTGGCTCTTGGCGATTGTTTTGAAAAATTAAATCTCTCGAAGATTTCGTTCACATTTCGTTCCAACGTAGAAGACATTCATGAGTTTCGAAATTTATGTCCGTTCTTCAGACTCTTCTTCTTCTTCGCAATCTCGCTCTCTAATTGTTATGGTTGCTATTGTTTTTGTTGTTGTTGAGCGATCATTACTTTCTTGGACAAACAAAGTTTTTAATTTTATGTTAAACGAGCCGCGTCCCCCGCCTCCGGAGGGTCGATCGCGCAATGGGGACCATTAAATTCCGCAAGGACGGTGGGTGGGCATCGGCCGCCTCTTCGGCGATGTCAGGCGCTGCGGTGAAGATGGGCGGGGCTGTCGAGAAGGAGAAGAAGGCTGAGGTGGAGCGCTTGAGGTTGTCGGCCCTCCACCTCTCGCAGTGCTCGGCTCCCGTTGGAGTATTTTTATTTGTTTACCTTTGGATCTCTGCAATTTATGAAGAGATAAATCGCGGATTCTCCACCGACCTCCCTCCCCCCAACTGTGCGGTGATATTTCTAATGGACCACATTTGGAAATCATTACTGGAAATCATTACCGAAGCCCACGGTCCATGGAATTTATGATGTTTCGCCTTGGAAGAGCGGTTGGGCGCCTCCGCGATCCACAAGAGCTGAACGACAAATTTGTCTTCGCTCCCAGACCGGAAGTCGATCCCCTCTTTCGATTTCTTCCCTCCTCCTCACACCACGAGTCATGCTCCGCTTATCGGAGTCTCTTGTGTTTATCGTGGAACCCTTTCCGTCCTCTGTCTTTCCGCATCCTGTCGCTCCGCATGTCAATCGAGGCGAAGAAGTTGAAGTATTGAAGTTGAGTTTGCCGTAGATCAGTCCGTCAATCAGTCAGTTGCCCCCCGCCCCTCGGCCACTTCAAGGACCCGACACTTGTCGTCTCGCCTTGATGTGTCTCTTTTCGATTGCGATTGTTAAAAAATAATCCCCGGAAAACGAGACGAACGAGGACGAATTGAATAAAAAAAGGGAGCTCGAGGCAAAGCGAAATCCCATCAGGAAAAATTACAAAATAAATAGATCCCCCGAGAGACAGTGGGATGAAGCGAAAGGGAGAGAAGAGGAAAGAGAAAGAGAGGGAGAGAGAGAGGGTGAAAGAGAGTGATTGAAATAGAGGGAGGAATGATAGGTCTATGCGCGAGGGGATAATATCATTTGGCAGTATATAAATGTCAGGAATTACATGGACTTCACTCATACACCTACACATATTCACATCCTTCGCCTCGTCCTCGTCCTTGTCAGTCCTCATCGTCATCTATGTCTTCTTCATAGTACGACCTCATCGTCCTCCGAGTCTTTTTTTAACGTCCTCCTCGTCATTTTCGTCCTCCTCTTCAACGTCCTCCTCGTCTCGTCCTCATCCTTGTCTTCGTTGTTGTTGGTATGCGTCGGCTGCAGCCACTTGACATCCTCGGTGTCGTATTCATTTCACTTTGTGGTTGCCAACCTCTCCCGCCCCGCCCCCTTTTCGTCCGCCCTCCCCGTGGTGGCTGCGTGAAGAATTGGATTATAAAATTTCAAAAGCAACCGCTGCGGCTCCGGCGCCCCGTTCGACCCTCCCTCGGAGCGCTCGATTGCGAAGACGTGAAACGCTTTTCTGCCAGGTTTTCGCCAATTCACACACACACACACACAACCGCAGACACACCCCTTCCTCTCAGTCCCCTTCCTCCTCCCCCACCGTTGAGCGGCTGTCAAAACGGTCTCAAAACGGTTTGATGATGCCTCGCCGCCTGTCATTTCTCGGTCCTGTCTCTCTTTCCTTCTTTCTCTCCCCTCTCTTTGTCATATCGTTGTCTATGTGTCATTTTGACATTTCCCCCTATTAGTTGTTTGTTGTTCTCCTTGTCGCGCTGTTCTCATTGTTGCTTTTGTTGTCGTTGGTATCGCACATTAATTTTGCATAATTTTTCCAAGGAATCGCGAATCGAATCCCCCTCCTCCTCCCATAGCGTTGATCCGCATCCGAATTCACTTGTGTTTGATTCCGACGACAAGGATCGCGTCGAGCTTCCTGGAAGTGAAGCAATTTTCGACGGTCTTCTCAGAGCTCAACCCCACCCTTCCTCGGATGTGGTTCCCAGCGACAGGAGTTCTGAGGGTGATCAAAGCCAGGCCAAAACCGTTGAAAGGCGTCACAATTCTATGATCGAATCGAATGAACGTTATTCGAGTGGTTGAAGACCCTTGATAAACATTATTGCGAAGACTCAGGAAGCCCCGTCGTCACTCAGGATTTTTCTGCATAGTACGTATATTGGATATATATTTCCCACATTGTTGCAGCAATTTCGTTACCAAGTTTGCTTTAGGTAAAGACAATAATAATAATAATAGCTGCAGCAACATTTATTCCAGCAATGTCAATAACAACACAATTAACAACAACTACAGCAATATCACAGCACAAATAACACCACGAATAACAACAACAACAATAATAGCAACAACACTAACAACAACATCATACAACAAATTCCACACACTCATCCATTTTCAACGCTGACATCTTATCTCAACAAGATCTATATTGAGCTTGATCCTCGCACTGACTGAGAAAGACAACAAGAGAGTGAGAGAGAGGGAGAGAGATAGACAAGAAGGAGGAGTGAGAGAGAATAAAAGGCAAGTGGAAGCCGGTGGAAGTCCGTCGGTCATTTTGGTGGAAATGGCAGTGGAAATGTCTAAATCACTATAATTATGCTTGAGACTCGCGCAAACACTGGCCTAATCGGAGATCGTATGGACACAAGCAATAAAAACAACAATTACAAGAACAAAAATGACAACAACAATAATTACAACAACAACAACAAAATTCCAACTACAACAAGAACAACAACAAGAAAATATACAGGGGCGGGCATTGATTTCTTCGTTCCGCTGGGACTCAAACGAGTCGACAATCGTCTCACAAATATGTCTGTCCAAGATTTGTCCAACTGTTTGACCGTCTTTCTGTCTTTCGGTCCCCAGGTGCAGTTCTCCTTGTTATTGTTGCTGTTGTTTTTCTTGTTGTTGTTGCACAGCTTCTCTGCTCCGCTTTGTCACCTGTCGTCGTCATCGTCGACATTTTGCATTTGGATTGGGGCCACGTCTCCGGTCGGGACCCAATTTTAATTGCTACCCGCCTCTGGCCTCGATCCACGGTCCATTCAGCGTCGATCGTTGACAGGTGGGAATTATCCACGAGGCGTGTGAGAATTCCAAGAGCCATCGACTCCAACTAAAGATGATCCATCGACTCAAGGTTCGTCGATGCAACGGGGGTCGAATGAGGATCGAGTTTATGAAAGGGATGGATTTGGGTATTCTAAACCAATGACCTCAGTGGGGCAAAATTTAGTTGATAGGAAACCAAATTTCAAGAATCCATCGAAACTTACTCCGAAATCCAGCCGAAGCCACGATGAAGTCATTCAGTAATCTCTCTCTCTCTCACTTTTCCCTTCCACGAAATCCTGTCATCGTGTTGCTCTGTTGTGTTTGAGCGAGGACAGCAGCCCCAATAATCGAACCAACCCCCACTCCATTCTCGTCCTGGGCCCCCTCGAGTCAAGTGCAATCAGTGGAAAATGGCTGCCAGTGGCTTTGTGTGCGTTTGAGGCATGTCATTTGGGTGGTGGTGGGAGTGAGAGGAATAAGTGTGGAGTGAGAGGGAGAGAATCTGCATTTAGTGAAAATCGCATAATGTGTTTGTTCTTGTGTTAATTGTTGTTGTGCCTGCTAGTATCCATTGTTGTTGTTGTTACTGGTATCCATTGTTTGTTGTTATTATTGTTGTAATTGCAACGTTTGCCACGCATGGAATTTTGAAATTTCAATAACGACGACGAGAGCCGCATCTCCTGCCCAACACATTCACTGGAATTAATCCGTTAACAACAACAAATACCACAATATACATATACCTGTCTGTGTGTGTGTGTGTGTGCGTGAGTGCCAACATACACGCATACACACTCAACGATTGCATCGTGCGTTGCGATGCGCATCGTCCTGCGGCATCCTGTGGCTGCAATCAACACGATGTAATTTAATTAATGACGAAATATGCAAATCCCACGTCCTCCCACTCTGACTCTCTCTCTCTCTCTCTCTTTCTCTCTCACTTTGTCTCTCCAATCCCTGTCTCATTCTCCTGTCAATGTTTGTCTGTCAGTCAGTCTCTTTGGCTGCTGTTACTGTGGCTGCGGTTGACGATGACGATGACGCCGAGGACGACGACAACAAATGCGTTTCCACTGATGGGGGTGGACGATGATGCTGTTGTTGTTGTTATACATGATGATGTTGTTGTTATTCCTGATTATATTGTTATTGCTGCTGTTGATGGTGTTGTTGTTATTGGTGTTGTTGATGATGATGCTTTTGTTGTAGCCTTGGTATATGTATGTTGTTGTCGTTGCTGGTGTCAAGCAGGCTGCTGCTCCTGCCATTGCGAATGTTGCTCCTGGGGTTGGTGTTAATGTTGTTGTTGTTGATAATGTTTTTCTTGCTGCGGCCGTGGAGGATGTTGCTGCCTCTGATCATGTTGTTGACATCAGGCCTTACGCAGTTCACTTCCACATACACACACACATTTATACATATCTGCCTATCTGTCGATTGTTTAAATATTTACATAATGCGGCAGGTACCAGGATGCGCTTCATGCGTCCTGCACCCAGAATGACGCCCGACGAGCCTTGAATCCTTTGCCTTTCACGCATCACTCACACTCCACTGTATCATCCTCTCTGTCTCTACTTCTCTCTCTCTCCTTCTTTCACACACACTCACACACTCTTGTTGGAGCACTTCTCCTTGCCGTTGATGATTGTTGCTGCGATAATTGTTGGTGTGATGATTGGTGTAGTTATTAATATTGTTGTTGTGATTGTTTTCGCAATTTTTGTTGCTGTCGTTTTGCTCGCATTTATTCTCTACAGGAAACTTTTGACGTCATCGGAATATTTTTATTGAAAATCAATTGAATTATTAAAATTATAAATTTAATAATAATAAAAGAACATTTTTTTTTAATAAATTATGATTTTTTAGGGCTCTAAAAACTAAAAACTAAAAAATATTGAATATTTTTTTGTTTTAACATATTCATAATAACTGATTATATAATTTTTCTCAGAATTCAAAGAAACAAAGGGTAAAAATTAAAAAAATAAAACATTAAAAGTAATTGAACAATTATTTTTTTAATTAGGAAAAAATGAATTTTTAACTTTTTCTTTTCATATCTTTACTTTTTTTAAAATATGAACATAATTTTATTGCATTTTTCTCGGAGTTCAACTGATAGATTGATTTCTATAACATTCTGCTTAGTGACTTCTGTCCTCAGCCTCCCTTCGAAAGACAGAAGATCACCTCATTCCTCCTCTCTTTAGCAGGGTTCCTTGGAACCTACATAAAATCGAACCGATTGGTCTGCAGGGTGAGCGAAGATCGGGGAATTGGGGAGATCGGTTGTTTACACTTCGTCTGGATCGCACCTTGACGGATCTCAGGAGCGCTTTGTTTCTGTCGTTGCCGTATTTTTTTGTAGTGGATCTGCTGTCTCTCTTTTATTGTTTTTCGATGAAATCAGAATTGTTTTTAGGCTTAAAAAAGAACCAAAACTAGGCGGGAGACAAGGAAGGGCGACAGAGTGAGAGAGAGAGCGGAACATGGGGGAAAAGTTTTAGAGCCCGAGCATAAAAAACGAAGAATCAAAGAAATAAAAATAAACACACGGGGACGAGAAAATAAACCAAACGAACGAACGATCGATCGCCATATCGATAGATAGATGGGGAAGAAGAACAGAAGCCAAAAGGATTTAGATTTATTTTTCTCGTTTCTACTGAGAAAATACACAAAAATTACCCAACAACAACAAAAACAAGAAGAAGGGAAATTCTCTTCTAAGTTTCTACAAAAACACCGTTAAGCGTCAACCTGGGAAAGTGAACAGACGACGAAGAAGAAGAAGCACATGAGATACCAGATACGCGATACGATCAATCCGACAGATGCTCGAATGTGTGATCGAACACGCATTAAAATAACATTGTTGTTGTTGTTTTTGTTGTTCTGGTCTTCGTCGTCGTCGTCGTAATTTCAGTTGATGTTGTTGATTTTGGACGCAGTTGTTGTTGTTGTTGTTATTGCTGCTGCTGCAATTAAATTCATTTGCCACTTACATTTTTTTCTAAAGAAAAAACACACGAAGTCGACGACGACGACGGAAGAAGATTTAGATCGTGGTGCGGGGGAGGAGACAGTTTGATGGGAAGATCGGGCGGAAGGGTTCGAAGATGGAGCAATTGGAAGTGTGAAAAGGTGGGTGGAGTGTGAAGGGGTCCAAAAGTGGGAGGAGGAGGGGGCAGAAGCATTAAATCATATATTTTAAGAAGTCGAACGCGATTTCGATTTCTTCAAACGATGTCGACGATGTCGACGACGAAAACGGAACTAGATGAGCGGGGAACAACAACAACAACAACAACAACAAAACAACAACAATGGAAGCAACAAAAATATTGGTAACCATTAATAATCGAGAGAAAAAGTGATGGAGCTGCTGGTTGTGGAGGGGAATCTGAACGATGGAGTTAAAAACATCGGCAGCAATTAATTAAATGTTTTTAATCGAAAATAAATCAAGCGAGCCAAACAAACACACACACACACATGTTTATCATCATACAACCACAACAACTATTCACACTCACACGAGCGTGTGAAAATTTTGACAGTTGATAGATTTCAAAATTTAATAAATTTTATGTTGGTTTTCTACCTCTCTCTCTGTCACACCAGCCAGTGGTCTCGTTGTTGTTGTTTTAATGGTGCTTTTTAATAGTTCTGGCAATAGTTGTTGTTCTTTTTGTTGTTGTAGTTGTTATTGTTTTTGTAATGGTTGTGGTTCTTGTTCTTGTTATTTTGGTTTCTGTTGTCAAATTTAATTTATCGAATCCGGTCCGTGGCGACGCTTGTCGCTGATCTCCATCGAGCTTTTTTTCGAACATCCGGGCGCCTCGCTGATATTTTAATTTATGCGAACCATTCTGATAAATTATTTTCATGCACAATTTTCGGAAATTTTCGCTAATGAATTTTCAATGGAAAATTGTCTACCATCAGCAACGAAAATGCTCAGGTGACTCACGGCTCTTGAACGATGGACGAGGACGACAGGTTTTTCGGTGGAAATTTACTCGATTTGAGACGATTTGTCGATGCCACATTTTTCATGGAATTTTTGATTTTTTGGTCTTCTTTTTTATTTGTTTATTGTCTTTTTTTTTCGTTTTTTGGTTTCTATTTTATTTATTGGCTTCTTTTAAAGACTTCTTTCATTAGAAGGTGCATGTTATCCCCACAGATTGCTGACATATGCCGATAATTTGCCTAATACCAACCCCACTTTACCAACAAAAGGGTTAGCAAAAAGAGATCTGAGCGAAGTAGAAGATAACCCCAAGTGCATGGGTCATAAATCGAAGTGCCATTTGCCATTGAAATAAAACTCTGCAGTATTTCGACTGATGAAAGCTTTTTCCCTTCCCCCCTCTTCCATATGTGACGATTAGGCTGATTAAATTTCCATCCACTTGCGGAAAAAATCTTTTTAACAAAATGCTCGTCCCTCCCACACAAACACACACATACGCATCCATGCACAAACACAACGCCATCGCCATTCGCCATTCACCATTCACTAAAGCGATGACTTTTTTCGCCAATGAGTGATTTTTAACCCTCGATTCCATTTTTTTGTTTTTTGTATTCTCTCCACTCGCTCAACAGTTGGCCGAAAGGGCGGGCAGCAGAAGGGGGTGGGGATGGGGTAGGAAGAGGTTAATGCCAACGGTATTCTTGCGGTCAAATTACCGTAAAGTAAATGTTTATTTCATCGATTGCTTGTTGAAACATCGTAAAAACATCGAAGGTTATCGTCAAACTCCGAAGGTTGTTTTTACTTTCCTTTTTCAGGAGTAGAAGGAGGTTCAGAGGATGATTCAAAAAATCCTTTCAGCTCATCACACACACACACATACACAGAGTTATGCATACATTTGCCTGCTGGTGGAGTTGGTGATCGCTTTGAAGTCGAAAATCAAATGAGTGGAAGTTGCGTTTAATAGAATTCGGTTTTAGGCAAATTGATATGCTCAGCGTTGCCACCTGAAAGGGGGGCCGAGTCGGAGTCGAATCTTTGAAGGGTTCCCAAGTTTGAAGACCAATTTTTAAGGATGTGAGTTCGAAATACTCGAAGGGTCTTTTCATCAATTGGATGGGCTCTCTTTAAGTGTCGGGAGTTTGGAGTTCAAATGGGTTCAGTTTAGTCGGTCTTGGGGTCAATTTTATTCTCCTTTGGTCCTGAGAAGAAGTTGGAATTCCGTATAACGAGTAGTCAAATATTTCATTCAATATCTGGCAACGCCGAGCCTGTGTTAATTCTATTTGCTTTGCATTCGTTGTGCAAACGCGCTCGAGTGGAAACCCCGGGAGGACAAGGGTTAAATGCGACATGGGTGACATCTGCGATGGACCTATCCATCTCTCTCTTCTCCTCTCTTTCCATCTCTCACTCCTGCACCTCTCACTCTCCACTCGCACCCTTCAACCACAACTCCGGCTCCGTCGAAAGCGCCTCAGGTGCAGATTTAACCATCGAAGCGAAGCGGCCGAGGTCTCGCAAAAGGGTTTCCGGTTCCGGACATCGGTTAAATTAGCGGTAATCGACTGAGTGGCGGGGGTTGGGGGAGGGGGGTGGGTGCGGTTGACTGAACCGAGGTCGACTAAATGGAGAAAGTTGATTTCGTTTGTGGAAATGTTTAATCAAGCTTCGCAAACAATGGAGCCGTAGTATAAAGCTTTAAGGATAACGAGCTGCATTTCAATTTCGTCAAAGGACTTTCGCTCGTTTTGTTGCAACACAACAACAAAAACAAAAAACAACAAAAAAATCAAAACTCATACTCACACAAAAATCAAAGCTAAAACTTTGCAAAAATAAATTCCGAGGAGAGCGACAACAACAAAAACAACACCAGCAACTTTTCAACGTGCTTTTTCAAAGGACTCCAGCCGGCAGCAGCAGTTGCTGCAATGAATTATATAGTTGGTGTTGTTATTGTTGCTATAGGGTTTTTTGTTGTTGATATTTTTGTACTTGTTGTAGTTGTTATTGTTCTTGTTGTTGTTGTTGCTTCTGCCCTCCTGCAACTGCAACGAACTGCAAACAACATTTTGTTTTTGACTCGATTTTTTTTTCGCTCTCCGAAGATCCCTTTGCTACAACCTTTAGCGCTTTGTGATATATTTTACCGCCGATTTTCCCCCTTCTTCTTTTCCTCTTCTCCTCCTTCTCTTTTTCCACAGCCTCTCCAACATCTTCTGGGCCGCTCTGTTGTTGTTGTTGTTGCTGTAGTTGGATTTTGATTTATAAAGTGTTTTCCTCTCTTGCATCATTGCACCGAACCCATGTTCGTGTTGTTCTTGTTGTTGTTGGCTCCAGGAACATTTGCTGATTAACTGGCCGAAGTTTCTCGCACACGAACGTTGAAGGGATGCACGAAGGGAGCACGATTAAAGGGGTCGCCCAAGGGGGCGTGGCAAGAGAGAAAGGAAGGGAGAATAGTTTACTTGGCCTCATTCGGGAAACTATTCCTTGTAATTCGGTTTCCATCTCACATTTTCTGTCGTCTCCTGCATTTTATTCCTTGCGGAATTTCTCCCATTCGCCACCCCCGCTCTCCTCGAAGGATTTTCCTCTAGAAATATAATCTCTCATACCCCGATCTTCTCGCTAAGCAAACGATTCGTTGCAAAAACCCAACGATATTCTATGCAAGAACATTCCCCTCGGGGTCAACTCACACCGCCTGTGTGTGTGAGTAGATTATGGATGAGTGTGTGTGAGTAGAGTGCGAGTGAGTGTATGTGTGTGTGCGAAGTCACAGAGCCTCGGGTGCGTTCACGCCTATTTAACTCGTTAACTTAGGCAACAAATAAGCTGCGATAATCACGGCAAACGACAAGACAACAGAAACTAATTAGCAACGTCTGGAAGACAATGCCACAGCGAGTGACAGACAGACAGACTAAGGACAGACAGACAAATAGTCCGCCATGGGGCCAGAGGCCAGTCGCAGCGACGATCCTCAGTCAACGGTTGGCTTCATCAGAGAAAGGGCTCGTTGGGACACGTTGGGGCCCCCTCGAACAATGGGCATCGGCATCAGCATCGGGAGGAGGGAAACGTGCAGAAACTCACCGATCATCGCAAAGTGTTAAAAGTAAAACAAGCAGAAGATAAATTATTCAAGCGAATGGTCCGAGCGAACCCCACTCGCGATGCTGCGCATGCGTAATGAGAAGAAATATGCACCGACTTCGCCTCCACTTCATCTTCCATCTTTCGTCCAACGTCAACGGCTTCCCGCTTCTTCCTCTTTAAGATCTCCCGGTCCCTTCCTCGTCAGTCCCTCTCCCTCCCCCCGCCCTCCTCGCTTCGAGGGTTGCAGGAAAAACGCATCCGTCCAGCGCCGGCAGCAGCCGACGATCCCAAGAACTCCGGAACCACAACCGAGTCCACAGCCTCCGAGTCCAGGGCTCATGGTTAGAACCAGAGTGTGAGAAGAGACAAAGAGCGAGTATGAGCGAGAGACAAAGACAGTATATGAGAGAGGGAGATTAAAATAAAAACTAAACAATGATTAGCGCCTATTTAGACAATGGCTGAGTGGCTTTTGTCCGGAGGCCGCTAAGAGACGCGGAGCTGGAGCCGATGTGTGAGTGTGGAAATTATGACGTAGAGCTTGGGAGGGAGATGGGGTGATGAGGGAGAGGGAGAGAGAGGGGGAAGGGAGACGGCAGGTGCATTGAAGAGCCGTTGAAAACATTCGACTAAAGACAAGGGACAAGGAGGATGAGTTGAAAGGACACAGAGAGGGAACCTCGACTGCGAAATTGAGAGCTTAGCTAATCAAATGGGCAATTGACTTGTAGCAGACAGAGATGAAGACGAGAGAGGGATGGGAGGGAGAAAGACAGTGGGAGAAAAAGCGGAGTGAGAAAAGGATAGTGGAAGAAAAAGCTGAGAAAAAAGTGTGAGTGAGAAGCAAATAGTCATCATTCACGAAAACGAATTGTGAGTCGATTGCAGCAGCTGTTCATGGGGCCGAATGGAGAAGAAGTGCGCGCAAGGAGAAGAAAAAGCCTTCTTTCGAACCTGGCGGGAACCTTCTTCCAACGCCCACTAGCCGATCGCACGCATTCGCAGCTGGAACTAGCGGCCTTCTTCGCCGTTTCTGCCACACCCCCTTCGCCCCTTTCCAATCCTTCATCGCCCCTTTCGGCATCAACAGCCAATACATCACCGCACGTCAAGGTTCTCCCAACTATCGGTGGATACGATTTCGATTTCCTTCCACTCCGATCGCTCCGACCCTCGCTCGCTCGCTCCTCAGTGATCGTTGAATCGCGCCCACGCATCTGCGTCTCGAGTGGTTTTAAATCATTCAGGTTTCCTTCTTCGTTTGTGGGAGCCTCGATCCTGCCTCGCATTCGACTCTGGGAATAATTTGTGACGACGTGTTAACAAAGTTAATGAGCCGATCATTTGCGCTGGGGGCTTCTGCAGAAATCGTGCACTTGCCACATTCACAGTCGTCTTCAATTTGACTGACGATGGGAAAATGTTTTGATATGAAGTGGTTTTATTTTTGAATTCAAAATTTTCAACTCAAACTCCTCTTTGAGATCTATCACTGAAGCCTGAAACAGAGTTCAATTACTGAGGCCTGAATCAGAGATCTATCACAGAAAACTGTGTCAGAGATCAATCTCAGAAGACTGAGTTAGAGACCATCGAATTCCTTGTTCAAGGACACCACTTGCTTATTTCGGACCCATTGGAGAATCCTTTGAGCAGTGCTGCCGACTGTTCGCCACCTCATCTGAAACAACAGTCGGCGACTCTCGGCGGCGGCCACAAACGCAATCGGTGACCTTCTGGACTTCTGACGACTGCCGACCGACGGAATTGGGCCAATAAAGGATGCGCCTCCCACACTCGGGAAATCTCTCGAAATCTCTCGAAATACGCAACCCGAAACCGATCCGTCCCCCTCCCTTGGCCGCGCTACCCCTTCTCATCGGGCACTTTGGACGATCGTAAACCCTAATTAGCACATTTTTACCAAACGCTTAGTTGCAGCAACATGTTGTCTACCAGTTGTTGTTGTTGGTGTTGCTATTATTGTTCTTACCGGTTGTTTATTTGACGTCCCTGCGAGCGAGTGACTGACAGACTGACAACAACAATGTTTTCTTTGACGCTTTCCTTCCTCCCTCCCCATCCATCGATCGCGATGGAAACGAGAGCCACGCCGACAAAGATCGACGAGGATTACGACGATCAAGGACTAATTGTCAACGAGCGACGGAGACACGCAGCAACAACAATAACAACAACAAGAAGAAGAAGACGAGAATGCGATTCGTTGTCGGTGGAAATGTGTTTATAATGTGTGCTTAGGCTGATGTCGATCGTCGTCGTTATTGCTGTGGAAATTGTAGCGTCTTGTTTTCCTTGGAAACTGATCCTTTTTCGCTGCTTGGTGGGACTTCGGCAGCGCGCGTCGAATTCGACTGCGGTCTGGACTCCGGATACGGATGCGTCACGATGCATCATGGGTGGACAGACAAACAGAAGGACAGACGGACGGACAGACGGACATTGATGCGCGTGCAGGATCCCGGGGAAGAGCACGAAATACGGTAGCATGTTTGCACAACATGTCGCCCAACATGGCGGTGCATGGTTGATTAGCCTCCAGCAACAACAACAACAACAACAACAATAACAACAACCACACCACCATAACCATGACCATCACCAATAACATCAGCCTTAGCATCACCATCACTAAATAGAAAAACACTTTGCGGCATATTCGAAAGGGTTCGATTTCGGTTTCGCTGGGTGTCGGCAACGATCTTTGTTCTTGTTCTCAGTGTTGTTGTTAGTTTTGTTGTCAGTGTTTTTCTTGCTACCAATGTTGTTGCTTGTGCCGTTGCTAAAGGGTTTTTATTAGTTTTATGGATTTCGTAGCTATTTTTATGACACTTCTAATGATTGAGAGATTTTCCCAGCCATCGGGTGTCGGCTCCTTCTGTTTGATTCCTTTCATTCTCTCTTCCTCTGCTTCTATCTTCAACTTGTTCGTCTCTTCGGCTTCGGCTTCGTCTTCGTTTTCCTCTTTGTCGTCATCGTCGCCTCTTCGCTTGGTGTTAATTGATCGGTCGGTCGATGCCAATGGTTCTCCCTCGGTTGGCATCGAAGGACTCTTCGCAGCTCCCTGCCACATTCTCCGACCGAATCCCTCAATCGTCGGTGGCGTGCACTTTATTTGATGTCGTAAAAGTGTCGTCGCCATGACCATAGTCGACGTCGTCGTCATCATCGCCGCCATCAACGCGTTCCGCCGCCTCCGTCCGTCATGCGTGACCGTGGCGTGATCGGCCAAATTTGAGCATCGATCGTCGCCTGTAGAACCGACCAAGATCAAAGCGAATGATTCTAATTGCTCGGCATTTGAAAGAATAACAAAAATAGTTCCTGGAATTTCCAACATCACTTGGACAATCGCTCCTCATCCGATCGAAAGGATCTCTTGGTGCTGATCGTGCCATCAACTGAAATCCCTCCGCGCAGACGACACAATTCGTGAGTGAGGCTTGTGGAGACGCCCCTTAATCTCTCATTAGCCCACCCACCCCATCGCAGTCGACCCCATTTCGATCACCCCAACCCGTTCTCTCTCCCATTTCGTTCAGTCTCTCCCACTCTAACGGTCTGTCCTTCCGATAACCGAACGCCATATGGATTGCGTTCAAGTGTTGTTTGCATTAGAAGAACAGGCAGCCGAATTAATGGGTTCACGGAGGAGGCCCCCCCCCCTTTCAGAGAGGAAGATGGGGCTGTACCACACCTTCTACTTTGGACCATTGTATTGCTCCAAAGGGTAGACAAAGCCATGTGTTGTTTGTGTTGGAGCGAGCGAGCGACCTCCGCAAAATGTTTTCCATCGAGCCCGATTGGGTCTCGCGCTATCGGAGGAGGAAATCGTAAATTTATTAGCAATGATATTAATTTTGGGGCTCTCGTGCGGCATCCGGTACAGAGAAAGACAAACAAACCCAGCCGGCTGACTGAGGACAGACAGTGGGGGGCGTATTTATACAGAGTGAGAGTGGGGTAAAGTTCGTATTTCAATTTAGAAATGGTTGCCTTGATTCGTGGCTGGCTGAAGAAGATCTGACCCATATCTCTCATCTCCGCCCGGGTGGAGGTCCCTGATTTGACCTGATTGGAGCTCTGTCTGTCGATCGATGTGTCTGTCCTTCGATCGATCTGTCTGTCCTACGATCGATCTGTCTGTCTTTCGATCGGGTTTTCTGTCCGTCGGTCGATCGGCGTTTGTGTCGTAAAACCGAATGGAGGGCGTTCGGTCGCGAACATCGTCTCCCACTTTCGAGCCGATCGCTAAAACCAATTATTCCCCCGAACTCCTCATCCGTGCAGCCCACCAGCTTCCATTCTCATTAACGCGATCTTCGGCCTGAAAGAATCGCGGTTCCCATTGACAATGCGTTGTTGTCGCATCGCTGACTGATCGTTATCAACGCGAAATTGCCACTAAACGTCACTTACTTTAAGATCAAAGTGTTGTCGTCGGCGATTGCGATTGCGCATGCGCGTGCGCATCTCTGGCTGCCCATGCTCACGTCTCGCAATTAAAGGCAGCTGTTGGCATCATTGTTGTTGTTGTTGTTGCATTTGTTGTTTCTGTTGCTACAGACGCATGCAATATGCAAAGGCCGGCGACTCTGGACCACCGGAACGATCGCAGCGCCAACGCGAATCCAGGGGGCGCTGCTTGGAGCAAGATTTATGCGGCCACTGGTGACAACAAATTAATTCAGCGCCCACAGAGGATCGCGAGTTGAAGTCCACATTGTTGTTGGTTTTGTTGCATCAGCACAGAAGCTTCGCCGCCACAGCAGCCTTTGTGGCGATCACAATGGAAGAGAGGATCGAAGAGGAAGCACCCTGACCGAAGCCACGGGGTTATCGCAATATTGTCATTGTCACAAGGCAGCAGCATCAGCCGGCAGTGGGCATCGGCAGCAGCTTCGGGAACATCAGCAGCATCATCTTCAGCATCACCAACACCAACACCAACACCACCACCAGCGCAAGAGCGGACAACGCTAATGGATGACATGATTTTCGCATTATCGCTTTGTTGCCGCGAATGCGATCAGTTAGTTGGGCTTATCTACGCCCCAAGTATTTCCAGCCGCCAGCTCCCCCGGCACCATCCGACTCAGCTCGCCTTAGATGACAAAGTCGACCGCTTGGGCTGCTGCTGCGGGCCATTAGCCTTCGACAAGAAGCATCTCCAGTTGAGCTGAAATCAATTTGCAATCTCGCGGAGCGATCAGCGCGATCATTGCGCTCGCAACACCAGGCAGCCTCGCTTCCTCTGGCAGATCCACCGTGCTCCAAGTCCCACCGTGTTGCGCCAGGTCAGTTTGGGAGCCCTCATTGTTGGCCGAGTGGACGAACCGATCGACGACGTTGAGGACGACGACGATGAGGCGATGGGCCTGGTTTAGTTATTGTAACCATGTCGAGATAAATTCGTGATAAGTGCGGAACCGCCGGGCTGATGCCTGGGAGTCGGCCGGACAGAGATGCCGAACATGCACAGCAACTGATCGCATCGATCGCGCCTCGTCCACCGATCGTCGTCGGGTTGCATCAAATCAGCGACGATGGTGATTATGCGGATCACAATTGGGAGGGCGGTGATTTCTTTTCTAATGGTGGATGCATTGGGAAAATTCGATCCTCTCGGAAGAGTTGATCTTCTAGAAAAGTGTCGATCTTACGGAAAGAATCCATTGTCCTTTATAAACAGTTGATCTTCTATAAGATTCGATGCTTTGGAAGGAGTTGATCCTTCGGGATACTACGAAAAGAGTCGATCCTTTGAGGAGAGTCGATCCTCTTGGAAGATTTATAGAACTCCAATATAAGTCGATGTTCTCCAAGGTTAGGGCGACATCGACTTCCCAACCGAGGTCTAACTGTTGGACTGGTTCTGCGATTCGATCTGAATCCGAGTCGATCGCCGCGATCGTGACATTATCGTCGTGGAATTAGTTGAGGTGTCGAGAGTCAATGCCGTAAATGCATGTCATAAGTGCAATTATTTGAGCTACGACACGTTGGAGCGACAACGAATTTAACGACCACAAATCGGATTTGCATGACGATGTCAACGGCGGGAGACACTTTACGAGGCGATTAGAGCGAACTGGTTTTCCAGCCGACATTGACATTTCTCCTCCACGATGTAGTATGTGACAACTGTCACTGGAGGTCAATAGAAAATCACCGGCTATTATCCGTATTATCCCGTCGTTCGGTCGTTGGGGCTGAAAGGGAGGCAGGGAGGTTGTTTACGATGGAATTCATTCGAGGTTGTAATTATCTCCAGCAAAGGCAATAAACATGATCAGTGGCTCCCAATCGGTTGAGAGGTCGGGGCCGGGGAGTCTGTGCGAAGAACTGTGAGAATAAATTCACCACCTCTTTCACCACTCACCAGTTTTTACACCATCAATGGGTAATCATAATGCAAAGAGAAAAAGTAAAAGACTGCGAATTAAGTTCGAGTTATAAAAATCGCTCGTCCGGACTTGCGTTCATTGCAATGGCCATGACACTCACAACAACAACAAGAGCCTACAATAATAACAACAAAGTCAACAAAAACAACAACATCAAGAACGATGGGCCAGCGTCAACTATTATGGTTGGCTTATACGAGACGCATCATCAAAGTCAACATCTTCAGCAGCGACGATGTGTGTGCGGTGAAGGTTGTTTGCTGTATGATGATGTTGTTGTTGTTGTTATTGTTGTTATTGTTGTAATATTCCTACCTTCCTCTTCCTTAAATCACCCTAACGTGGAAGATGAAGAAGAAGGCGCAGTTCTGGTACCTCATCCTTGCTTGGCCTGGTCTCTGGGCCCATCGAATCGAGCAGTTGCCACTCCGGTAGTGCTTTTTGGCAGTTACCGATCACTTACTGCTGTTTGCCATGAATTGGTTACATGTTGTTGCTGTTTTTGTTGTTCTCCTCCTCCGCGTTGTTGTTGTTATTGTTGGTGCTCCGGTGTGGTGTGGTGGTGGAGGTTGCCCATAGTGGAACCTGATTCCCTCGCCGTGATCTCTGGTCACGTTTTGGGGTGTGATCGTTGCTATTTTATTGGCGGAATTTATATGCTATATGCATGTTGTTGTTGCTATTATTGTTGTAGGTTTTCTTCTTATTCTTGTCCTCTTCTTGTTGTTTTTGTTCTTTATGTTCTTCATCTTCATCTTCGTCTTCTTCTTGTTTTTCTTTATCCACTACTTAAACTTCATCCATGTCGTCATCATCTTTTTACCAATGTTGTTGTTATGGTAGTCATAGTAGTAGTAGATGTTGTTGTATTTGATATTGTTGTTGTAATTGTTTTTGTTGTTTTAAGAATGATGATGATGATGGTTTATGATATGCGCAAGTGATGTAAACACTTTTCTGCGAAAACTCTTCCCGTGTAAACTACAGAAAATGATCAGCCAAACGATCGAGCCATGCGAATTCCCCCCACTTCTCCATTCTCCACTGTGCTTCATTCGTCTATTATTATTTCCCGGCCACCGTCGCCCTCTCGTCCATGCATGTGATGTGGTGTGGCATTATTGGCAGATGATTATAGATCAGATGTTCGTGGCAACCGTCGAAGCTCGAGCTTCGGTTCGATTCAGCTCGGCAGGAACGCGAAGTCCTCACGGACGGACGACGAATGAATTCGGTTTCTGGACACAATTTTACATTTAATCAATTTCGGATCGCATTCTTTTTTCGTGGTAGTGGTGGCAGAGGACGTTGTATTGGTGAGGGGAGAATTGGTGAGAGGATTATTGGTAATAGTAGTAGTTGGAACTTGTGTAGGAAGCAAGTGGCATCAGAAGACCTGTGGATAATTCAGGCTTAGTAAGGATAATTAAAGAAAGATATTCCTCATATCGACAGAGAAGTTTCTACCAAGACCATCTGCTCTTCTCCTACTGGAAATATTTTAAACACCCACGAATCCTCCAACACAACCCCCTCTACCTCTCTAAGTTCCTAACCATTACCCTTTAACACCATCCTTCCGGAACTCATCACCTTTCGATGGAGTTGTCTCAGGCCTCGTCCCTCCCGCGCCAGGAACTTCGCTCGCACATGTGTCAACGTTGAGGGATCGGCCCATTTTTCAAACAACACAACTTATTAAATCGGGGAAAACTTTTCGTCATCGTCGTCGTCGCTGCTGTCAGTGTTGTTCTCTTTGTTGTTGTTTTTGTTGACAAAGACGTATGACGTGACACCTTACAACAAGAACGGGCATGTTGTAGTTTCCGAAAGTGGTTGACGGAGAGAGCTCAATGTCGTCGCGAGACCAGGGTGGCGCCCACGATGCCGCCCCGACTCCGCCTCGCAGACTTCATTAGAAAGCGATTTTGCATGAAACCGGCAGATGATGGAGGAGGAGAAGGGATGTGGAGGAAGAGGGAAGAGAAGAGAAGAGAAGAGAAGGAGGTAGTGCAGAGAATGAGATTGCGATGACGATGAGGGATGGAGTGGAAGACAGCTTCGTCACAGTTTTCAATTTTCAGTTTTCACACCCTTCAAAATGAATTTTTTCTCATCACTTAATCATGACAGGGAGCTCGGGGTAGACAGAGTACGCAGGGACGAGGAGAGAAAAACGACGGGACAGCCCTCGGGTAGTGAAGAGTTCCATGCAAAAAAAAAATAGTATAGAAGAGAGAACAACAACAACAAGAAGAACAACTCTCAGAACATTTAGAAGTCAATTTCGAGACAGAAGTTTAATCGCTTGTTGACAGTTTGTGTTTATTGATGTTGATATTGTTATTGTTGTTGTTGTTGCTTTTGTAGCGACATTAATTATGAGGTTGTTGTTATTGTTGTTGGTGTCGGTGGAAAACAACCTCTGACTGGTATGCAAATACGCCTCCCGGCCCGTTGATTGATGAATCTCTCGCTCTCTCCCTCTCTGGATTTTGTCGACGCGTCCTTGACAGGGATTTGATTAAAAAACTTCACTGCCCACATGGGACCAGATGTTCGACGATTGTTGTTCTTGTATTGTGCTTTTCATTCTCGTCATTGTTGCGTGCGTGTAACGGATCCAGTGGGTGGTACTACAACAACACGAGCAACATGAACAACACTTCCGTCGGCCGTTGTTGTTGGTATTTTTATTGCGCTTCCTTTAACGCGTTCTACATGCAAATTACATGATAGTCAAGGATTTTTATCCGACCCAAGTGTTTGTCCAGGACAATATGTCAGATTGGGTGGCGAAAGCGAGGTGTCACAACAACAACACCTGGAGGGAAAGGGAAGTTGATAAAGGACTTGAAGTTTTTCTGGGATTTGAGTTGCGGGTTTGAAAAAATAAACTTTATTCTTTAGGGTTAGTTTTATCTTGATTTTTGGTACCAGAAATGTCTTCACAATTTAACTCAATTTGCTCAGTTATCAGAGACATCTTCATGGACACGATGTCCTTCTACTCATCCTTTTTATCGCCATTCTCCAACCAGCTAACCTGGCATTTATACTCTTTAGTTGTTAACAACGTTTAAGTTATTGTTCCTTGGAGACCCACAAGAGAAGGACACACAAAAATAAACAACGACAACAAACAAAACAACAAATAAAACAACGACAACAAACAAAACAATGACAACAAATAAAAATAACGACAACAACACAATTGACAACACGAAGTAACAACTTTGGCTAATTTCCAGCATCAAAGAAAGGGGACGGCCTCCGGTTATGCCGAGGACGAACTTCCTCCCGAGGGATGAGGAAAAAAATTCTTTAATTGTTTTGTGTTGGAAGCAACTACGCCAGACAACGCTGTAAACGCTCTGAATGAGGGAAAGGGTTGTGACGTCTTAACCTTGTTATTGGGGAGGGTGGGAGTCTTTCGTAATTGTGTCTTCCTCAAGGACTGCAATCCGTCAGAAGCTGTCAGAAGTGAGCGACATGTATGACATGAGATATACTTCGGAAAATCTCCTCGCAAATCCACTCTATTTTCTTTCAAAAGGAAAAATTCGCTTTGAGAAATGTTAAAAAATGTAAAACGAATTTTCTGCACCACTTGTCACACATCGCATCGCCTCCATCCTTTGCTTTCACCCCACATGTGATCGGCCTCATCACTTGTGATGCATAAAAGATTAGCTACTCGTACCTGCTCGAAGCTCCAACGATAGTCCCATCGAGGAATTGATATTGAATTTCCATTTTCCTCCACTTTCTTCCACCCTGATCCACACCCACCATGGGATCGCACCCCTTTGGGCATTGTCTTCTGTTGTATTTGTTTTTGTTTCCGGGTTATTTATGTGCGTCCGGGGAGCAGAAAAATATGTCAAAACATAACATATCCGACTGCCGCTGTCACTGCCGATGAGGACGAGGGAGATGAGGATGCTGAGAGGACGTGAACGTGGCTGCGGATGTGGATTTGGTCGAGTGGCCGGATCCAGGATACGAGCTGATTATTTATGTGACGCAATTTGCGGCGCACGCTGGGACGACATTAGCATAACTCACCCCATCCGCAACACCTCCAGGAGCTTCAGGACAAGCCCAAAGGAGTCCGCAGCATCCCGAGAAGCCCACGTCTTCGTCCTTATAGTGTGGTAATCGCACCAGCAAAAGGCGACAAATCATTTTCCTGCTCGACCCTCGTCCTGCTCGTCCTCGGTTCGCTCCTTGGCTCGACCAAGACAAGGGTGACAACGAGTCGCTTACGCTCGGCAACCCTTTCGTTTCCGAACGATTTGGTCCTTATTTCTTCCCCTCGGAAGGATGCACTTCCTTTGAAAAGGCGGAGGTGGGATCGTTTTATGTCCAGCGATTTGTACGGACAGGGTCGGTGTTCGATTTCGGACCCACGGGGCATCATGAATCTTTCGGAAAGGAGCAGGAATAAAATTTGCCTTTTTATGTCATTTACGAAGCGAGAAAGAGTTCCAAATAAATACTAAAATATTATTGGACCAGGGGGAGTCGAGCGCTGTCCAGCGGGCACTTGGCCGAGGAGGAAGTGATTGTGGTGGGTGGGCGTCAGAGGAGAAGAGGGGGAGTGGCAATTGGTAGCCGAAGTGGTGGGTGGAGTGCGGCATAATGATAAATGCGTCGTTATGCACTCTGCCTAATTGAAGAAACAATCGCTCGAGACCCTCGGGCGTGGATCGGACGACTGGGGTTCCGGAGAGCCGAGACCTCATACATAAATCGATTGTTATTGAGAAGCTGAGACCTCGTCATGTTCGCCTCAGACTCTCGGTAACTAGAATCTCCAGCATATTTCGCCGGTTTTCCCTTCTGTAAACTATTCAATGAATTATTGAATTTCCCCGCGATGCCTCATTGTAAACCGAGAATAAAATTGGAAAAATTATGGCGAGCATTTTAATGCCACCATGTCGAGCTCGCGGAGGCCCAGCATCGATCGGCGGCCGATCCAGCCCCGAACTCAACCCAACCGAATCCATGAGGCGACCATTGGACCATTCAGCGAAATTCCGAAATCCGATGCCGGCTGCACGAGCCGTCGGTGGCGTGGGGCGGCAGGATCAACACTGTTGGTGGCGGTGCATCGCCCGAACGAGACCCGCATCGACGGCCGCAGATGACTTCATTGGACTGCCACCGAACTAATCAGAGTCATGCGCCGCCGCTGTCCGTGGATATGTGTGCCGACGGCCACCAGTGACGATGTCCGCCGAACGATGGACAGATGGACGGAGGGACGGATGGAGGCATAGAGGGAATGATAAACGGTCGGTTTGGAGGGGTGGAAAGAGGAGCAGACCAACCTAGAGGGACATTGGCAAATGGATGGAATGGGAGGCGGACGGTCGAAGAGACATGGCCGGACCAAGATATGGACAGATGGACGAACTGACGGACAGCCTCAGAGGACGGAAAGCTTGGCGGACGGACAGATAGTTGGATGGACAGATAGTTGGATGGACAGACGCGAGTGATGTGGGTGGCAAACGACAAAACAACGATCGATAGTTTGGAGGGACGTCGGTTTCAACATTGTTGTTGGGTGTTATTGTTGATCATTTTGTTGTTGTTGTTGATAATCTCATTGTTGTTGTTAATATGTTCATTCTTGGTGTTATTATTATCATTGTTGTTGTTCATATCTGTATCGTAAATTACGCTAAAAATACATCCTCCGATTGACTTGAATTACAAAATTTACGCATAATCACTATGTGTGAGTCCAGGAGGGGAGAGAGAAAGAGAGGTAGATAAAGGAAGAGAGAGAGAGGGATAAAGGAAGAGAGAGAGAGAGGGAGACTCAATGATGGTCACCACATTTGAAAATCGCAGACGATTCCATGGAAACTCCCTCCACGCTAAACGTGCTGAACGTGGAACCCTCGTCGGATCCCTTCGCGGCCCAATAATAATTTCGCTTTAGTCACGCGCCCATGGTCTATTCTTAGGGGGGTGCAGTGTGGTGAGAAGGGGGAGGGGAAGAGTGGGAACGTAAGTGCAAAAAATTTGAATATGTAAAGCGAGAGCACCAGCAATGACTCCGGTGAACGAGGCTGCCGGCAACCGAGGTTAATGGGCACCCAGGGCAATGGAAACCGGGCTTTTCCCAATCGAGCCAAATTAACGAATGCAGCAGACTGTGTTTTCGTTCCATTGGAAGTTTTCGAGGATTTCCCCAAAAATTGAACCAGAAACAAAAGCCAAAAACTTTCATCAACCAGACTCAGACAACGTACCCAGTTCCGTTCGACAGCCAAATTTTTGTTCCTATATTCCGAGGAATTGTTTGAATGTCGCGCACTTGAAACAAATTCATTTCAATTTTTATTTTTTTTTTATTATTATTTTTCGGTTTTTATTTTGGCTGGTGGTTGGCGAATTTATTGCCAAAAATAGAGCAAAACCCAGAAGCGGCGGGAAAGTTTTTTCATATTCGACGAGCGGCATCAAACGACGCCAGACATGGAGGGTGGGGCGTCGATGGAGCAGTCTGCGGCGGCGGCTGCGGAAAACAAAGCAACCTCAAGCCGACGTCTGAACGATGCACTCTTTCTAGTATATTCTCTCGCTTTTTGATTGTGAATAAAATAGGTCATTGACTCTGAGAGCAGAATCAGCTCGGGGAACATGCTCGGAGCAACAGCGTGAGCCACGACAAAAAGTGCAACGATCGCTCCACCTCAGACGTCACTTCAAGTGGCTGCCTAAGTGCAGCGGGGATCTCAAGTGTCGCCGCAGCCCACATGGATCACGGATCGAGGGACCACTTCAGGGCGGGTTGACAATGCTCCCCGCATCACCTTCATCATCACCACCACAATCACCGGAAGCTACTCAGCGATAGTGGTGCAGGTTCGTTGAACTTCCGATGGATGGAAGGGGGAGACGTCGGTGGCAATTATTGTCAACATTTGATCAATCGACAGATTTAAACAAATCACATCGCATGTAAACAACTACAATAACAACAATAAGAACAACTACTACAACTATGTTAACAACTACAACAACTTGTATAACAACTACACAACCATGAGCAACAACAATTGACGGAAGAAGCAAGATGTTTTGATTTCACTTCGCTGCGAGACACTCAAGCTGCCAGCGCCCAGCCCTGCCCCGCCCCCTCCAGAATCGCACGTGCTGCCCCAACCCCAGGCCTGGATCGTGGGTCCCTAATGTTGTTTAGATAATTAGACGAAGCTGGTGCCACCAACACGCAGCAGACGGACGGCCATCCAGGAGCAGCAGCAGCAGCCGCCGAGCCCACAGCAGCGACAGCCGAGGAAACTGCAGCATGACCATCACCGGAGCAGCCATGGAGGCTGATCAACAACAGCATCCCTTCGCATCGCATCCTCCTCAGCGCTGTCTGGAGGAAAAATAAACAGAGTCGCGTCCGTCCGTCCGTCCATCGCTCGCTCCCTGGCATCGATTTCAATTGCGTAAACATCGGAGGCGTCAGAATGCGTGGAGCAGTGGGGCCGATGGCGGGGAGCGAATGGATCCAGGGACAGCCGGTGGTGCCACGAAATGCCACCGTGCAGCATAAAGAGCAGCGCTGCCGGATCGGGCGCGGTCTGTTCCGGCCGGCAACATCGTCAACATGGTCGGCCGTCAACAACCACGAGCAACGGCCGATTGTCAGCCTTGTTGGCAGTTGGAGGCCCTTCGGGAGGCAGCGCCACGAGATGTGGTTTAATTGACATTTGTTTGAAAGCGACGCGAGCTGGCGTCACGTGGCCTGGTGGCTGCGGACGCGATTATCCTGGGCCAGGCGCCTTCAGTTCGAGAAGGAATTTCATTGAGAACAATTTTGTAGAATTTGGTGGGAAAGTATTTCTAAAAAAATTCTTTAATTGATTTACTTGAAAAGAAATATATTAAAAACCTTACGTTTTCTAATTTTTCAAAATGAACTGATTCTTTTAATATGTGAATTTGAATATAATTACATTTACGAAAAATCGTATTAAAATATTAAAAAACAAATTCGCAAAATTAACTGATTTTTTAAAATGTTTAATATCGATTAATTATACTAAAAAATAAAATAAAAAAAATTAAATCAAAATATATTTTTTTAATATTTGATATCGATAATATCTAAACAAAATATTTTATTAAAATATAAAAATAGAAAATTGGCAGAATTAATTTTCTCAATTTTATTTAAAAAAATAGATTTCTATTAATTGTGATTTTCGATGAAAATTTATCAGGATGATGAACTTAAATCCATTGCGGAATGTCATATCGTCATGTCAAGAGAGGGAAAGTGTAAGAATCAAGAGAAACACCAGTCCTTGTCACTGTCGGTCGCCGATTCATCGTCAACCCGTCTAATGGTCGGCGTCATAGAAATCTCTCCACAAGCCAAATTCCCTAATCCAGCCCCTGTCCCTTCAACCCATTCTTCCACCCCCACCCATTCAGTGTCTCCTCCCTCCCGATTTCTCCTCATTCATCGTCTTCTCCCATTCTCCATCCTCCGACGCTCCAGCTCACGAGTGGCGCGCGCGTTAATCCCTTCGAGATGATTGAGGCGGCAGCAAGAAGCCTCCTATTTTTAGGAGCCTCCAAAGCAATCGCTCGTTCGCGACGCTCGCTCGCTCGTTCGATCGATAGATCGCCGATCGCTGCACGTTCCAAACAATGCGGAGAAAACGGCCTCCGGATAAGAAACTCTCATATTCCATGTGGCTCCCGATGCATCGCGCCCCACGAGACACGGTCGGGAGGGGCGAGGCCTGCATAATACAGTGGCATGTTCAGCAATTACCATGGAGTTTATGCTTATATCGGTTTGCATTTAGTTTCTGCTGTTGTTGTTGGGGAGCTCTTCTTCGGCTTTTATTTTTGGCTTCTGCTTAAATTCGATTTGAAATTTCCATTTCGAAATGTGCCCCGAGGAACATCGGGAGCCGCGTCACGTCGCATCGGGCTGAGTGTCGTATGCAGATCAGCGGCGACGACGACGACGACGACGACCGGCGACTGGCGACCGACGACTGGCGACGGTGACTGGCGAGGATCACGAGATGACGAGTGCGACTAATGGAAAAATGCATATTAAATTGATTTTATTGACAGGGAAATGTTTTCTTCCATCGACGACAAACACGACGGACGGCGACGGCGCGGACATAAACAATCGAGGCCCGCACAGTGGAACCAGGGAGTGAACATTTATGTGGAAATTTGGTTTTTGGTTTTCTTTTACTTATGACTCCGTTGGGCCCACTGTGCTTGGCGCAATTAACACCTTCCGTTTGGAATCGCAATCGGCATGAATTCTACGCTGACATCTGCCCACCAGCATCCGATCATCCCCAAACCACACTCCGACCCCTCTTTGGGCCCCAGGAGGAGCGTCTGTGGTTCTTTAATTGAAGACATCAACACCCGGCGTTGTGTGGGTGGAGCGAGGGAGGTGAGGGTGGTGAGGGGGGTGAGCAGGGAACGACAAACGATCCTGGAGAAGGACGCAACACTGTGACAACAACAGCGAGCATGATAGGGGACAATTTACGACTTGGTGGAGGGGGGAAGTGGAGGAGTGAAGAGGCAGAACGGAAATGGAACCTCGGGAAGGGTGGCAACTCTGTAACGAGGTGACAAATAATAACAAAACCAACATCCAGAAACAACACCATAACAATATAGCAATAACAACAAAGCATCGACACGAACGCAACACACATGGCTTTTGTCGCCTCTGTCCGTCTGTCTGTCGTCGTCGGAGTCGTCCACGATCGCTTCGATTTAATGACGAGGGTGGGGAGGATGGAACGTGTTGGGAGGGGGCGGCGAGGGTGGTGTGTGTGGAGAGAGGGAGAAGGGGAGAGCGACTGTGGGGCGACAATTGATGGCGGGAACGAGTTGTCAAGCAATTTGTTTACACGCCGCCCCGGCATGCGTTGGTTTTTCTAAATTTGAAAAATTGTTTTGACGATCGCCAACGAAATGTTTGTGTTGACGACAACGAAAACGACAACGAGTAGGACGACAACGACAAGGAAGACGTTGGCGATGACGCCGGCGGGGATGACGACAGCGAAGACGACGGTGGTGACGTTGACGACGGGGGCGACGTTTGACGAGGTTTATGACAAAAATAATTCCAAACAATTATGCAGATCGTCGGGCGCGTGTCCATGGCGGGGTCTGAAGGGAGGTACGGATGCACTTCGTGTGTGCGATGCATCTGTGCGAGTGGGAGAGAGAGAGAGAGTGGAAGAGAAAGAAGGGGACAACTGTCCAAAGGATAGATGGAAATTTTGTCGTTTCGTTCAATTTTATTGATGTCATAAATTTAGATGCATTTTTACGATGATGCTGGAGGTGGAGATGGGGCTCGGGAGACGACCTCCCTCCATCTGGTGGTCGGATGCAACTGGATCAAGCGAGGCCACAATCGAGCTACCGAGGGCGCGTATTTTAGGGACTTCAAGGCGATCGAAATCGGTGGGGAGACATTTGTTTATGAAGTAAAACAATTAGCGGAATGTCGTAAATGTCAGGGCGACAGGCGGAGAGAAAGCTGTGGGTGGTCCACAGGAAGTAAGGGGCGAATGGAGAGAGGTCAGGTTTCGGATTGACCTTTGGGTTCAACGGGAATAGAGTCAGAGAGTGGTTTCAATGTGGTTGAAGGACACCAAATGCTGGAATGATATAACTATTTACATAAACTAAACAATCTTTACATATTTATTTAAGGAATTAAAAAAAATGTTATCCACAACAGAGATTTCTCCCACCCCCATAACACAGTTTTCTCCCACTCTGCCATAACAAATACAAACAGCAAGCTGACCGCAAATCCCAACAGACTAAAAATACCTTTTTGCGAAAGCTCTTCTGTCAGCAAACACACGCACACATCTATCTGTTTACACATACACACATTGCGATGATGACTTGGCAAAAGCCGACATTTCCGAATTTTAAAACCCACAAAAGTTAAGGAATCCATCAACGTTGCAATGTCTGCATATACATATGTATGTAAATATGTCTTTTATATCTTCGCATTAATTTGAATATAATTTGCATTTCATATGAACTTCCGACTTCCGGTCAACCCAACATCCGCCATGACAGCGGAGCGACGTAGCCACGAGTCATCAACGGTCACAGGACTTCGCAGGATCCTGGGCTCCCCCGACCTTGGACTCCTTCCGCTCTGGACTCTTTTCATTCTCTGCACTTCTGCTCTTCTCTCGACTTCTTCCCTACTCTGGACTCTGGCGACCCTGACAGCTCTGAATCTCTTTGTTGCGGGATTCGCCACATCATCCAGAAAGATGTTTTAATAATTTAAAAGCTGTCCCCGGCTGTCACGGGTCATGGGTCAGGATGCGTGTCATGTGGCGAATTGGAGCATGAGGACGATATAGTGTAGTAGAGAATCCTCTTCTTTTACGACTTCCAGGCGAATCCTGGGTCCAGAACACCCAGCGAGAAATCGTGGTTAACGCAGCGATCTGGAAACGCACCCGCAATCGGCGAGACAAACGGCCGAAGTTTCAAATTACCGCGACATGAAAATGTTAATGTGGACCACCAGACAACCTCAGACACCAAACAACGACCAACAACAATGCATCCGACCAACAACAAAGAGTACAAAGGCAACAACAACAAACGCTACTACGACAACAACTACCACAATGACGAGACAACAAACAGCACCGCCGATCATATCAGACGTCATTTATTTGGACGCTTTAAAGAAGCTACTGTTCGGCCTCCATCTCGTGGAGATCCAGACGATGCGCCGGAAAATGAAAACGAAATGAGAGGCAAAACACAATGAAATCCTTTTAACCGCCAGCCCCGGCCTCGACTCCGACATCGGCGACGCCATCGCCAACATCGACGTTGTTGTTGCTGCTGCTACTGCTGATGTCGTGTTTTATGGGAATTTAAATTTTGTCTTTCGTCATTTCGACGCTGAATTCAATTTACTTGAAATTTGAGACGCATCTGAAGAAGCTCCACGGATCCTGCTCCTCGTCGAAGCGATCGCGATCACAGTCGTTGCCGTCGCCGTCGCTGCTGCATGTTGCATGTAATGAAAAATGCTGCAGTCAACGAGCAGCAACATAATCATGAAAAACACTTAGAGTTTCAGCCACAGTTGAGCGAAGGGAGCAGAAGCAAAGCGTCTCCTTCGTCTTCGCGTCATGCTGACGATCATGATCAGCAGCGGCAGCAACGAAGACGCGATCGTCGTACCATTCTCTGGGCCACGCTATCAACGGCGGATCTTTTGTTCGCCATGCAATGATAATTTCGTGACATTAATTTACATCCCTTCCGCCCGCTTCGCGGACCCAGCGCCGCCTCCGAGATCCGCGTCGCTTTGTGACGATTGTCCTTTGTCCGCCTTGTTGTCTGCCTCGCTGTCCCCCATCTGTCATGCTCCCAGGCTGTCTGTCTGTCCTCTCTCTGTCTGTGTGGCGAGCGACAGTGAATGAATAGAATTGCTTGTGAGTCTCAGCCGCCCATGAGACGAAGTCGCCCCACGATCGCCGTGGACTTCGCGATTTTCTCTGTCTGTCTTATCGCCTCCGGGTGTCTGTCGCAAGTGCGTCATCTGTTCGGGAAAACGTTGACAACTTTGCAGATAATATTTCCGCAACAGAGATAGAGAGAGAGAGGTTGGGGAGATGAAGGAAAAACGAGTGATGGAGGCCGCGCTTCTTGGCCGCCACCACCATCTCGATCAATCAGTGATGCTCCAATAAACTCGAGATGTGACAGCTCAACGGATGGCAAGCCGCGGTTGACAGCGACGTTGACATAAATCAGGGGAATGACACAAATCGGCCGGATTATTATCGGCGAATTCCTCGGAGGCTCAAGTGACAAATGTGTGTCACGGAATGTCGGGCGAAGTGATAGCGATATCGGTTCGTCAACAAGATCATCCCGCATTTCATTGTCGTAGGAAAGTTTAAATTTTTTCGCGTGATTGCAGAAATATCGCAAATACTTTGAGATTATGGGAAATTTTATGTACAGACCTCTTGACTTCATGCACTTCTTATACATCCTTCACCCAATTTGGCTTCCGTAAGGCTTCCTTTTGAAAAATCTTCTCCCACTTGTCTGTCTGAGGTTTCCTGCATCCCTAGTCCGGACATCTGAATGTTGAAAACGAAAGGCAGAAATTTCCATGCAAAGACAAATGCAAAATCCTGCTAGGAAACCAGACTATCCGAAATGAGGATAAATGTCTGTCCGAAGACGACGTGAGACCAGACGCTTCGCCGCACATTTGGCCATGAGTTATGGGCTGTCGTCCATTTCGACGACTGTCTTGACTTCCAGTGATCGTCGGCTCCGTGTGCTCCAGAAATGTCGGACATTTGTTAGTCCGATGCGAGGGAGGTGGAAGGAAAACCACGCGTCCGAAGGACGGCCAATTGCAGGAGAATAATTGTTTGTCTTCAGACAAACTGTGGTCAGCCGCCAAGGAACCGAAGAGACCTGCAACAATAACAACAACGAGAGCAGGACGAAGGATTCGAGACCATGGTCCATGGACATGGCATAGGTTACGACACTCAGGGGACCTGTAAAAGCAATCATAAGGAATTTTACGGAAATATTTTAAATGACCCTTCGGTCGGGTGTGGGTCGCCTTCGACTCGTCTAAGGGGAAGAAAAAGAGGGAGAAGAAGGGAAGACGACTGTAACATAAATGTTGCAAGCCACCGTGGAGCATGAGGAGGGTGGGCTGGAATCTGGGTTCGGGTCTCAAGTGCTTCTTCACCGGATTATGCACGATTTCATCCGTACATGTGTGAGTGTCGGAGGGAATACATAGATGCGTGTGTGTGTGTATGTGGGAGCATCCAATTCAGAAGCTGCGACGTCGACCGCAAGTGGTAGCCGCCACTCGAGTGTCTCGACGACCTCGGCCTCGGGAGTGACGGAAGCGAATACAACGAATTCCAATCCGAAAACATTCGCCCAAGTAGGATAATCTTGTGAATAATCTATGAAGTGGTCTCCGGTCGTCGGCGAAGGAATCTCGAGGAATCAAAGAGTCGGAAAAATGATGTCATAAATGTCTATGCGATACGATGGAGACACATCCGGACGATGTGAAGGCAGAAAGCGAACACGGAAAGAAATCATTGAAGATGTCGGAGAGAAATTAAGGATTATTCTCTGGAGGAGCTGGGAATTACTTAAGGTAATTAAATTGTGTCGTGGCCACACACACACACACACACACACAGACAGAGTTTTCTTCACTCACCCACACACACTTACACGATTTCACCCGCACGTAGATATTAATTCGATTGCTCTTCCGTCTGACGGTTGACATTTGTCTCAGGTTTCGTCCCTCGCACGTGGGTCCCCTCGAGCACAAGTGGTCGATGTTTTCACTCATCACTTGTGTGTTGTGCTCTGCAGCTTGTAGTGGTTGCTGAGCACTTTCATCGCTGCTCCAAACAACTGATGTTCCCCATCATATCGCAGGACATGTCCATGCCCCAACCGTCGTCCTCGAGGTCCTCCATCTCTGCCAGCTCATTACGTGCCACTCATCGGTCTTGTGTTTTTCCACAAGTTCGTCTCGTCTGTGTCTTACCTCGGGCAAGACATGTTCCTCCCAACTCCAACTCGGTGGTCGAAGGACATTTGTTTGGTCATCAAACAGGACGGCGGACGAGGAGAATTCGGCTAATTTGCGGCATGATTCGAGTCATTCCTGACAATTTGTCGAACAGATGTGGTTCGTGCTTGGTCCCACTCTCCACATCACTCTTGCCCTTTCTTCTCCCTCTTGCCATCACCCTCCTTCCTCCTCTCTCTGGATGATTGTCCCTCTTGTTGTTGATTTGTGGTTGTTTGTCAGCCTCGGCCCATGTGCGGTTGGACAACCGAATGAACGGACAGACAGCCAGCCAGACTTGGTTGGTTGGTCATGCGCTTGACAAATATTTTACTTGTAGCTTTCTTTGCGCACGGAGTTGAGTGGAGACTGGGGGGTGTGCCCTCAGGGGGCGGTTATTATTTGCACGTTACACGTTGTTTGCGTCACGTAATTGAATTTGTCATCACTTAAGGTCGTAGTTTGTCAGGTCTGCGAAGGTTTTTTTGCTTCAATGGAGACTTCTTGCGATTGCCTTCAGACATTACCAAGTGGTGAAAAATTCTGAATTTGCCTTCCTTTCTGTATGTATATTTTAATTATTCAACCCGACTCCAACTTTCCTTCTATACTTTCTTAGCTGCTTTTCTACCTTTCATTCTAAATTTCTTAAAGTAATTTATCTAAAATTCATCATCTGCTTAAATTCTTCTATTATGTAAACTGCACGTCCATCTTTCCCCCATTCATTTTTCAAAAAGCCAAAGTCTTCAAACCGTTCAGACGTTCGGGTCTTCCAGAACACCTTTGACGCCATCTCCCACCTCTGGACACATCAACCATATCCACCACCAACAGACCACCGCCACCTCCCTGAAGGCAATCACCGTCAGTGTTTGTTGTTGTTTACGAATCAGGCTCCCCCCCGTGCACCTTACGATGTAAACACGAATTGTCAACCCAGTTACACGTCTGCCAGACTGACAGTTGTTGTAATTGGTGGTTGAGGGGGCACGGAGGATGGGGTTGGAGAAAATTTTGAGTAATTTTTGACATATTGTTTATTTGTTGTTTCGCTGCATTTTTGAGGTTTCTCCCCGATCCAGCAGCGGCCGACTGTGGGCGGTCGCAGGGATCGCCGTCGACTCATGGAGTTCCATTAATGGCGACAGGGCACGGAGTCAGAGGGATTGTGGTTGGGGGCACAGCAGATGCTTAGAATAGAATCAGTAGCTGGCGTCTGCTGTGGCGACGCCGAGACATGTGGCTTTTAAAGCTATTTAGAGAGAGGTGCAAATGGGGCCAGGGAGTGTTCGAAGGGCATTCGAGGCTGGTCACATTGGGAAGGGAGTGGATGAGGGAGAGACACCTTATCCAAACAAGCACGATCAATAATGGATTCGGCTGATGATGAAAACCGTGCAAATCCCGTCGTAGTTGAGCTCGAATTCGACGACAAAATCCGGTTTCATTTCGATCACAATTGGAGACAGAGCGAGGTTTCAATTCAAATCAACTATGACAAAAAACAACACAGGGAGAGAGACAACAATAACTACAGCATGAACAGCTACAACAACAATAGGTACAAACACAGGTGACATGTTCACAAGTGAGCGGCAACAACAATTAAACAATGGAACACCCACGGCGCTGCCGATCGCTTCGAGACAATTCGCTCCGAGTCCACCTCTTTCCATGTTCACGGATCGAATCCGAAATTGGTTTTCCAATCCATCGACACAAGTGGCTAGCCCAAGGCGTTGCCAGACTTCGGTTGCGGAAAAGGTTGCCAGGGTCTCAACTAAGAGTTGACTCTAAAAACGATTGGAGTCGTTCGAAGTAGTTCCCAGGGCTCAGCGCCGGACAGTCGATCTGGCAACGTGGTTCTGATGGCTTTGTTTGCCTTTTTGACATTTCAATAGAACGTTACGCCTTCGGCCAGAGGTAATAACAATAACAAGAATAACAACAACAACAACAACAAAAAAATCTATAACGACAGTGGGAACAGAAATGTCTGTATCGAAAATGAAACTCGTTTATAATTTGAAGAAGTGGAAACGACTCGCGTTCGCGTTGCATTTAACAATTTTAATCGCTCGAGACAAAGTTTAATATCTGAACAATTATAACAACAACAATTTGAACAACAACAATTATAACAACAACTAAAGGAACATGAGTGACAACCGCACTTTGTCATGTCACCTGTCAAATCGGCGAGTGAAAAAGTCGCTTAATTTTGTGACAGTTACGGAGATCGCCGGCGATCGTTCAAGGCCAACGCCGTTGCATGTCAACGAGATGTCAGCCGCCTCCCACTCCGGGCCTCCCCTCGCCCCTCCCCTCGGCCTCCACGGAAGTTGTCATCCGCTTGGCAATGATGCTGGAGCCGAAGACTCGTTCAAGCACCCGGTTTGATCTCTGAATTAACCTCATGCCGGTGTTCGAATTGACATTTGAAATGTCAGGCTAGCTCGCAGGTGGCTTAAAGAGGCCGCTGCGGAGGCTTCTGGAGAATTATAGACCCGGCCGATGGAAGCTGCTTTTTGAGCTTCTGTGGGAGATCGAGATTACGAGATGCTTCAGAAGACCTTCAAGAGACCCGAGACAATTATTAGTTTCCGTGTGTTTGGAGAGTATCGATCGATAACCCGTGGTGGAATTAGACTGTAGATTTAACTACTTGGGTTTATCATGGTCGCTGCCACGACCTGGAACAATCGAGCTGATTGTCTTCCACGAAGTCTGCACCAACAACGGCAGCAACAAATCCAATTTGCGACGTGAATCTGTCAACTGACCAAAGAAGCCGCGCCGAGATCAAAGGAAATGAAAAATTCGCCGCTCGTCACAATCAACGACGTCGGAAGCAACAAAACCACGAAACGCAAAAACAATAACATCACAAAAAAATAAAAAAAAATTACATTAAATAAATTGTTATTAAAAAAATGTAAAAAAGCATATCAAAACAAAATGCGGAATTAACGAAAAATTTGTTTTCTCAAAAACAAAAATTCAAAACAACATAGAGATGAAATAAATACAAAAAAAAGTATTTCGAAGTGAGACTAATTAAAATTATCATTGGATTGACACTCGATCAAGCGACGAAACAACAGGGCGAAGCAACCAACAACAATATTAGTAACAGCAACAAAAACAAAAAAATTAATGACAACAACATTTAAATCGGCAACATTGGCATTGATTATCGCTTTGGGACAATTTCGCCCAGAGACCCAGAGCGAAGATAATCAGCTGTCAAACAATCGGTGCGATGTGATGTCTGCGATCGATGTTGTCTGTTGTTGTTTTTGTATTTGTTTTTGTTGTTAAAGTCTTTTTGTTTTGGTTGTCGTTTGATAGTTGTTGTAATTCGTTATAATGTTATGGTTGTTTTCATTATTTTTGTTATGAAACCAATTCGGGGTCACCGATTCCTACCGCTTGCATATTTCCATTATGTCAACACTATATTTCCACCATATCAACACTGTTGTCGCGATTCAATAGGAAATCGTTGTCCCGCGGATCCTTGAGTCATTCGTCATCTGTTATCACGTTGACGACACCTTCACTTGGTGGCGAGCGATTGGCGATAAAGCCGTCGTGAACCTTGGGCCAATGTCACGAGTGTCACTCACTCACTTTCCGAGACATTCATAATGATATTTCTGAAGTCGTTGGCAATTTTGTCGCTGTTGTTGTAATCGTTAGTGCTAATTGTTATTGCATCCCGAGATCGACCTCAGATTGTGCTTCAGTGAAGAGTATTTTTAGAATAAAAATAATTTGATCAAATACTGGGTGTGAATAGAACTAAAAAATAGTTAGTTTATGAGGCTTAAAGCTTTTATTAAATAACTAATGTTGAGTTTCAGCTATTGTATATCTTCTAACATGAGTTTTATTAGCTCTACAGCTGCCACAAATATATTTCGACAATTTAGTTTCTTAAATTTTTCGTAATCCACATATAGAGCTTTCATTGACCACAATAACAACGACAACGTGTAACTTCACAACGTCGTCGCTAACCTTCGTTCGAATTGTGAAATTTCAATTTGTTAGAAGAAGTGATGAAAACTAAGGGAAAAAAAAACCTTTAAAGCACAACAACAAATGCCAACAATTAACGCTCTAATTTATTTGTCGCGCTTGGTTGGATCGGAGAGGATTGAAACGTAATGTTGCAAGTGCTGCTGAAATTGTTGTTGCTGGTGGTAATGGTGTTATTGTTCGTCTTGTTGTTATTGTTGGTTGTAGATGCCATGTCAACATCGACCAGCAACCAACAACGCCGAACGAATGGACGGATGTTCGTCCACCGCCACCGCGATTAGCGTTGCCCGCGAAGACAGTCGTCGACGCTTCGGCCATCGACGTCGTATTTGCTACTGCTGTTGTTGTTGTTATTATTGATGTTGTTGTTGTTGTTCATGTTGTTTTTGCTGCCTCCACCGTTGCCGCAAGTGAGCGCCACCAATGGCAACATTCCATCGGCAGCACCGCGCAAACAGTTACGCTTCGTCAACCTGCGGCGACGATGATTGGCAACAGCAACAATGCAGGAGAACAACAGCTATAACAACAAAGGCAATGAACAGTAACAACTACAACAATAACGACAATGAGGAATAAAAACAACAACAACAACACTACCAGTAGCAACAATATTGCACCGAGTTGCACCAACAAACAATGGACGAGCAATCAATTAGTTTTGTGAAACACCAATAAAGCAGCAGAAACAACAACGACATTAACAAGAAAATATCGACAACGACTAACAACAACAATGGCTTGACATTCGCATTGTGTTATTGTTGTTTTTGGTTGGCCGGTGATACTGATTGCATGGATTTGATGAAACAACAAAAAAAACAATGAGATAAAAGAACAGAAAAGCATTGCCGGATGAGCGCACATTCCTTCAAGTTGCAGCAACACGTCAGCAATCGTTGTTGTCCACCACAGTGGCAACAGCAGCAACACCACACTCATCACCACCAACACCACCACCACCACCATCGTCACCATAATCACCAACGACTTCAATGGGCCAGCGATTGTTGCGTTGACACGGAATTCTTTTCGCCTCCCTTGCCCCTTGGCTCTTGTCACTCTCCTCCACCTCCTCATTTGTCTCTTTTTCTGTCATGTTTTGTCAATCGATGTGGTGTTGGTGTTGTTGTTGCTGCCACTGTCGCACCGCAAACGTCTGTCAACAGCAAGTCGTCGACTTCGCCTAATTGCCTATCGTTACCTCTCGCCCATTTTCTTCTATCGCCCTCCCTCTCCCTCTCTCAACTTTGTTGCCTTTGTCTCCCTTGCGGTTTTGGAGCTACCGTGCGCAGGCGAAGCTAATGATTGTGGTTCCCAATTGGACAATGATGGTGTTGTTGTTTCTGATGTTGGGTGTAATCATGTCATTGTTGTTGCCATCACCATTGTTGTTGCTATTGGTGCTGTGGTCGTTGCTACTGGTGCTGGTTGCTGTTGCTGCCCGGACAGACCGTGGCTCGGTTGGCGTCTGCCAGGGAGCAAACAATGTCATCAAGACGATTGTCGGCTGTTGGTTCTCGGTCGTTGGTCGTCGCTGGTTGATCGTTGATCGTCGGTTGCGCATGCGCAACGTCAAGTTGCCCAATGGTTCGTCAATTACTCACTCACTCACTCGCCATCGTCTGAGGCCGGCTGCCTCGTTCCACTGGCAATTAGGCCGATCGGACCCTTCCCAACCCAAACCAACCGTGCTCAGCTCATGCCATGACATCTGATGGCACGGTATGGTACGCCTCACAATTATCGGGCTTGTGGTTTCGGCTACCATTGTCGTCGTTGTTGTTATTGTCGTCGCTCGATGTCGTTGACGTTGTCCTCATCAGCCGTCGATGACAATCGTGTGGTTGTCATCGCAACATGACTTCATTGGCAACAACTCGTGCTGTGGTTTCGAACAGATTTCTGATGAACTAATCGAAGTTTCAATTTCGTAATCTGCAATTGTCGTTTTGGCGAAATTGTAGAGGTGGCCCATGTGGGGACCGAATTCCAGTTTCCAATTATTGTGGTCATATTTTTAGGACAGAGATTATGACTGATGGATGATGGCTTGTTCAGAGAAAAATTCATCACAAAAACAGAGATATTTTAGCAACCTATGTAGAAATCTTATTTTAAATTAAAATCATCTTTCGATTTAATGTCGCAGATTTCCATTAAACACTTTCGTCTTGTCTTTTGTCATGTCTTCCATCATCGCTTCATCGCCTTCCGTGATGTCGCTGTCTTTTCCACAATATCTCTGTCTCTTCCATGATGTCGTAGGATTCCATGTCGTCGCGGAATCCATCAAATTCCCTCCCACCCCAGCGTCGTGTGGCGACGAAAGACCTTGACGCTAATTTCCAACCTCGAACACACGACGAGGAACCTCTTTCGAACCACAACACATTTCCATCAGAATGAAACCTTCTTGCGAATGATGAGAACCACGAACGAACCCCGCAAACCTCGCGGTGGGGACGGACGGCTCCACCTTCACCCGCGGAGCTGGGGCTTCGACTCCGCCGGCAACAGTCGTTGGCCACGACGAATTAATCATCGACATGAGAGACTCATAATTTATACGCGCCGTAATGAATGACGAGAGAAGAAGAAATGTCACTGTGATGGATGACAAGCGTAATTAAAGTGTTCAAAATGGCGGTGCTTGACTCGCTGAGTGGTGGTCCGTCTATCGATGGTGGATGGGGGCGAGGGAAGATGAAGGAAGGTGGATGGATGAAGGTGGATGGAGGAAGGTGGAATGAGACAAATTGTCGCATGGCTGTTGGAATTGTTGTTGTTGCTTCTGTCATTCGATTTGATGTGTTGCCGATGATGATCACTTTGTTAATAATGACCAATATTTTGTTGTCGATGATGACCAATATGTTGCTGTTTTGGATGATGACAACAGTGTTTTTGTTGTGATTCGTGTCATTGGATTCACCAATTGCGAGACGCTCATTTGGCGTGGGATCAACAAACTCTCAATTTGTTGCTATTTTTAAGCACGCACCGGCTTCCGTGCCGCCTCCACTGAAATTAACCAATATCCCCCTTCACCCTTCTTCACCTCTTCTCCACCTCTTCTCCACCTCATCCACCTCTTTTTCACCTCCTCCAGCTCAGCGGCGTGGGCCGTCGCCTCGATGTGACCGACCCGGACCAAACTAAAGAACAAACGACCGAAGATCGACTGCCGACGACCGATGGCGCATTAGGGTCAACATCACCTCGAGGGCACCACGACGAATGGACCTCGCGATCGGAAGGCAAAGAGAGGGAGAAGTTGAATTGATCGGTGAGGGGAAGGTGGAATTTAGAAGCGAGGGGGAGATGTTGGAGAGGAGAGCAACGACAAATCGATATGATTGGAGACACGGACCGAGTGCCGCAGGATGCACTAAATAAATAGATCATTTATCAGGACAACTGGTGACCGTCCGTCCGACGACCGAGGCCGCAGGGCTCCTGGGATGGACGAGGGGGAGGCTGGGAGGAGGGGGCTGGCGGAGTCGTTGCGGGTGTCGGTGCGACTGACGGTGTCGTTGCCGCTGACGGTGGTGGCGGGTGGAAACGATTTTTTCGCATGACCGCCGAGTTCACCGGACATATTATTCAAAGCCCGATCAGAGACGCGGCAGACGCCCGATCGCGATCGCACACTCGCCGTCTTCCTTTCTCTTCCTTTCTCTCCCTCTCTCTCGCGTCGGTCTCCTTCTCGCCGGGGATCCGGGCCGGAACGAGGGAGTCTCAGGTGCAGTGAAAAATTTATCAAACGTCAAATATCTGAGAAAACTCAATGGCCTCCTGCTCGGACGGACGGTGGAGCGGGGACGAGGCAGAAATACGATGCCGACAACGAGGACGACGACGACGATGTCGACTGCGGAAAGGATGCCGGGAATAAGACGACGACGCAGCGACACCAGCGCTGGGACCGACGACGCCTCCGACTCCGAGAGCACGACGAAGACCGGGACCGGGACCACGATGAGGAATCAATAAAATATGAATGCCCGATAGCGGAATTGATTGGTCGGCGTATAAATACGCCATCCGCCATGTTATTTGTACGATCGCGATCAGCTGGTGCTCCTCGGGATTGTTGTTTTTGTTCTTGTTATTATTGCTGTTGTTCCTTGGCTACAATATATGCGAAAAACGCATGTTCGTAACGTGGATCCCCCCCGAGTTCAGATCGAAATCCACCACAAGAAGAGACCAAAAGGTCTCGATCCTGCTCTGAGTAAAAGCAGGAAATAGCGACACACACACACACACTGAGACTGACACTCACATCCGCACGCACGAACTCACGCACACACGACCGTCCTCGGAACATCTGCTCAAGCTCAAGTATGGGATGATCAATAATAACAGCAACAACAACAGCGGCAAGAACGAACCTCAGATGGTCAACAAAATATCAATATGGTCAAGAAAGAGAGAAAAGAGAGAGGAAGACAGACGGCGAATGAAAGAGAGACAGCGAAATAAAGTAATTGCAAACAAACAGTGTTTTAACGTGGCCTAAGGCTCGATGTAAAGAGCTCTAACAACAACAAGAACAACACCGAAAACAACAAGAACAACACCGAAAAACACCGGCTTCGCAGCGAGACCGGAACCAAGTGTAAACGAGATAAGTTTCCTGCCCATCGTGGCCAATTGCAATTGTGGCAGGAACCGTTTTTTGCATGCGATCTTCGGATCCTCCCTCCCGATGCCCACCACTCGGTCCTCCGACGTTGTCGCCGTTGACGTCGGACGTCGGAGGATCGGACGACACTGATCGATTGCTGCCGATTGGCACATTAGGGACGAAAAATTGCTGCCACACGTGACGACCACGATGTCTCGCTTCCACTGGGATCATGTGATCGAGGAGGACGGTGGAAGCAGATGAATGAGCTGTACGATGAAACCACGTAATGGAGGAGGACGGTGGGACCGACGCCAAGGAGGAGAATGGTGGAAATGCACGCAGGTGGCACCACCTCGCGATCCAGCCGTGACCATCTACGGTCAATATCCATCCTTCCTTCCATCCTTCTTTCTCTCCTTCCATCATTCTACCAATCACTTTCCTTTGGTCTGCCTTTCCACCAAGCTTAGACTCCGTCGCCGGCGATTCGATTAACGCCGGCATAATTTCGATATTAAAGTGCCGCAGACCTACGACTTCACCGCACCGCACCCCGCTCAACCGCGATCGATGACGGCGTCGGCGTCGGCGTCGGTCGGTGTTGGTGACGCTTGACTGGCCCCTCTTCACACGTCATAAATTGTGCGCGGCTGTCATGTGCGCCCGACGATCACGGCCCGAACACAGACGGCGATCTCAGGTGGCGATCGTAGTAGAGCCAGGCGCGTTCGAGTCCATGTCCTTTGAGCATTAATAGCATTTATCGATCGTGTTGTTGTTGTTGTTGGTGTTATTCTCCCGTCGCCACCACCACCAGCACACAAAACGTTTATTTCAGCAAATTAGTTGACCATCTGGTGGAGAGCTTCGTCGGCACCGCGATCACCGTGCGATCACCACGGTTGGTCGCGATCACCACGATCTGCGGTGACTAAATACGCAGAAAAAAGGTTCGATTAAGGAGCGAGACGATGACGAAGACGCCGACGACAACAGACGGAGGAGTGCAGGCGTCTGTCCCTCCCGCCAGGAAGAGGAATTAGAGGGAAGAGAAAGAATGAGCGAGATTAGGGGGTGCGGGAGATGCATTTAATCCGACACGCTCGATGAGCTATTACAACGGGCGACGACAGACGGGCCAACGATCCGAACGCCGTTTGGGCCTTCATCCGGGCCGCATATGGAACGATCTCTCTACCTTACTCACTCTCTCTCTCTCGCCCTCTCTCTCCCTCTCTTACAGTCCTGCTCTGCGCTCCAGTGTGGCGAATTAAACGTTGTCTTGTAACGCAAAGGCTGCACAATTTTGCATGGATCTTCTGTTTCGAGGCAGACGAAGCGCCAGCCGCAATGTTTTTCCCTTTATGTTTGTGTGTCTGTCTGTGGCCATGGCCAACAACAACACCATCGACGAACCGACATCCATTTATTATTATGCAAGCTTATCACAAAAGGCGTTAGAAATTACCCGAACCCCCATAAATTTCCATCGGTAGCTTCCGCTGTTTAAGAATCCAAATCCAATTCCGAATCGAAATTCTCGCTCGATTGAATACTTGCGTTGACTGCCGAAACGTGACAACGAGTCACGATGTTGATGAAATGAGTCGGCCCGAACCTCGAACCTCGGCTCGCGGCCGGGGCTCGTTGTTATGATTTCGCCAAGCGAGTCGGCGGAGGCTGGAGCAGCAGCTCGGCTGGTTCTGGCGTTGCTTTGAAATATGTGTGCAGATGCAAAAACATAATTCAGAGCTTCTTACAGAGATTGAACTCCACTGCCTACGCGGCCAACCTCATCCCGAACCCTCGGCTCCCGCGGGCAATTGGCGAGAGGGGGAGGGGACAACGGCGTCCTCTGTATGGAGTGTGGTCATGTTGATCGTCATCGAGATCAAGTGCTGGAGTTGATGATGACGATCAATTGCTGGCGTTGATGATGACGATCGGGTTTCGGTTTTGGTCGGAGAGGTTTCCCCTTCCATGAGGAATACCTTTTACTCCTACGCCATCTGATCCTCGATTAACCAGCGTCAGGGTGTGTAACGCATGACCCCGGCCAAGAGAGTCCTTGACTGAAACCCCTAACAGACCGCGGTTCACCCTCACAGACGATCGTCCGTCTGGCGGAACCCTCCAGATGGCCCACCGAAATCGATCAACGTCCCGACCCGTCCACGAGGCATTTGTTTGGTCGCGCTAAGGACTTCCCTAATGACCCATTTATGTCATGTTAAGCGGCCCATATTTCAACGTAATTCGCTGTAAACTTGGCCCGCCGGATCCCATCGTTCGCCCTCATCCCAGTCGTCGACAACAAAGAAGACGCAACAACACATATTTAAATGAACCGCGAAATTATGCAGTTTTCATTGATTTTCCACGCATTGTATGTTTAGTCGCTCAACAGCAACAACAACAACAACAGCAACAACGACAACGTCGTCGACTCGTGGAATCCCTTCGGCTTGTCGATCATCTGCTGCGCCGGCTTCTGGTCCTGCGGCGGTGGCCACGGCTGCGGCTGCGCCAAATACGCCGCGAGCTTGAATAAATTTCTTTATTAATAATTATGCGTCTGCGCATGCGTCCACCCGGAGTCGTCGGCAGTCACTCCTTCCCCCAACCACCACCACCTCCCGTCCATCCTTTGAGCAGGCGACTCTGAGCCGCAGAAAAACGTTCGGAGGCCAAGTGTTGCCGCCAAGTTTCGGCCATCTCAAGGGTTCCCAGCGACGATCCCTAAATACCCTTGAAACCACTGCCCTCGCCTCCCTCCGCCCCGCACTCAGCATTCGATCAAGCTTTGTGTTTACAAATAATTTATTATTAAAATTATGATTGACAACCTGGGGCTCTGGCAAATTTGCCAGTTCGACACTATTATTGTTGTTTTTGTTGCTGCCTCAGTGATGTTGTCGATCAAGCGAATATTTTTTTTGACCGATCAATTTTTGGTTTTATTGCCGATTCACTTGATTGTTGTTGTTGGCCAGTAAACAATTACCGAAAATTCATAATTTGCCCCGCTGCACTCGACTCTCTCATCAAGTCATTTACATGCGCAAAGTGCTAAACGACCCTCTCTTATTATGGAGAGACGACGACGAGTGGCGACCGAGCGGGGAGAACGGGGTGGGGGTTGAGCTGAGTCTCGGACGTGAATGCGCTGTCGATCAAATGTTATTGATTAAGCGACAGTTAACAAGTTGATTTAAGAGCTTGCAAATTTATACACATTTTTATCCATTTATGCAAATTCGTCGTATCCTTTGTTTGTTCGGGCCCACCATTTAGGCCGCTTGACATATCTGTTTGAGTCGTTGCCGGTTCTGGTCTCGGATCGGGTGAGGACATCGGGAGAAAGTGGAGAAAGTTAATGAGTTGTCGGTATGGAACATCTGGTTAATTTTTCTTTGAATTATGAGGTATTCTTTTTAATATGACATATAAAATAAATACAATTGATATGCGTTTATTCTCATATGGACATAATTTTAATGAAGTGAATAATGTAGTTTTAATAATCTGGATAACCTTCCTATAAGTCATATAGACAGAGTTACCACCATAGTATCAAAACCATCTACATATGTAAATACCTTCAGGACATCGTGTAATTATAGCTCTCATATATTTTCCCATTCATGGGAACGATTCTCCTCTTACGATCTCCTCAAGGAATCCCCAGCTCTGCACAAAGGTCTTTTATTGTCCGACAATCGCAGAGAGACCCCCTCAGAGACATTGAAATGCTGTGGAAAAATAGGAGCACTTGTCATGAAAAATAATACCTGTCCCCGCAACCTACGAGAAATACTATTATCCAACGATAACAAATACTTTAGTTTTTCCTTGTTTCCTCCTTTTTATCATCCTCCAGCGACAAGTGCAACATATCTTCACGACTTCGCCGGAACTCGAGACAATGCTACACAGAGCGCGCGGCAGCCTTTGGTCAAATCAGCCTGAGACAAAGCCGCTGTCGCTGCGACGTCCATTCGGTAGCTTCGTCGGTCGGTCGGTCGAATGTCGGACGGTCGGACGGTTCCATGTCATGCTAGTCGGCCTGGTCGTGGGCTCATGAATATTTAAGCGTCACATTTGGTCGCACTTTTCGCGCGGCTCATTAATAATGCGAGCGTCTCGAACGCACACACTCGTACAAGTGTCGTCTTTATTGGCGGAGGAGAAGTCAACCGCCGAGAAGAAGAATAAGAAGAAGAAGAAGGCTTTCAGCAGTCGGGGCGACGAGGGACGACTTCCGAAGAAGAAGCTCGCTGCTATATTGGATTTCTAAGATAAGGCGCCCTCGGGTTTATTATGTTGGATTTAATTTCATGCTGCAGTAGTTGTGGCTGTATTTATGTTGCGTTTCCATTCCATTCGTGTTCTGGCTGGCAGGGGACTCAACGTCCGAAGGGCTCAACGTCCGCCGTCGTTTGTCACCCTCGGAGCACAAGAGGACGACGCATGACTCTTCCTCCCTCTGACGTTCCTCCTCTTGCCCCTCCTCGTCAGGGGCCGATCTCGATGCGGTCGTCGCGAAGGAATAATGACCTTTAATTGATGCATTTTTAGTTTTTATTGCTGTTATCGTCGGATCTCGGGATGGTTCCTCCGTGGTATGCGTTTTTCTGGAAGAGGTCACGGTTTTACAACACTTCGCTGTGGTCGTTAGAGTTCGCTTGCAGGTGCACAGAGTCAGCAGGATCCGATGTCTGGGGTTGACATCAACAGGTCGGATCGAGTGTCGTGTGTGACGTTCGTTTGGGAGAACTTTCTTACGATAAGAAGATCATTATACCCAGTACTTCGTTCTTGGTTCCAGCTATTAGCCAGAACTATCTTTGGTTAATAGAACATAAATTTCTTTCCCAGCCTTATATACATGAAAGGATCAGTAATTGCATTTTATTGATATTATGTTTGGTGACATGTGACCAAAGTTATACTTGGAATAGTACATCTTTTATTGCAAAGAATTTCAAAAAATTTCTGATTTTAACGAACATTTTTGTATTTAAGAAAAATCTTCCATGAAAATTTAAAAATTTTTAATTTTCGTTAAATTTTTCAATTAATTTTTCAAATGTTCAATGCGATTTTAAATCAACTGTTTTCTGGCATCTGTAATTTTTTTAGTGGAATATTTGTAAATTAAATCAAACAATTGAAAAGCCAAGTCATGAAGTGTATAAACTCTTCATTTTAAACAGTATTGAATGAACCCGAATTGATTCAGTGCGTATTAAGGGGAACTTAAATTTTGAGTTCCTCTAACATTTGTAGAAATAAATAAAAATTTTATTAATATTTTTGATAAATATTTTAAGTTTTATGAAAATATTTGATTTTCTATTAAAATTTGTATATAATTTTTATTTAAAAACAAATTACATTAAAATTACATCCAGTATACACACATATGCGATAATACTATTAAACCATACGGAAAAGAGCCTGGAGTTCTGCAGAATATGAGTCGCTTTCCAATGGCCAATATACAACGACGGTCTGACAGTTTTCCAGATCTAACATGGCCATCTAACTTTCTCACAAACCGCTCCACCACTTTCCTTTGGGGCCCACTTAAGATTCGAATCTGTGCACTAAAACGCAATTAGAGCGTCTTTTTATTGTTGTTATTGCTGCGGTTGCTCCTGATGTTTTTATTGTTGTTGCAGTGGCTGTTGTTGTTTTGCCCCTCGGGGCTCGACGAATCTTAACGCCCGATGCGCAGAGCGCATATAATTAAGACACTTTTACGCATGCGCACCTGTGTGTCCGGCCTTCGCTGGCCAGAGGGCCGGACACCGAGAGGCCGAGCGAGCGAAGAAGACGGGGGGCAGTAGTCGAGAAGCACGGTAATGAAATTGTCGCAATAATTCATATGCTAATTAAAAAATTGTCCCACCGGCGAAATGTGACAACAACGACAACAACAGGTTGCCACCTGGAGGCGAACCAACAACCACTGACAACGGAAAAGATGCGACGATGACAACGAGACCAACAACAAAAACCCCTTCAAAATAAAAATAAAAACTCACAAAAACAATAACCCAGAGGGGCACCAGGAAGAAAAGTATAACGAAGCAGAAAATTTATGACAAACTTGAGGTAACAACTTATGGTTGTTGTTGTTGATCGCGATGAATCCGGTGGGTCGGTTGGAGGTTGTGGAACTGTTGATGTGAGGAAAGCAATGGAAAACGGTCGCCGTCACTTGAGGGCGACACAGACGAAAATATTTCTGAATTTTTTTCCGCTCATTACGTTTCATTTAGTAGCCGGTCGAAGCGTCGGGAATCGGGAGAATCCACTGCGGCAGAACTAATGGCGACGGTTTGTGGCAGTTGAAGGTGCATCAGATCGGTTTCGTTTGTGGCCCAGAAGTTGTTGCTGACCCTGGGATTAGTTGGGGTCAAGCGAGAGAGGAGGGAGAAGTCAGAAAGTGTCGCCCAGGCGAATGGACCCTGGTGCCACGATCACTACTGCGGAATCCCATGTCTCATATTGTCTCCGGGCCATCGACGACGACGACACCCTTCTGTGGAGAACGCCACATCACGTGATATCTGGCTTTCGAAATATGCAAATGATCCTCGAAGACGAATGACTTCTTTTGTTCATTTATGCAACGACGAGCTGGTGACCAGCCAAGCGACAACATCTCAGTGTCTATCTCTTTCAATCAAACGGACGGACGGACGGACAGGCGGACGGATGGATGGACGGTCGGTCGAATGGTTGGTTGGACGATGGGCCGGTCTGTCGCAAGAGCGACACTTGGCGACCGAGATCGCATGTCAAGCCGACCGACGGGTGGCTCCGACGTCGACTCCGCAACTCGTGGAGAAACTCCTTCTGGATGGGCAGGCGCTCGAGCAAACAACGGACGATGGAGACGGCGTTAGTTGACTTCTTCACACTCGGCTGAACTTCGCGCCGAACCATTGCAATCTGGCCAAATGCAACGCAACCACATTTTTGACCGCCTCACGTCACGTCACATCACAAGACGACGGCGCGACGGTACACTATGGACGAGGAGAAGAGCCCCAGCCGTTTGGTGTTGGGTTGTTGGCGCTGCCGGTGGTGTTCACCGGAGCGCGTTCACCGAGCGGAGTCCGAGCTCGACTTGAGGATGGAGTTGGACTCGGAGCTGGGGATGGTGTTGGACACGAGCTGGGGCTGTCGGGGAGTCAACGACGAAGCGAAGTCAGGGACAGACGCGTCTCGTAGCATCGTGTCTCGCTTTCTTGACTGCCTGACAATGTGGAAAATCAATGCGGAGATTTGGGACACTCGGGCGCATTCAGTTGGACGCCAAGGTGCGTCTCACCAGCCGACCATCCATCCATCCATCCATCTGTCTGCCTCTCGTGTGTTCACTGCCCATCGCTATCGCCATTGTTGTTCTTGTTGTTGTTGTTGTTGTTGTCGGTTGAAAGTGATCAGAAGTGAAGCATTGTTGACCAAAGCGTGCAATTTCACAACAAACAACCATTTGATTTCGCAAAACTGTTTGAATTCGTACTCTTTTTTTCCCCACGTTTTGATCACGCACCACGACAGACAGATCATCCGACAGACCATCCGATGTTCGGTCGCTTTCCTCGTGGATTTTAATTAAAATGTAAATAAGTGAAAATCATGCGGTGAATCTGAGGGGGCGGACGGCGATGGGCGGACCCGACGAGCGCCGTGCGTAACGCTTCGTTACTCTGGTTGATGTTGAACCTCCAGAAGAGGTCCAAGCGTCTTCGCGGGGGTTTCTTCAGGTGCACCGCGTGAGATATGAAGTATTTTCTTGATCATTTTTTGGTTATTCTGCTTTATTTTTGTTGACAAAGACTTCTTGGAAGACGATTGCAAGGACTCCTCAACAATCAACATAACACTTAAAGCCCTCAGCGTATTGATCCCTTCTCCCTCGAATGACGTCGAGATTCCTGCACTTCTTGTGACCTCCGGTGGACAAAGACGTCTTCAGCATTATGACAGACAACCGAATGTCCCGGAGACGATTGTCCCGAACGCAACTGCAAATCAATTTTGCCCCAACCGATCATTTCTCGATCGCTGCGATATTGCAACGTGCCAATGGGAACGAAGCCACAATCACCACAATCCCATCGCGCCATCCGCATCCCGAAACGATTTCGATCGCGTCCGATGTGTTTGCGATCGCATAAAAATCGCGTCGGGCAACATTAAGGCGACCCATCGAAATTGAAGTTTCACGTAATGTTCAATCGTCAGTCCGTCCGTCCTTCCCTCTCTCCGTCTTTCCTTCCCTGTGTCCATCCGTCCAGTCGTCCGTTCGATCGGCAACGGTTTGTGAGCGAATCATATCTTCAAGAGCGAATCTCCGCATCACAGCGTCGAGCCATCAACTGCAGCGAGATTGAAGAGGACGAGAGCGGAGCGTGAAACGAGTGGAACCTGAGTGGGGAGAGAGGAGAATGAGCTGCGATTTGAAAGTGTTCGGCACGACGAAACCCTTTCGGCCAAGGAAATGCAGCCGAAGCGAATGGTTGCCATTGCAATCGGATCGGGCGACGCGCAGCAAATCGATGCGGGGCTCTCAGCAGCAGGCGATGGCGATGTTGCTGCGAAGGTGACTGCGGTGATCATCATGAAGTTGACGAGAATTACGATCGGATGACCAGCAAGCATAGCAGCATGGCGATGATAATGTCGAGGCTGATATGGAGGGCGATGATGTTGTTGACTCTGCTCGAGATGAGCATGTTGCGAACGATCGTCATGATGACGATGGTGGCCCTGGTGGTGACTCTGGGCCTGGCCTGAGACTGGGGACCGAGGCGAAAAAGGGATATTAAAGCAATTTGTCAAATGTGTCAAAATGCGACCAAGATATTGAATTTTCCAAAGGATCGAGATGGGGAGCATGGGGGAGGAAAATGTGGTGAGAAGAGAACGACGACGAGACGATCAAAGGAAACGTTGTTGCCACGACAGGTTTCGGTGTGCGAGAGGGAGACGGAGAGAAGCGATGGGAATCGATGGAGCTTTGGCGATGGTTCTGACCATGGTGTTAGGGTCGTTGTTGTTGTTGATTCTCTCCTTGTCGGAGACGTGTGAACCGCATCCGCAGATGTTGGCTTCAGTTTTACGGTATTGTATTAATATTGTATCAAATATTTATTGTTATTGCCGTTGATGAAGTTGTTGTTGTGATGGTTTCTGATTACGTTGTTGCTGTTGCTGTTGGTATTGTTGCCGATGATGATGATGATGATGTCGTTATGGTTTTAATACCTTTTACAATCGATGCACTTTGTTGGCCAATCGATTCCCTTCATTCGCAGTTCTCTTTCTCTCATGCTGGGGACCAGGCGACGCCGATTGACGGATCATCGTTGTCTCCGAGTATGCGACGACTGTTGTTGCTGGCCAAGCGAACAATCCGTCTCCCATCTCATCACAATGACGAATGACGATGATGAGGAACGCGCGGAACATGTTTCTTTAAATTGAGTTTAAAATTAGATTCACATCGAGACATCGGGAGACGGAGGCGGCAGGCGACGACGAATACGCGGATGACGCGTCGCCTCGACTCCGACTGCGGCGGTGACCAGCGTCCGTCGTCCAGTCGCATTGTCTTCGTATCGGCGGCGATCGGACATATGCGTGTGAATTTATCCACGATCATGCATTCACTCGACTATCTGTCCGAATGTCTGTCTGTCTGGTCGTCCATTGGTTCAGGCAGCGACGGAACACAGCGTGTCGCAGTTGTGATTGCCGAGAAAATGGAATCCGACCGATCCGGCCGGCTCTTTACATCGATCGCGATCGATCGCGTCTCGATGCAATGCGGTTCCATGCGATGCGATCGTTGCTCATTTTAATCAAATCCAATCGCTGTTGATACCACAAATGATCGATGTGCTGGACGCATGCGGTGTGGACTTACAACAACTTCACTCTCAGTGACTTTCAAAAGAACGTTGGCAAAGGCAAAGGAGAGTGTCTGGGCTTTAATGGAAGGTACGATCGCGGGGGACTTTTTCGACTTCTCATCATCAATCGAAATAAATCGACGTATATCGGGACATCGCCGAATGAGGTCTTATTTAATGCCTTAGGTGGAATTTTTAAATGTTGTATTTATTTATATTTTTAGTAACACAATAATTTTATACGACAGATATTACCATTATACTAATCACTTTCTGAATCATCTGATATTAATTTCCACCACTACGCGAGTATTTTCCTCTGATCATTATTTTATTCAAGATATTCATTCATCAACGTAATCCCTTTCAATAGCTATTAAAAACATGTGTCTTTTCTCTTCCTTCAACCATGCTTACTCGACACAGCCTCGATCTTGATGTTCCCTATATCTTTCCACCTTTCTCTCTCTTTCCCTCTCATTCTCTCTGGATCTCCATGACAACGCTTAACCACAACCCTTCCGAAATTAGGAACGGGTTAACGTCCAAGCTGGAGTTCATCCCGTCTGTGTCGAATCATGAGGTCCTCGTAAGCGCCACTCGCGGCTGATCGGATCGGCGATCGGACGGTGGAAAACATCTGCGAGTCGGGTTCGGATCGGGGTCCGGGTCTCTTGACGTAATTTAAAATCCGTACGTGTTCTTCTCTCCTTCTCCCCCCCGCCTGGGCTCCCCTTTACGCCTTTACAGCCATGCACTCAGATTAAAGTACGTCCGACCGACCGATGGAGGGACCGCGACAGTGATGACTTTGTACAAAATTGATGTCGGCTGGCGTCTACATTCCTGCCGCATTGTCTTGTGGTCCGTGTGGACTTCTTGGCTAACGCCGCGACGATCTGAACAAAAGTCGCCGCCCCGTCATTGATTGAGTACAACATAATAACAACAACAATAATAATGAAACTAACAACAACAAGAACAACAACAATGAAACCATAAGCAACAATAATGAAACCAACAACAACAACATCACACAAGGTAGTTGCAGACGATAATTGTGTTTTGTACGCACATTTCTTTCTCTTGTATGGCCAAGGGAGAGAGAGAGAGAGGGAGAGTCACCGACCCGATGGAGAGAAATAGAGCGAGAGAGTGGTATCAAAAATTCGTTCGGTGATTTCGAAACCACCGCACGCCGACAAGTGACGAATGACTCCGAGTCCGACTTCGGCTCCAACTCCGTCTCCATCTCCAACTCCGTCGCCGACTTTGACGATGGGTGATGCATGAATGTGGAGCGCCAGCCCTGGTCACGCAATGCGGTTGGGATGAAAAATGCGTAGGTTGATGGTCGACTGGGTTCGCCCATTCGTCTCTCTCTCCCTCACTCCGTTCATGTCCCCTTCGTCCCTTCGTCCGTCTTCGTCTGATGGTCGCGATGCCGTTTAATTTGTAACGAATTTATGAAAGATGAATTCGTGGTCAACGACAAATCGCTCCGACTCGCTTCTCTTGACCAACAGATGGCGGCGGATGGAGACGTGGAGACATCGTTGCAGAGAACTCCTCGGGGACTGAGATATCTTCACGGAAGGACAGCCATCAACGACATGCGGCTCAGCATCCGAGAGCAACGCGACATATGGGCTCAAATCGGCCGACACCTTCGAACAATCGAGAAGGCTAATGCTAATGTGCACCATATGGCGTTCGAGGTTCGAGCTGGACACTCGGTCAGCGACAGGCGACTGGACTCGGCAACGCCCCGCCGATCTGAGCCATCATGTGTGTGTGCCTGCGTCTCTGAGCGACAGGCGTTGCCGATTCCCGACACTTAATTACCTTAATTATAGGTTTCCCATTTGGCGATCGTTCGGGAAGGAAGAAGAGGTCACCTCGGTCCACTACGCACGACCAGCCTCGCCACGTCCACGATTGCGTGTGGTCAACTAGACACAAAAATAACAATAAAACAACAATGTAGTGGAAGATAAACGGCAGCAGGCGAAGGAGGAAGAACAGCTACCTAATGTGATCTTGAGAGTCTCCGAACGTCATCCGTCCAGCGATCGATCGGTTCCATCGATCCCTCCATTAGAAACCGCAAATTCTAATAGAATTCCTGTTCGATCGCAATTTCCGCATCTGTTCCTCGGCGGGAGCCACCATTCGGTTGCGAACACCAACCATGCTCACGTGATTATCATCGGGATGGCAGCCCAACAGGCGGACCGGGCCATCGCTGACCCCGCCAGTTGACCCTTGTCATCGAGTTGTTGGTTCTTCTCTGGCTGGTTCTTCTCCAATAGCTCGCGGGCTGTTTGTCCGGACGTCTGTCCACCTCTGTGGCTGCCTGGGTGTAGCTTCTGCTGCTCCTGGCTCGTTTTTGGCATTGCTTATGCAATTCTCTCTCCTCTCCTCTCCTGCCCATCCCACTCATTGCCAATGGAGTGTAGCAGGAGTCGCCAGCAGCCAGGGCTGCCACGATCTTTGACTCCACGACGATCTTGCGGCGATGCGGTTGATGGTATTTGTCTCGAACTACCGATTCCCATGTGGCGATGGGACGTGCGCATGTTGTCATTATGGGAAGTATTAAATTATCGTTCCTGGGGGTTCATGTTGAGACAAGTCGTCCCAGGCCATGGTCAACGTGGGCAGACCAGACCAGCATGGGATCCATCTGTCTCCATGGGTAGATTCGGATGTTGTTCGAGTGGTTTTTCACTGATTGCTGCAAGGTCAACGATTGACCCACGGATCCATTGATCAAAGTTCTATTGGCTATGATGTAAGTTCTATTGACAATTTTTCAGAATTACAAATATTTTTGTATTCTATTTTTGGAATCATTCATTTCAGCATTCATTATTATATTTTCTTTCGTTTATGGTTACTTTTATTTGGGATTTATTATGAAGTCTTCGCGATTCAAATATAGAGTTCTATCGTTGTCCCTCCCCAGTCTCAACCAATGGTGAATCATGGACAACCCCGAATACTGCCTTTTCTTGGAAGTTCTGGCCAACGAAATCCCTGCCAACCAGTCCATCGTCTCCCTCCACGCAATTGGCAATATTTCACGGCATTTAAACACCGTCGTCGTCGTGGCCGCCGTTCGCATTGACAAAGGCTTCGCCGTCGTCAACCTCAGCCGCGCGACGTCGTGACGCGATCGCACATCTGCTCCAGGTTGGGTTTTGGTCTGCTCCGCTCTGCTTTGGCCTGGTCTGTTCGTTTCTGCCCTGACCGTGAAAAGCCTGCGCTGACTTTTATCGCTAGATAATTGCCGGCCAAATTACAGGCTGCGAGCGGCGCAGGAACGACTTAAATTTATTACGTATTCTAGTAATAAGAGGGTGCTGCCCTCAGCCCCCATCCAGACCCTTCACCCAGCCAGCCATTCAGACATCCAGACACTCAGACATCACTTGGCCGACCTGAGAGCGGCTGCCTGCCATTGATATCTGCTTTGGGACAATCGTTTAGTTTGATTCGCTTTCCACCATGGGGACCATGTGATCGTTGCCGCCCGCGAACCTTCATCACCGTTTCCCTTCCTTGCCTTCATTGTTGTTGTTGTTGGCTTTCTTCTCTGCTCCTCCCTTTTCTCCTCATCCTTCCTTTTCTCCTTCCATTCTCCCGTATCCACGTCATGGTCGGGGGTGTGGCCGCGGTTCCGTTTTCGAAATTTCATCCGCTTCCTCCACGAATCCAACCGCTGACGGCAACGCGCTGTCCGTTCGCGTCCGGCAGCTGCAGCGCGACGCGAGACGGACGTCCTTCGCTGTCCCCCATCCTTCGAATCCCTCGTCGTTCGATCCCCCGTCCCGGTCCCGCCCTCGTCCCTCGTTGGCGGTGGCGTCGTTTTGTGCACATTTAGAAAATTGTGGGTTTTCATGGGCAGCGCTCCACAAGAGGCGGATCCTGCGAGAATTTATATGACGACATGTTCGGAGTGTGATGTGATGTCCTTTATAGAAGAGAGAGGGAGAAGCAAGGAACGAACGAGGGACAGGGACACGTTTAGGTGTGTTTGACGAAGACGTGACGCCTTTTGCCGAAGGAAACCCTTTGATTTCTCTCGGCCGATCTCTGCAGTTGGTCAATGAAATGAGCTCGCAGGGCTCTTCGACAGTTAGTGGCAATTAAATCGTCTTTGGCTGACCATTAATTGCCAGCTGGATCCATGGGCATATGAAACTGTTTCCCAGCCCAACCCAGACTCAATTTGTAGCTCAATTATTGACGATCATCGGAAGCTCTTAATGGTTGTCCAAGTTTCATCAAATCGAAGTTTTTGACTTTCATTAGGTTTTCGTTCCCACCGTTCAGTGAGTGTTTGGTTCGAATTTTTGTAGGAAAATTGAGAAAATTTTACACTAATTGATTGCGACTCGATCGATGTCCGGTGCGGGCCCGGTTATCTGAAAGAGATATCATTAGGTGAGAATTATTGGAAATTTACGAAACTGTCTAATTAATATTTTCGTAAATGGTGGTCCGGGGTGCGTGAAAATTGCACGTGAAATTAGTTTCATCCAAATTTATATCGTTTAACAATAATAATGCGAAGTTCAATCGATGCTAGAGTCTGGCATAGCGTGTGAACTGTATGGATATGGGAAGTGAGGGAAGTCGTTACCGCAGCTTAGTCATGGCTGGTTGATCACGAGTCCATCGATTGGTAGTTTCACAAAGTCATAGAGAAAGTCGATTCAACTCAAATAATGCATTAAAAAGGAGGACAAAGTGTTTTTCTTCTAACAAAGAAAACAGTCTGTTTATCGATCGGAATATAGGAGAGTAACATTTAAATATATGGAGTATTCCCATGGATGTATTCCACTAACCCAGTGCTCCCACGTCGCTATCGCTGCACCAGATCTTCCAGAGCCACCGCCAGCACTTGTTGCCGAAACCTCGCAGGGCCGGCCTGGCGACCTGTCATGTCCACTGGAAGCAATTTCGCCAGCCGCTCGAATCGCAATCGGAGGCAATTGGACGAAAACGAAATTCCGTCGCGGAATCCGGACCTGGTCAACTTGCTGATTCCGGCTGACAGAAATCGAGGCCGTCATAATGAGACTCCGGAGGCTCCAGTTCCATGGCAGCGCCAACAGCCCCAGCAGCAACGGTTGCAGTTGCCGGCAATGGGATTTGACACGAAGCGATCGGGCCGCGATGGATCGCTCGCTCAATTGGCAGCAACATCGGCGGCAGCGGCAACGGCAACAGAGGCGAAATCGCCGACACAATTCAAATCAGCTGGCCGTGTCCAGGTCGAGCCGGGAAATCGCGAGAGGGATCGGCTGCTGCTCGAGCCAAAGTAAGTCATCGACGACGCTCGTCGGTCGCATGATAAATGCTCGAAATATCAACAGCAGCAGTGGCAGCGGCTGCAACGACGTCTTGTTGCAGTTGCAGGCACCAAGAAACAGCAACAGTAACCGGCGAAACGAAACCAAGACATGAATTATTATTGAACATGAAAACTTCCGGAAGTTGGGAATAATTTTTATTTTTATTGTCCATTGCGAAAATCGCTCTTGTTTCGCTTGAATGTTGTTGCTGTTGCTATTCCTGTTGCTGGTGGTGTGGCAGTTGCCGCTGTCGTTGTCGTTGTCGTGGTCGTTGTTGGTGCAACATACAAACGTCCACTCGTTGTCGTTGTCGCTGATATTTCGGCTTGCATTTGGTTCCAGGCACTCGAGGCGGCCAGCGACTGCGACGCCAGCAGCAACAGCAACAGCACCAGCAACACCAACAGCTGCTGTCAGGTGCCACTTGCTGCTAACAAGCATTGCACGACGTTGCTGCAGCGACGCGACGGTGGCGACGACGGTTGCTGCGCCGATCTCGCTCCGGACGAACGTGTCGCCCCGAGCAGCACTTCCACAGAAGTCGCTGCCATGTTGTTGCAGCTGATGTGCTTCTTGCTGTTGTTGTTGTTGCTACAGTCGCTGCCGTTGCTGGCTGCAGCAAATTTCGAGCAATAAAATGCAACGCACGTTTTTCGAAAATTTGATCTAGCTACTCGTAATTTTCCCCTGCCTTCGACCGCTCGTCGAGGTTTGTCCAAAATTCTCCAGCGCTCGCGTCTTTCTGTCTGTCTCTCTCTCTCTGTCTGTCCGTCGGTCGGGGGGCTCTCGAGGTGCAGACAGCTCGGCGATCTACTGGCCGGCCGACCAGTCGTCCATCCGTCCGGCGAGCCATCCATCTGGCCGCGTTGCATCTTAACAAGGCTATCATCGTAAATCGTGGCCGTAGATTTTGCGCTCCATGCGGCAATAATTCCTCGGGTCCACCTCAGGTGCTCGGGAGCGGCAACCGGTGCCGGGGCGAGGCTCATTGGAGAAGTTCGAGGTGTTGTCGATGGGTTTCGTGTGGTTGATGGAAGACCCTGCGATTCGTTGCGGTTCGTTGGCGGTCGGCTGTGGCAGAGAGGGCGCCGCCTCGCAAATGCACACAAGCAAAAAGAAAGGTAAACACGGGATTCCAAGGGATCCAGAAGGATCGCCGCCTAGATCAGAACAATGTCAAGGAAGGGCGAGGATGTGACTTGGGTTCAAAAACAATTTGGGATTAGGGGTTCAAAAAGATTTGGGTTTTCAAAATGAAGCAACTGATCAGTGATCGTCAATTGTTGAATATCAAGTTCATGCTCGAATCCTCCAGATCTTGGATCGCCCTTCACCTGGAAGCCACGCCCCTTCTCTTCATTAGGACCGAGGATGCTCCATAGATTTTTGCGACTGTTTTCGTTTTTGTTACTGTTGCCTACGATCGCACGAGCCGAGCAAACATTATTAACTTTTCAAAAGTTTGGCATTTCAACTGGCAACTCCGCCCAGTTGGTGTTTAAATTATTGTTATTATTGCCATTTGTGCCGTGCTTCTTTCTCCCTCTCTCTATCTCCTTCTCTCGCTCGTTCTGTCTAGCGGCCCCACGGACAGTTGCCTCTGAGATCCGTGGACCGCAAATACTTTCGAGGCGTAATTGGAGTTGCCAACCGATGCTATGGGAGCGCTAAAAGACATTCACTTTGTGGACGACGCACCGACCTCTGTCCGTCCGTCCGTCCGTCCGTCCGTCTGTGTGTCTATCTGTCCGTCCGTCCGTTTCGCAAGCCATGCGGTGCCTCTTGAAAGTGGAGTCTACGCAGGCAGCCGGCCGGTCCCTCGCATCCGACTCCTGCGTCGTCCGTCGCACCCCCTCCGACCGGCTGACATCGATAATCTATGGAGCGTTGGCATCCAGCGAGCTTTTGAGCCGTCATTGCGTTTCCCACTGTGAATTGTGACTCTGGGGGTTTTTTTTTCATTCTCCACTTCTTTTCGTCTTCCTCCTCCGCTGGTCCCCGATGACGCCGATCCCAACTCTGCACGGGTGCTCCCAAAATCCTATTTAACTTTGGAGTTTATGTTACGCAGTACAAGTGGATTCCACACTCACACATGTCTGTCTCCGTCCATCTCTATATCTGTCTATATGCGCCCCCTTGGATTCTCTCTCTGTCTATTGGTCTGTTTCTGGTTCTGACTCCAGATCGATCTCTGTGTCCATCCCTGGGTCTGGCTCTATATCTGTCCATTGCTCTGACTGCCTGAGTGGCTGCTTACTTTGAGTGCAATAGTGTGTGCGGTAGTATATTATAGTGTGTGTGTTTGTGCCTTCTCCTCGTCAGTGTTATTTTTGGTAAAGGTTCCTGCTTCGTTTCCGTCAATCACATGTAAATTATCGAAAGATTAATCGACTGTTTCGGAATTTTGTTTGATGTTTTATGACCGCAGTCACTCCGTTCGCAGTCAATTCGTACTTCCCTCTTCTTCCTCCTCTTTCTCCCCTCTCTCTCGCTCACTCTCTGATGAGTGTTGCTGCTGCTTTCTATTGGATGCCGTGGAGACGACGTGCATTAACCTGCCGCCGATGGGCCGTTCCCTTGGCTTGGCCCAAACGGTTCTAACTGTCCGTCGGCCCATCCATCGAGCCGTCATCTCATTGACTCCGAGTCCAGTGGAAGAGAACGATGGAGAGAGGTAGTGAGAGAAAGAGAGAGAGGGAGAGAAAGGGGAGAGTGTGTTCCTTGAGTCAAAGTGAATGGACACAATTTGAATTAATGACTTTTTCTACGCCCGATCTTGTACTCGTTCCCTCTGCCCCACCTCCTCCTTTGCTTCTACTCTGGCTCTTTCACAGCACGGAGATTTGCTAGATCTGTCCGTCGTCGTCGTCATCGGTTGGCTTATCTGCCTATCTGTCGGTCAAATCCGTCTGTCTGTCTGTCTGGATGCAGGAACATGATGTGGAAGATTCTCGATTCGATTCGTTCGACGACGGCAACAGAAGCCGCAGTCAACACAAATCCTAGGGTCAGGCAATTCTTGTCGAGACGGCCGGCTTCAAGTAGCCGAACTCTTTGAGCCCGACGATCAACCGACCGATGTCTGTCCGTCGGGCTGATCAAGCGATCGTCTGTCCGTCCAATCGATCGACCCTTGGACAGTATCTGGGGAAATCTCGATGCGTCCACGGTCGGTAATTGCAGCCGGTTGTCGTTGAGGTCGTGTGGGTTGAGCGCTCAGGCGCCGCTTTGTCACTCGGACATACAGACAGACAGACATCGAAACACTCATACATAATAATTTGTCACACAATGAGTGCCAACGAAAATGTTGAACGTCATGTCGCAATTAAGATGCTCGATAAGAATGTGACAAAATAATAATCCGTCGCAAGGGACCCAAGTCAAGAGGATGCGGGAGATCGTGACGATGGCGCGGATGAAGAGGACAACGAACGACAAAGGAACAGGTTGTTGAACAAGAACAAAACGGATGCCGAGGAATTGTGAGAAGCGGCAGGTGATGACTTCAGAGATTCGAGAGAGCAGCGAGATTGGGATCGTCCCGTAGGGTTTTGTTAGACCAATTTAAATGAAAGGATGGGAAAGAAGATTCTAATGATGTTCATGACGAAAGTTCCCTCTGATGCTGGTCCATAGAAGTCAACGAGCTGCACCCTCTCTCTCTCTGGATTCCTTCGCCTTGCCTCTCTAATTAGTGGTCATAAGTTGCTCCAAATCATTGGTACCGTTCCCCTTACCTAGATTATTAATGGATCGCAATTTCTCAGCATCTCCGTGCCTAATACGAGATGGACTCCAACAACAATCAATCACAACAGATGCGCATTTGTCAAGCGAAATGGATCGGAGCACATTTGGGTGACACGCCCCCCCGGTGATACCGGGCACGGACGTCGAAGGGACGCTCACCTCACCTTCATCAAGATCATTACGAGCGATCGATCGGACCAACAAACCGTCCGTCCCAACAGATCAAGCGGGGTCAGCCCATCATGTGAACCGTGAGACGGCGCAGCGAGCGAGGGAGAGAGAGATGGAGATGGAGAGGGAGGAGGTTCACGCCTCTGCCTTCCACTCTCCCCTCGGACTAATGTCGATGCCGCCGCTGCTGGCCAACATTTTGTCATTAGATTTAATGGTTTTGCCAATGAAATGGTCAGCCGACAACAACAGCAACAACTCGATGAACTCCCTTCTCATTCCATAATTTTCCTTTATGTTGTTTTTTTTATGATCTTTAAGATTTTCTAACAACCAGTAACAACAACAACAATAACAAACAACAGCAATTTAATGGCATTTCATCATCAATTTAAGTTTTTGAAATCTTCAAAAGTTCCCATAATTCAAAATCATTGAAAAATATTTATTGTGATTACTTCTTGTCAATTTGACTTTCGTTGTTTTTGTTGTAGTAGTTGTTGTTATTCCCTCTACTACTACCTCAAGTACTATTGGTATTGTTGTTGTTATTACTATCAATCAAACAACTTTGTTAAAAGATCAAAGAAATTCCTCTGGCTCGATCTCGCTCTGACATCTATCTATCCATCTCTCTCTCTCTCTCTGTCTATCTGAGTGGCCTCCTGTGAGGTGTTTGTCAGAGATATTTTATATAAATTATTGATTTTACGCAGCTTTCGGTTTGATTTGCTTTCGGATGCTTCTTGTTCTTCTAATGCTTCTCTTGATAAGTTGTCTTCATCGGGTGCTTCTTCATCAGATGCTGCTGCTTCTTCTTCTTTCACGTTTGCGTTGGACTTAATTAAGCGTTATTAACAGGCTTCCTCTGACGTGGTGGCGCCGATTTCCCAACACATGCCGACGTTTTGGATAACTCTTTGAAGCTTTTGAAGTTATATCATTGAGGATGTATTTATTGTTAGAGAAGATATAGTCCCCATACAATAGGATTCATATATCTCGTATATCCTCAATGATTTGATATAACATCAAAAGCTTCCTCTCCATATATCATCCGATGTGAGGATGTATACAAATCCATAACATCTCTCATGTACTCAACAAATTTCCAACGCAGTTCTCAACTTCGGAAATAGAGGAAAATATAAGCTAGAAACATATGCCGATACTTTAAGGAATAATTCAGCACACTTTTCTTGTTCTCTCTATCAAACCCTCCTTCGTCTCCTCAGCCTAACGCTGCCTTTGTGACGATCACAAGAACCTGTTGACCTAAAGTTCAAGGTGAACCTTGCAATTGCTGTAGGGCTTCCGCCGTTGCACGAACAACCTGTGGATTTGTCATTCCAGTGTCAGAGCGCCGTGGTACGCGCTCATCTCATTAGGGGACCCTCTCAACCTCAGCCAGGCGTCCCTCGCCTAGGCTTGAGGTATTTTAATCGCGCCACGCTAAACTTACGTAAACCGAAGCCACGTCGACTGGAGTCGCGGAAACAATGGCGAATATTTTGAATATTTCGCTGGCTTAATTAGATGCACAGGGAATTCTATTTGATCAGATCCCCGCTCCACCGCCTCCAGTCGTGTCACCGAAGGAAGCGACGAAGGAAGAGAAGAGAGGAACACGACAACGTCTCCGATTACGAATCCCAAGTTCGAATCGCAAGTGCCAAGTGCGCAGCTGTCATAAATTATTCATCACTTCGCGGAGTACCTTCGGAACCCTCCAGCCGCCGCCGCCTCCCGCCCCCTGAGCGGAGGGGGGCGAGACGTGTGCGATGGCGTGACAAACCACTCGCAGTGAGTTTAACAAATTATTAATAATAGAAATTGTCCGCGGACAGCGAAGCGTACTTAAATACGATATCCCCCACCGACCCCCGGTCCTCGGCCCCAACCCCCGGACCCCATTGTTATGCAAATGACACTTCTTGACACGCGAGATGGCGCGCAGGTCGCGACGATGTCGCACGGCCTTGTGAGAGAGAATCCCCCCCGATAGCAGCAAGTGGGAGAGAGAGACAGAGTGAAAAGAAAGAGAGCAATAGAGTGAGGGGGTGGGGGTAGAACGTTGTCGATTCACATGGCATTAGTTAGCATTCGATTCGATGTCATGTCGCCGTCAACATCGCCGTCCACATCAACGTCAACGGCGACGCCATCGCTGTTGCTGTCGCAGTCGTCGTCGTCGTCGCCCCCATCGTCGCATGACCGCGCCAAACGTGCCGCTAGCGTCGACCTGTTGCATGGCGGTTGTCGTCGCCGACGCCCCGCGATGCGTCTCGGTCGCACCCGCGACGTCTCCTGTTGCGACTGCGCATTGTTTGACAATAATTGCGGCTGCGCAGCACCGGAGGGTGGCGCACAGTGGGTTAAACTTCGAACCCAGTGCAATTTTAGGAGTGGAATTTTCCGAGTATGGCTTTTTTTTTACTACTTATGTACATCAAATTTCGATAATTATAAATAGAAAAAATCATCTCAAATATTATTTGCATTTTTTTATAAATATATTTACTTTCAGCAAAAAAAAGATTAGTAACATCGCATATATTATGAAAAAAAAGTAATTGCATTTCTTAATATATCATTTTATCACCATAAAACCATATTTTGTTTATTTAAAAAATTAGTTGCATTTTTTAATATAAAAAAAAATTCTATTGAATTTTATTGAATGAAAAAGTATTTGAATTTTTCATATGTATATTGTTTTATCCCTATTTAACTACATTTTTGGATAAAAAATATTATTTCACAAATAAAAAAAAGTTGTTTAAAGTTTTTTTTTAATATTTTTATTTTTTCTTTTACCACAAATTTTCACATCAAAAAATTTTACTGTCATACCACTGTGCGACATGAAGGGGGCGTCACATGGATGTGTTGTTGTTGTTATTATTTTTATTGTTGTTGTCGTGTGCATGCGTGCCCGCTTCCGCAAATTCCTCCAACTGGCGACACAAAAAGCGCCGCCGGTTTTCTCAGCCACCCTCTGAGGCTCCTGAGGAGCTCCGACAACGCTGTCGGTGTCGCCACAGCGTTTGTTGAATGTTGTTGAGTGCTGTTGTTGCGGTTGTATGTTGCAGTCGTTAGACACCAGCAACTTGTAAACGCGTCGAGAGAAGCGTAATTGCAACAACGACAACAACAACAGCAGCATAAAACATAATACAACAATAACGGCAGCGACAATGATGGCAACAACAACAGCAACCACAACAACGACAATAGCAGTAATGGCAACTATAACAACAACAAAAACAAGAAGAGTTGGCAACAACAACATCAGCAACACATTAGCTACACTTTGACGTTTGTTGACATGCGATCGGAGACTTGAACACACGCACCCCACACACACCAACAAACAAACAAACACATGAACGATCATCGACAATGGAGCTCAAAAACATGGCGACTGGCGCTCGCTGAGGCCACCTGATTATTTTTAATTGCTGCAAGGTGGCAGCACCCGCGACGACGTAGTCGAAGTCGACTCTCGTCCTCCGATTCACTCATCCTCACTCAGCGCAGCTCAGCTCCCTCGGTCCAGGGTTTCCACGCAATTACAAAGTCATGGCAGGCAGTTGTTTGCAAATTTTTCTCCACCTCCCACCCCCTTCTTCTCTCCTGCCACCCTCTTTCCACCCGCCCCCCTTTTCCCGCGCTCTCTTCCCCGTGACCATCGCATTGAAATTAATTAAAAATTGCGTCACTTAAATGCAAATCTGTGAGTTCGTTGCGCGTGTTCAGTTGTATAAAAGCGCTTTCCCATCGCACCTGGAACCCAGAAGCCAACTGTTCCCCCCATCGACCCCCGCTTCCATCCTCTCCATGGCGAGTTATTAGCTCTTGCTCCCTGGTGGCATTGTAATCACAGAGTGATACATAGTTGGCCCGACCATCCATCTGTCTGTCTAGCGTTCCCCTCACCTCAGTAAACATCGCATGATTCCCATGCGTTTGATTCTCAAGCCCCAATCACTAAGAAGAGAGGAGGAGCTGCCTTTCAGGAGGAGGAAGAGGAGGAATTGAAACTCAGGAGGAAGAGGAGGAATGGCCTCTGAGGAGGAAGAAGGAGAGAAAGAGGACGACGACCACGTCGATGTTCAGCTCGAGTTCAGACGATGATTGTTCTCGTTTCGATGAAATCGGCATAGAGGCTCTTTACGACTTTTAATGGGCGAGATCATCCATGGAAGAGATGGGATTCGGGAGGGAAAAGAAATTCACCAGTGGAAAGAAATCTCCACGGTGGCCAGATCCAGTTAAACTTTTTGCGGGAATTTTCTCCTGAGCAATAACTCCTTCGGTCACTTTGATTAATGCGTTCGCATTCCTAATTGAAACCTTGATCGTCTTCGCCTTTCGTGTCCCAGCCAAGATCGTTGACTCCCATCTTCTTCGTGGCTAATTGACTCGTCCTCCTGCCACCGACTCCGATGGGAAGGTTGTCATTCAACTGTTTAATGCTTCCTGCAATAAAACCCATCTCGGATACACGGAGATGAGAGACAAAGGCCGATCATTTCAATTAAATTGCTTCGAATGACAACCAACGTTGTTGATGTTGTTGTGATTATTGTTGTTATTGTAGTACTTTGATTCTTAGCAATGTTTATGTGGCAGTAAAATTTATCAAATGACAAAAGGGGAGGGGATTCATTTTTCCAACAATTATACGCTTGTTGTTGTTGTTATTATTGTCGCTGTGAATTCTTGCTGCTGTGTTGTTGGAGAAAATTGCAACGATTTATTGAACATAATTTGTCGGATCGCATGGAGTGAAGTTGCCAGAGTAATTACAGACTGTCGCAAGTGCATAATTTTCGAAATTGACAATGACAGAGCGTTGCCAGATGGCCCGAAGGCGAAGTGCTCGAGACAACTGCTCAGATGTCGCACCACGAAGAGACGGAGCGAGGAGTTGTCGACCTCAACTCTGGAAGGGAAAAAGATGAGGACGGTGTTGGACTCGCAGCTGCGATTAGAAGAACTTACAATTGTAATCCACGGAAACGATCGTTCAAGAGGGGTTAAAGACAAAAACCAGACCAGTCGATGGGTTTTCCCGAAACTCCATCGGGGCAGATCGTGTTGCAATATCGACAGGAGTCGGGGTTGGAGTCATCTTTGCAGACCTCCAGCCGTCGTCTGGAGTCCGAGGAGCCGAATCCTTGCCTTGTCATTGATCGGCGCAGCGAGGCGATGATTGACATAAGATTGCACATGGTTCTTGGTGTCTCTTGCATCGCAGCCCCTTGTTTTCTCCTGTCCTTTGCCGTTTGTTTCCTGCTGCATCCCTCCCGCCTGGATTGATTTCTTTTATTTGCCGTAATTATTAAATATCATAAGCGAGGGATATTTCTTTATCATCGTGCTCCCTTTTGTTGTTGTTGGTTCTTAATCCTCAAAAATTTTGCCCGAACGACTCTATTTTGGAAATCCAAGAACCAACAGCCAGGCATTTTCTCATGGACAGCTGCTGCCATCCAGGGCAGGGAATCGAAATGGAAATGGGAAATCGCACGCCATGTTATGTACAAGCCACATAGATATAGACGTAGAAAGACAGACACGCACAGTGCACAATACCAATCATGGGATCGAAGCCGATGGGATGGGGTGGGATCATCTGCGTGTGGTATGAGGGGAAGCAGTCAACAACATTTGGTTTTGAGTGTCATCATCGACGACCCTATTGAAAAGTTCTCTCGTCCTCGTTCTCTTCATCACCATCGTCCTTATCCTCTTCCTCACCATCGTCCCATCCTCTTCCTCACCGACATCATCCTCTCGCTGTTGCCCTCCTCATCTCGGGTCTCATCCTGCTGTCGGCGTTTGTTGTTGTCGTCGTCCGACGTTTGCCGCACTCCATGTACACGCTCACCGCGTTATATAATAATTGTGCGAGCATTATCCTGGAAGTTGCACATTCATCCCGTTGCCACGTTGTCCACAGCCGTGTGGCCTTTGTTTCGTTAAGTATTCCATCATATTCCGATTGTTGTTGCCGTCAATAGCGATGATGGCGATGGCGATACCGATGGCAAAGGCAATGGTGATGATGGACCTGGTGGTGGTGGTGGTGGTGGTGACGATGGCGGTGGTGTGTATTTCGTGTCCTTGTTCTGTGACGAACCCTGCGACTGTCACTCAGGTAGCGTCCCATGGATTTATGTCTACGTGTGTGTGTGTGAGAAAGGACCCTATCTGTGGGTTTTTGTCAATTTAAGGGATGGCATCCGTGTCATGAGAACGTTCCGACGACGAGTGACAAACAATAGATGGATTTCAATTCGTTGTTGTTCTTGTTGTCGTCGTCGTCGTTAATGTGGTCGTTTAGTCCTTCTGCCTACCACTGATGGGCTGTTCCTGTTCATTGTCCATGATAGACCGACCTCTCATCATCATCAGCACTGTTGTTGTTGTTGTTGTTTGCACAAATGTTCAAACTTCAACAAGGGAGCGCAAAGAATTGAAAAGATAGAAAGAAAAAAACAAAAACTCTTGATAGTTTTCCAACCCACCCATTACAACAGTTGTTGTCTCTGTTGTCATTCTTGTTGGTCCTCTGTTTTTGTTCTTGTTCTCTCTCATGTTGTTGTTGTTCTCTCTGTTGTAGTTGTTGTTCTCTCTGTTTCTGTTGTTGTCATTGCGGTTAAGTTCCCTCCCGTGTCGTCCATGGTTGGTTGACAGTCCACGAGTCGGGTGACAATTGACAAGAGCGTGACATTTGTTCTCGTCGCCCATTGGTTGAGCAACGGCGGCCAATCGTTGGAGGGAGGGAGTGAGAAAGAAACAGGGAGTTGTTGACAAAGGGCGATGGAGGAGACAAAATGAGGCCAGTGTCAAACGGACAGAGACAAAGTTGTGATGGTGACAAAAGATCACAGCTCAAAGGGAGAGAGAGGAATGAATGGATGACTCTTCGACGTTTTCATTCTCTCTTATGAGTGGTGTTCATAGACTTGATAACTTTAATTTTGGACTACTGATTGAATTCAACTGAGACTTTGATTGCTGATCAACATTGATATGAGATTAAATCAATGAGCGATTGCGAATTAGAGTTGGAAGGATCGATTGGCCTTCGATTGTGGATGATGGAGAGGGCCTTGATGGGTCTCGAGTTGTGCGGGGGACCCGTCGTGAATGGCATTGCGTACCGATATCATCATCATTGTCGACAATCAGTCGATGCGAATGTCGGTTCGGAATCGTTAATGCCGAATAATTATTGGCCACGATTTACGTCTACATTTACCTTACGTTTGCGATTGTTCACGTTCAACAATCATACATTTTGCTGTTTTGTGGTAATGAGAGTAATTATACATGGCTCGAATATGTATGCAACGATTAATTCTATTAGTAACTAACTATCTATCTAACTATCCATCTATCTATCTATCTAACGCAAGTAGTAGCAATGGAATTAGTAGCAACAGCAACTGCATCAACTACGACAGTAATAGTACCATCAGAAATAACAACAACACTATCAACAATATACAACAACAACAAGAGCATCAATTGCATAGTGCTATTGTAGGAGATGTTGGCAATGTTATTGTTCAAGTTGTTGTTGCTCTTGTTATTGTTGCAGTCATTGTTGTTGTTTGTGTTAGTGTTTTGTTGTTCTTAGTTGTTGTTGTTGTTATTGTTGTTACTAAAGTTATTGTTACGAATGTTGTTGTTGTTTATTATGTTACCATTGTCTCGTTGCAGTTGTTGTATTTGTATTTGGTTTCTTAATTAAAGCGCAATTTTATGCGCGTGTTCACTGAGGACGATCATCCTCATCGTCTTTCGAAAACAAAAAATAGAAGAAAATCTAGTAAGCAACAACAATAACAACTCCTAACTACTTTAAGACCATAGGTAAGATAACAACTAAAGACCAACAACAACATGGCAATATCAACAACAATAATCTTTATAGAAACAACAACATTGAATCATAGGCAAAACCATATACATTTTAATTGCAAAGTAGATGCGCAATGACCAACGAGCAGACCGCTAGACGCTGCTATCGGACGGATCCGTCCGAAGCCACAACAAGACCAAAACCGAAGACTAAAACCGACGACCAAAACTAAAGCCATACGTCGGTATGAACCGAACCGAACCGATCTGGAGTCCGGACCTAACCGTTCGTTATGATTTTTCGCTATTATGTTTGTTGGACTTGTTGTTGGTGAAGTATTTGTTATTGTAGTAAGTGTTGTTGTTAGTCAGTTGTTTTTGTTGTTTTTATTTTTTGTTGTTTTTCTTGTATATTTTTCGTAATGCGCTCGAGTGAGCAGTGGCGCGCGCTCAAGACGACACCCCACTAACGAACAAGTGAAATGTTGCCAACAACCGAAAAGAAACAACAACAAGAACAACAACAAAATCACCAACAATAACAATAATAAGACCAACAACAATAATAATAAGACCAACAACAACAAAATAACCAACAATAATAATAAGACCAACAACAACAATAACAGCGAACGGCATTACCGTTGTTGGCCAACGATCGTGTCCGCGTGCGCATGCGCGGCGTTCGTTCGTCCAGTGGTCACTGCACCGGTCGGTCAGCGAAGACGACCGATGACGACGATGGAGGGGACGTCCTCGTTACGTTTCACCTCCCCGAGGGCCGACCAGAGCCAAAGACAGAGAGAGAAAGACAGATAGAAACAGATAGAGAGAGACAGTGAGAAAGATAGAAAGGTTTCTCAGAAGTCGACGAAGTCGGAATTAGAATTTCAGATGCTCCACCACGACGCGTCGCCTGCGCCGTTGACGTCGTCGTCGTTGTCGTCGTCGTCCGCTGCCGATGCCGCTGAGACGCCGGTGCTCACTGAGCATGAGCGATCATCACTCCATCACACCATGGTGTTCTGGCGCAGATGCTCAAGTATGTTGTTTTTGTTCTTCTTGTTGTTCTTGCTATTATAATAAGAGCACTTCTTGTTGTTGTTGTTGTTGGTGGTGTTATAGTCGTAAGTTGGAAAGATAATTAGAAATGCGTACTCGACACTCGACACAACCGCTCGGCGGCAACGACCACGACGAAGCGACCACGACCAAGACGAAGACGTCGACATCGGCGACGACGACTCCTCGCACCTGGCACATGCTGCCCCACCCCTCGCGGCTCCTCCCCTCATCAATCCCCCCCCCCCCTCACCGTCCCACCCTCTTCATCCCTCCCCGCCTCACACCAACCCTCCTTCCTCAGATTCAAGCGATGATTTAATAGAGTCACCAGGCGAAACTAATTCAGATGAAAGAAATACCTCGGCGATATATACTATATGTATGTATGTATATAATTTCGAGCGATTTATCAGGGCTTCTCACTGTGAAATTGAAGACCGGCCGACAATCAGTCCGTGGTTTTTCTTGTTGTTGTTGCCATTGCCGAGGAGGAGCACGCGATGCCCACTTGCGGCGCAATTAAAAATTCATCCAAAGCACTTTGGGGAAGACTCAGCAAAGAAGTTCGTTCATTCGGTTCGATCCACACTTAGAATGCTTTATGGCCATTTTACAGAAATAGCTGTAATCGTCATAACCGTCCATAGATCACATGGAATGCTACAGTTTTTCATTTTTTTTTTTGTTTTTGTTGTCCTAACTGTGAAATACGCATCGGATCGTAAACTCCGATAATTATACGACTATCTTTGGTTCGGGGGACCACTTGAAAATGTATGAATTTTAATCGTTCGAGTAGTTAAATCAGGAACCCCTCGCAAGGGATTCCAGTTAAGTTGGTGATGGTCTCGTTGCCACCAACGATTTCGAGAATTCCCATCAAGGTGTTTAATGGTGTCGTTGTCCCCAGCCCATCGTCCTCTGTCGATCAGGTTCAACGATCACTCCAACCACGAAAGAGGACTCGAGACTACGATCGAGGAAGCCAAATCAAGACATTCAGCTGTCTCCAAGGGAATTATCGCCTGCCCCATAGAGAGCCGATCGTCCCCATAGAGAGCTGATCTTCCCCAAGCCAATCGCTCGCCTCGTTCTTCGTGGAATCCCGTTGAATATAGATTTAGGGGGAAACCGCAGCTAGTTTTAACGACATCGCGCTCCATTTGAGCGCCACCGGACCGCGAAATCTGCTCCAACACAAATGACACTCGAAGTTGGCGCACTTCGTGACGCTTCAATGCGCCTCGGTTCGAGCGCATTTCGCATCCTGACTCCCGGATGTGTTGAGGAAACGCTTCACTCACGACACTCCCGTTTGGGTCCCTGGGAGGAAGGAACGAGGACGAGGTGGAGGAGGCTTCTCTTGTGGTTGGTGATGATTTTTATGGGTTTTGTATTAATTTCGAATCGATGAATGTTTTGGTGATGGTGTTGAAGTTGTTGGCGATGTTAGGGTTGTTCCAATAGATGTTATTGTTGTTGTTAGTTATGCTCGAGCGGAGTAACAAGTGAAATTCCGAGCCTACACGAGTCTCACCATATGCGAGTTGTGTGGACGAGGGCTGACGAGGGATTCCTCGAATGGAAAACACGCGCCCATAAACGGGACGAACGTGTTGGGAATCGCTTCTGGGAAGACGAGACGAGACGACGAATGGAGGGGCCGAGGGGTTCCGACGGGAGCAACGACTCGTGCTATTGTTGGCCGATGGTTTTGTTGTTGTTGGCGATGGTGTTGTTGTTGTTGGCGATAGTGTTATTGGTGCTGTGGCCGATGTTGCCACTGATGCAACATAATAAAATAATTCCTACAACAACGAGAGCAACAATCGCAACAACAACAACAACAACCACCAGATGGACAACTGCCAGAGTCGTTCGAATGGTGTGGTGGAGAATATTTTTGTTTCAGGGTTTCTTTTTTCGAGTTTTTAATGTTGCAAGAAGCCAAACAAACAATCGCTTCCTATGCTCCTATGCCACGAGACCAAGCGGCCTAAATTATGTAATTCCACGAAATGTGAAGCCGGAAGATAAACAGCGCGTATCCACGGGATGCACCCACCGTCGCTCTCTCCACCGATACCGATATCTGTCGATATGTGGATGGGGACATTTGGGATGGGGGGCGAGAGAGATCGAGGTATTCGAAGAGGGCGCACGTGCGACACCAGGGCCATTAGAGCGCTTCACGGAACGTGGACCCGACCCTCGAACCACACACACACATACAGCTACCCCACCACCCCCTTGAGTGGAGGACCCCGAAAACAGAACTCAATGATTTAATTAAAAATTTCTTGAAATTATTGAAATAATCAGGCGAATTAATTAGCTTAAAGTGGCTTAATCAGATAAACGCTTAAATGACGCATGCCTGCCATCGTCAACAACGACAACAAGAACAACAACCACAACAACAACAACAACAAAGGCAACAACGATGAAAAACCATAACAACAACAAGAAAAAGACTCCCTCTGGATGTCGATGGAGACGTCTGTTCGAGTGTCTCTTGAAGTGGAGGAGGCAGGAATTATTTTTAGTTGCGTGACGAATGCCAAGCGTCGTTGCTCTGATAAGAACGTCCCCGCCCCCCTCTTCACCGCCCCCGCGCTTCATCCCCATCGAGAGAGAGGCCAGAGTCCAGCAATGGAAATGGTTTAAGTTTGTTTTGTTTTCTTGTCTTTTGATTTCTTCGCTTTTCAGAGAAACAAAAAAACAAAACAATCATTGATATATATTTTTCCAAACTCAATTACGATCAATTAAGGCTTGAAATTTTGTTCCCGTCGCTAATTGAACGAAGATGATTTTGGGGGTGGGTGATGAGGAGGAGGGAAGGATGAAGGGAGGGGGAGGTCACTGAAATCTAATCATTTTCCCATAGGACTACGAACGACAAACTCCGATCTGACTTCCGAATTCAATGAGAAAGAAGAAATATTTGAAGTTTCTACTTAAGGTAACCGAGGGCTTTGAATGACCCACGGTTGGGAATCGGGGGTTTGATGAGAAAGAAGAAGAATAAGAAGCAGACAATGAAGAAATGCAAATTCATGCTGGCGTCTAGGATCCTCACCTGCCTCTGCCCCACCGCCCCCAATCCGCCTCCATCGCATTTAATGAACGTCAACAGAAGCAGCTTCTTCAGACAAATTCACCTTTGTTGTTGTCCTCATCGTCGTCATCGCTGTGTCGATAATTTTCGGCCTTAAAATTCAAATCTACAACAATAACCAATCATAAGAACAACAACAATATTAAACAATAACACTAACAACACCAACAACAATAGCCCAACAATTGATTATAATTTTCCAATTTCCGTTTGAGGGGATTTTTGGGGTTTTTTTGATCTCGAGCCGACGACATGGTCCAAATTTCAAATTCGAAATAAAATGTTAAATAAAAACAAAAACAAATTCGGCTTCAGGAAGACAACGAGAACAATCAGAACAACCAGAACTACAACAACCACAATGTTGATGATGATGATGCTGGCGACCAAAAGGAAAAACGACACAATCATCGTCGTCTAATCAACAACAAGAAGAAGAAGAAGCAGAAGAAACGGACAGAAAACATGGAGAAGAAGAAGAAGACGAGGGCGACGATGAATACAAATACAATAGATTATAACAACAAAAAATTAATAATTTAAATTTATGAAAAACGGAAAGAAACTTCGAAACTCGAACAGAATCATAATTTATAGCGTAAAATCGAAAATTAGTTTTGGCGGTCATTATTGAAGGTGGTGCTGCTTCTTCTTCTTCTTCTTCTTCGTCGTCGTCGCCGTCCTCATCGTAGTCGTCGTCGCCGTGGTCATCTTCGTCTCCGTTTCCATTTCCATCTTCATCTCTATCTTCCATTCGGCCTCCGTCCTTTCCTTTTGTTCTCCTTTATTGCTATGTTGTTATTGTTATAGTTATTGTATTGTGTCGTTCTTCTTCATGTTGTTGTTATTGTAGTTCATGTTGTTGTTATTATTGTTTTTGTTATTGTTGTTATCGTTGGCGCTCAGTTTGATATTTTTACTGAATGGTCGCTTCATCAAATAAAACATTATTTAAAATACATCTCGGGAACATGCAAACAAATTACAACAAAAACAACAACAATGACAACAACAATGATAACAACAACAGAGAGTACGACACCATCAACAAAAACAACAACATGAACAATAACAACGTCAACAACAACAATAAAACATAATAATGATGACAACAACACAAGAGGAACACAAAAAGAGCAAATAATTAAATAACAAAGGCAACAACAATAGCGAAGTTGAAGCCAAGTGGAGGACCCAACAACAACAACAACAACAAAGGTCCCCCAATTGACATGCAGAACGAAAGGAGCCAAAGGCCTAAGCCGATGGGGGTCGTCGAGAACGTCGGCATATGGCATAAGAGAACCTTGACAATCACCTCGGGGAACCGACCTCCTTTAATTCGATAGAAAATTGGCAAAAATTTGTTGAAACAGCGGAAATCGGGTGTTAATCATGGTCACAGTCACTTTGATGCATAGGATCACATGTGGAGCATACGGATATCAAATTAATTACAAAGAGCGGAAGATCTTTCTCTTCTCAAAACCGTTGCTTGAAGACGAAGTAATCAAAGGATCCTTTGTCATCTAATTACTCTTTCAAACTTCCGATTGAAAGTCTTCCATCTACATAGTTAAACTTGCGCCACAGACGTTAATTCGATTGTGGAAATCGGTACAAAAGAAGTTGATTTGCGAACTAATTGAGAATTTTCAAAAGACTCAAGACTACAAAAAAATAATATTTTTCTTCATGTTCTGATCAAATCCGAGCAACCCTTGGGTTTAGATCGTCCGGAGTGTGGGAGGGAACGAAAATTCCATTAAAAGTGGATCCTCCTCCCATGTGTCATACAGTTTATGGCCAGACGACGGACGCAGCAGCACGACACGGTGTATGACGATCGCCGCCGATGATGATGATGATGATGATCGTCAGAGAGACAAGAAATCGGAGATGGGAACAGAATGCAGGAGAATGTGTTTTTTGTTGCCTTTGTTGTTCGCGCTTTTTCTGTTTGGGTCCTTGCTTCTAAAATGCTTCACCGCCCACTCCGAGGCAGAGCCACGGGCGAACCAAATAAAATCACACGGATCACGAGGACAACCGACAGGAGTCGGACCATCGGGCAGCGATGGTCGACGGTCGCCGCGAGCGCTTTCGAAGGGACAGAAAATTGGTTTCACGGCGTAGTCTGGGACTATCTTAATTATAGGCCCTCGGTCGGAGCGATCGCGGCCCATTCGCAATTTTCGCCGGGATTACGCTAGGTTCAGCCCTCGCCCCCAACTCCGCCCTCGCCTCAACGTCGCCAACGCCATCGTCGTCGTCGTCACCAAAGCGGGAGCCGCAACGAGTTGCCGTATTGTGGCCAGGGCTGCCGCATGTGCGAGTGGTGTCTGGGCGCAATTTTATGTCCTATCATCATCGCCATCATTCTCTGCGCGTCTTCGTCCCTTCAACTTTGTCTTGGTCCCTCTACCTTCTTCCCTTCACCATGCCCCCCTTCAACTTCGTCTGCGATCACTCGTTGTCTCCACCTCCGCCTTCGGATTGGAGCGCCTGCGGTCATAAAAACCAGGCTGAATTGGATCGCGCCGAGACAAATCGATGTGAGTGCATTATTGGCGGTTATGAAGGACTTCAAATTGGGCCGAGGGTGGCCAGGTCGACGAAACCGCGCGAAAGCCGCCGATGCCGAGTGAGTCTCGCACAATCTGGTCACCTCGATGCGTCGTCGTCGTCGCCACCTTCGCCATTCGTCCGAAAAATTGTGTTTCGTCATTCAGGCCATTATTGCCAAAAAGAGTCGTCGCGTCGTCCCCAACTCCTGCTGTCGTCGTCACTAATCCTCGTCCCCCTGAGCCTTCCTCCTCCTCGTCTTCTGCTTACTCCGGGATGCAGTTTGTGTCTTCTCCTCTCTCTCTCTCTCTCTCTGTCTGTATCCTCTGTTCGCTAGTGGAAGAAGGCCAAATTGCAATTCATTAATAGATTCTCGTTTTATGATTTTATTTCGATGCCTGCCCTCGCTCGACGTCCGTCTGTCTGTCTGTCCGTCTGTTGGTCCCTTCTAATAAAAGTCGCCAGAGTGCATCGTCGCAGACGCCCCAAAAAATCATCCGCAGCGACGACGGCGACGATCTACGCTCGTTTCGTCTGGGTCGCAGGGTTCTGTGGCCGCTTTTATGGCCACCAGGGCGACACCCACTTGTGCTCCATCCTGAACACAGCCTCCAACGCGGACTCAGCCTCGATCTCGGATTATGAAGACGAAATTCATTAGGCAGGACGAGCGAGAGATGGAGGTATTGACCAGAGGAGACAGTACAACAATGCATTCCTCAAGGGACCGACCGCCGAAGGATCCGATCTGATGGCCAATGGCAAACAAACTCGGGGCCAATGAAATGAAATTAGGCTGAGTTTTTTAATGGATTTCAAAAAATAATAAACTCAAAAGACAAAAATAATAAACTCAGAAAACAAACAAAAAGAACGAGAAAAACCTGGGCTCGATGTGAGAACGTTCAAAAATGTCCTTTTTCGTTTTCTGTCCATTTGTGTTGCGTCCTCTCCGTTTGTTTGCTAATTTATTGTTTTCTTCTCCTGGAAATCAGTCTCGTTCATTCCGAGCCACTGATCGAAACCACAATGAGGAGCCCTAACTTCGTCCCTCCCTTGCTCTCCTCCCCTTGCCACACCCCATAGAGCCCCCGATGCTGGGAATCCGTAGTAGAATTCTCCAGAAATATTAATTATATAGTATAAGCTCATGTTTTGTATGTGTAGAGCTCGGTTTTATGTCTTCGCCAGGATTTCTCCGAGATGCAGAAGCAATTTTCGGCTTTTGGCTGGCCTGACGTTTGTCCGTTGTCCGATCCGGTCAGGGTCCGCCGAACTCGACGAAGTCCGTCTCCCCCACCTGTCACGCGAACATAATAAATTGTCATTCGTTGGTGTTGGATGCAAAAACGTGAACTCGACTGAGACCAAGTGGTTTCCGAGAACTCAATCGAGCATGAATTCCGTTCACAGCATAAATATTAATGTGTGGCAGGCGAGGGCGTGTCCCGTACGATCGTAAGTTTGTCCCTTGATCTGGCCATGGGAAGCTCTAGAGATCTTCTACATAGCACTCATTCGACTTGGCCCCAAAGACATCAAGTTGAAAAATATGGGACATCGATCATGAAAAGGGACCTTACCCATAGTTATATAAAGAAAACAATAAAATTATTGTATAATGTAAGAGGATCTTCTGAAAAATAGTAATCAAGGCTGGTAGATGTGTAAAGAGGTCGAAAGTTACTAAGACGATGAATTATATTGTAGAACCGTCTGATAAACATTTTATCTATCTTTTTGATTGTTTATTTTAGACTTACCTCAGTTCGTAGTTCGACAATGGTTGCAGTAATGGTCATAACAATAATAACAACAACAATGATTGAGACAACAAATGGACCATTTACACGTTGCCACATTCCAGACACTCGTCGGACATGGTGTGAAATGTCTTTTCAAATGCTACACCTTGCGTGGTGGTGAAATTTCGAAATGTTTCAACTGATTTGTTTACAACCGACGAATTGACGATTTAATTTATTATACACAATCATTCCGCGGCAATGCAACAACAAGAACAACGCAACTAAACACAACAAAGCAACGAAAGCACATTAGATGAAAGCCCCCGAAAGACGACGATGATGACGACGACAAGGAAGAGAGGTAGAGCGAGAAGGAGGAGGCTCAGAAGCAGATGTAAAGGCAGACGAAGATCTGAAAAATAGATTCCGATGAATTTCACGTGGCAGATAAACAAAGTCAAGTCAAGTACAGAGGAAGGAGCCGGGGCGACGAAGCCTCAAAGAAGGAAACTCGCCACGGGACACCGCGTCAGCCTCGAGCACCATTCTGGTCATTTCAAAGTGCTCCATCGCTTCTTCTTCCTCTTCCACCTCATCGTCGTCGTCAACATCGAATGATCCGGCGCATGATGAAATCTCAATTGCGCAGATCCCGATGGAGAATTCGGGCCAAACAACGCGCCCAAACGAGGTGTCGATGACGATCAATGACCAATTAAACGAGCACCGATCGCCCGCCGCACGAGTGCCAACTGCCAAGGACTGATCGACCTGCCCGGTCTCCCACCGACTCCAGTCGTCATCGTCATCGCCAGCCCCAACCCCAACCCCATCGCCATAGCGAGCGACACCCCACGCAACGAGAGTTCAAAGAGTTCGGTAGCCAACAAGTAGCTAATGGCAGGTAGAAGTGGGAGCCGCCCACCCCGCGGGGCGTGAATTCCGCCATTCTATGAACTAGTAAAAAGTTCTTAAAAAATCATAAAGAAAACAACATGTCATGTCGTAAAATTTAACGCGCCCCAAAGACCATGCGTCCAACGTGGATCCAACCGGGCGGAGGTGCGAGCGTTTCTAAGATTTCTTTGCCTGGACCTCGAGCGAATGGATCGAGCATCAAGCGGCGGGTCGGGTCGTAAAAATGAACGCATGGCTTCCGAGAACCACCACCGCGAGACCAGAAGAGACTCGAGCACGTAAGTCACCATCTCATTTAATTTTGTGCAATCACAGAACTTGTGCTCAATTGCCAAACTTTTCACAAACACCTCCGAAATGAAAATGAAAACGCACATAAATTTTTATTCAAAAGCCTCGGGTTGTTATTTCTCCTCTCTTACTGTTGTTGTTGTTATTGTTGCATGCTTGTGTTTATTGTCGGTTTTAGAATTTTTTCGAATTTTCACTCACTTGAGGAAATAAACAAAAAGTCACACAGCCGAAGCTTCTTGCTACTTCTTTGGGACTTTTTTAATGGCAACACAGTGACCATACAGTACCACACTCACACACACACACACGGGCACATTTCTGTGCTCTTGATCTGTTTCGACACCTACGTAATTTTTATTTTCATCCTGTAAACATTTTTCTAAAATGATAAAGGAAAAAAAAACAACATTTTTGTAAACAATATAATTTTTCGTAAATGTTCGGTACTTGAAGAAATGTGCTAACGGCTCTAGAGTCTTTTTGTTGTTGTTATGCCGTTGGCCATAATCACGATCGAGCTAGGTGATAATGGTGTGACGAAAATGTTGCTGAGACATTTGTAAACAATGTCTAAAATCGGTCCACCCGAAAGAAGCTTCTTCGTCATGGAAGTTGTAGGAATCGAATCGGTTGCTATCTCTATTATTGGGCAGACGGCTTGTATGGGATTGATATACAGAGGTTAAATCATTCCTTAATTTGAGTGGGCAATACTTGTAAAAACAAGAATAAAACATCATAGTTAAAGTTCCACAATTTCTGATCAATCCTAAACTCTTTACTCCTAAGAAAAAAGTATGTATTGGACATTAAAGACAATCCCAATATTTTCTATATCTTCATTTTCGCAATTAAATGACCTTCGCGAAGATCACAATCATCAATTCTCCCAATCTCGGCGATCACCTCATTCGTCATGCTGAATTTACTTGCGATCACCTCATAATACCAGCCACCTCAAGCTCATCTCATCCAAAGAAGTTGAGTTCGATCTGCGGCCGCGATATGAAATTGCTGTGATCATCACGTGATCTCGACGATGTGACCTGCTCTGGAATTGTTCCGACGAATTGCATCGATGGCCATAAATAAGCCATGTCCTCGCAATAAATATGATTACAATGTGACTGCAATATCATCTCCCACACCTCGATCTCTCGCAATCGGTTCAACAATGCATGTAATCGCCGTGTGTTAAGCCGAAATCCCTTTTCGATATTTCATCCTGCTGTGACGACTTATTGAGATCTCATGGCAATAATTTCGTTGCGGTCGCCAACGTTCTCGACTGCCGGCTGATCGTATCGCCAAAGGGCTCAAGTTCACACACACACTTATACTCACATCGACGCATTCAGAAATATGAAAATGACAATTTCTTACACCCGGACGAAGAGCCCCCTGACACGCCCCCTACCCCTTGTCCTCTCCCACCTCAGCAGGGACCACTCAGTGGGCACTTAACGCGGGTGTGGAAATGCTGCGATCACTCGATGCAGACGCAGGATGGTCCGTATTTATAGATCGGGCGTCAGTAAATTTTCGACCACGACGCGGTGTCAGCGGCGACGCGTCGATCCGCCGTTTAATGTGTGAAAAAGTCGTCTCTTCCTTCCTTGTCTGTCGTCTGTCTATCTCGTGGTCGGATATCGAGGACGTGGAGGCCGACTCAGTGGACGACCAAAACCATGATGATGACGAAGTCGATGGTGTTGGCGACTTCGCTGTAGTGCCACGATGTGGAGGATCGGCCATAAAGAGATGAAATATTTTTAGCCTGCAATTTCGGGCCACTAAAACAAGCTCAGACAGACAGTGAGACACACAGAAGAACCCGTTGACGATGACGAGGGCAGGAAAACATTTCGACGGCCCTCTTCCGACAGATACCAAGAAAACCGCGACCAATCTCTTTGATCCAAGCGATCGTCCAATTGGTGATCGATCGATCGTTGGATGGCGGATGAAACATTTCGAAACATTTGTCTGAGATGTTCTTTGGGGAAATTGGAGCAAAATTAGCGGATGGATGAAGAACTGGAGGGGGCTGGGGTTGCGGTTGCTTCCATCAAAGTGTCAAAAGGATCACCCGAAAGACAGACCGATTGCCTCCCCCCACTTTTTCTCGTTTGCGAGTGCTTTGTGTAATTCTTCTCGATCGGATCCAAAGCGGATCCAACGACGCCATGGGCCATGCGATGACGCCGCTTGCGGAGACAACCTGCTGTGCGGCGTTTGCGATCGCGACGGGCGAAAGCTGAAGGCGGGGGGAGGCCTGTGTGGTATGTGTTTTGAATCAGCGCGATCGTCGCCGGGCCATCTGCACTATTTCACCGGCACTCGACTCGTCGCGGCCCGACTCCCGGCGACTGTTGGGGGCGAGCAAAATTAATGAGATGATCGTCTCCTCTCTTTGTATACATTTTCACTTGAGATGTGATCGCGAAGCCGATCCAAACTTAAGCAATCCAAACAGAATCGATACAAACCCCTCACCCGACCCGATTCGATCTATGTCGAAGCGATCGTTTGATTTAGATTTATTTTTTGTTGATACTAAAACAATTAGATTCACTTTTTCATGTGTAAAAAGTAAAACCGAGAAACAAGTACAAGAAGAAATGCTCCAATTTTCACCAAATGATACAAAATTATACATTGTAAAGGAAATGATCCTGATGGAACTTTGGAGATTATGAAATGAGGGACAATTAATTGTTCATAATATATTGGAACCTGAGGAGCAAACCCAGATATCTTCAGTCTCCTCGGGATCATGAGAAAATACCCTGTCAAAACCACACACCACAATTATTCAATGACTCTTCCCCTTCCCGCCTAAATTGCGCGGGGTCTGCCGAAAATCTCTCAATGAAATTCGACGGCCACTCGCAGACCGAACTCCATCGAGCCCTCCGAACTCTCGGCAACAACTCGACTACGACTTATGCTAAGTCTGAAGCTAAAAATGTCTGAATTTTTCGCACTTGCTCCGAGGCGGCTGCCGTGGCTGCCGATCGACGGTGGCCGCCTCATGAATGAACACGGCGGCCGCCACGCCACTCCACGGTGGACCCAACGAGAGGCACCAGAACCACCGCCACACGAAGCCACCATGGCATGGCACGGCACGCCAGCTTCGTTGGGCAATTATTCATACATCGCTGCGGCATAACTCACGAGCAGCCACAGCCGCCGAGCCATTGATCGGCCGAATGGACGGCGGGACCGAAGCCAGGCGGGCGTCCCACAACTGGCCAACAGTGAAGCCAAGCGAGACCCTTGGCCGGCCCAAGAGGAGGCAGTGCAGGAGCGGGAAAAGTCGGCCCGAGCGAGCGAGCGTTCAGGCGCGATCGTGTCCGAGAGCAGTTGGAGTCTATGGTTCCTCTTGGACAGTCAACAGTCCGTCCAACTGTCCTTCTGTCTGTCTGTTCCTCTGTCTGACTGTTGCTCTTTCTATCTGTCTCTCAGTCTGTTGTTTAGTCTGTCTCTCAGTCTGTTCCTCTCTCTGTCTCTCAGTCTGTTGTTCAGTCTGTCTCTCAGTTTGTTCCTCTGTCTGTCTCTCTGTCAGTTGCTCGGTCTGTCCCTCCGTCCTTCTGTCTGTGCAGTGTCTATTGATATCTGCCCGAAGTTCTCAGTGAAATTCTGATTCTTTGTTGCTGTTGTTACTGTTGCTGCTTCACACACGAATTATTTATTGTGAACGTGCAAAACTGAAGCACCTGTGTTGGTTGATCCGCTCCAATCCAATCCCATCAGCTAGCTCTCTCTTACCCTGTCTAGATCTCTACCTCCCTCTCAAGCTCCATCTCCTTCTCCAGCTCTCTCTCTCTGTCTAGCTAGCTCTCTCTCCCTCTCCCTCTCGCAATGCGAGACGATCTCATGCACCGATCCGCGTGGAGTCAGCGCTCTTAGACGACGCGGACATGAATTTGTCTGCCACATTAGTTAGTTGTTGTTACTGGTATTGTTATTGTTGCTAGTTTTCCTCAGCTGCAACATTTTCTCTGCTCGGCAATTCCGCAACCTTTTCCTTTCTCCACCCCCTCACTGCCCTCTCTACGCACGATCATTGCGATTGCTTTGTCAAATTGTGAACCCAGGACGACGATCGATATATTCATTTGTCTGTCTTACACTTGGCTATTGACTGTTCACCATTTCATAAGTTGTCGTTTCGTTCGATTGGGTTTTCGATCGTCATTTGATAGTTTCGCTGAAATTGATTCTAATATTTTGAGAAAGTTTGATTTTATCTCGCATTAGTTTCCCTCCTAAAAGGACTTTAAAAAGAATACTTCATATGAACTCTGGTGCGATATATTCCATAACTGTGAGCTCAACTTCCTATCATTCCAACACACTCCCCGGGGACCAACCGTGGTCCGAGAACCGCAACCGAAGATCAATTAATGATCTATTGATTTTCCATTCCAAGCGATCCAATTAAAACTCTTTAGTGGAAATTCTGGAGAATACTGCAGAGATAGAGAGCGAGTGAGGAGGGGCATTTTTTTTCATTCAGAAATTCTACATCGAGCGTCCAACAGTCGCCAGACTCGAGAACCCCATGGAGGATGCCAAGCCACATGGAGTATGAATGCATGGTGGATGCCTTGGACACCTTGCCTTGGTCAATGTGATGTTTATTGCAAAATTGAGAACGTGCGCAATTGATCGGATTATGGACTCGGATGCGCATCATGCACTTGGCTCTTGTGGTCTTTCTGTAGTGTTGTAGTTGTAGCGATAGTTGTTTTTGTAGCGATTGTTGTAGTTGTCTCGATTGTTGTTATTGCTATAGAGTAGTAGTGATGGTTATTGTTATCTATATCATGGTTATTGTTCCTAACAACAAGAATAACAACAATATAGCGTTTTCATTTTGTTTCGCACTTTACACGGATGGTGGAATCCGTACATAATGACCAACGATCACATCGTCCCATCCATGGCACCAACCAACAAACCAACCGATCGATCGATCGATCGATCGCACCGTCCGATGGGGTGCTCGACGCTGTACCGTGGGGCTGATCTCTGGGATCGCCGTCTGGGGATTATGGGGATTCTGTGTATGCGGCGTGTCACTCGTGGTCGTGAGAATTAGATTTAATTGATTTCCACACGCTCCGCCGCCGATGCGGACAAATGAGATCGCAAAGTGCGTATGTGCGATCCTAATTTAATCAACATCGAGCCTCTTTCCTCACCGATCTACCCGTAGTTAGATCGGTCGGTTAGTCCGATAGTCGATTGGTCGGATGGTCAGTCAGTCAGTCGATCGGTCGATCTGTCCGTCCAACTGACGATAGGTGGATCGATTCGTACAACTGCCGATTGTTCGATCGATTCGTCCAACCGACCATCGATCGATCGCGATCACGCATCAATTGCGCATGCGTACGGCAGATGCAGAAAATGCAATTTCAATTGAAACGCGGCCAACTCGCAATTGCAAACAGGAAATTAAACAGCGCCGACAGCCGACCATCGACGACCGGCAGGCGACGGCCGATAACAAAAACAACAAGAATAGCACGAACAATGGTCTGGAGGGGCCGCCACTTGGCGCGACACTGATCAGTTACTGGCGACGACTGAATGAGCGTCGCTTCACCTCCAGCGGTCGGTTCTGTGAATGGGAATATGGGAAGTGGAAATCGGATCCATGCGAGAGACGATCTTCCGACCAGACGGGAAACAATAGCACCGGCGACCGCTCTGTCTGGGGTCGCGTGATCGGGTCGCATGCCAAAACTATGTTGCTCACATCTGGAGACGCCGATCGGGGGCCGAACCCCGCGGTCCTGGCCATCGTCACCACCCTCCAAGGTAAACTCAATGCTTCGTCCTTCGCCGCCTTCGACAGCCCGACCAGGCCCACATCTGCAGACCTTCTCCGCGTTCACGTCTCATGCAAGTTCCCACCACCGATGGCCGAAACCGAGTCTCCACGCCGACACCGACGTCAGCGTCAACGTCCACTACGTCGACTACGCAAGCAGCTCGGAGCTGTTATCAAGTCGCGTTTACGGCGCGATATTACGTTAGCGATTTACGTCGGCTGCTGGCTTTGGTCGGCCTGTCTGTTCGTCTGTCTGTCTGTCCATCTGTCTCTCTCCCTCTGTCCGTCCGTCGTTCGCTGCAGCCTCCTGCTTGATTTCTTCTTTCTCTCTTGGTTTCCTTCTTTTCACCTCGTTCTCTCTCATTCGGTCTCGTTGGCCACATGTGTCCAAGGAGGCTCAAGGAGACTCGAGTCCGGCCTTCTGGCACAGATGTGAAATTCGCTGACTAAGAACTCGCGTTATCCTCCTCGCGTCCACATGTATGGGTGTCGGTGTGTGTGCGTTTGAGCGCACTTGGATTTTGTTATCTCAATCTCACGTGGAACATGTTTACGTTGAGAAATTCACTCGCTCCTTCGTTTGCGGCATCGATTGTGATATCATTTTTGGTCAAAGCGAAGGGGGCGGGAAGAGAAATAAACTTCGATGGACTGAGAACGAGATTCGAGGACATGGCGGGATTCGGATTGACCAGGGGCCTTGGGCGGCGAGATTCCTGCGATGAAGTTCTTCGATAGGTTGACTGTAGAATGTCGTTATGTGGTCTCATGAAAGTCCAAAGAAATATTCTCTTGTTAAGATCTTAAACGAGACATCGGAATCTATTGGCTCATTTATATAGCTTTAAAAGTCTTTCCGGAAGAATATGGAATTTCATTTCAGAATAACTGGGTCCCAAGATCAATATCAGCGACTTTAGTAACAATTTCGATGTCGTTGCATTTTCTTGGTTCACAGTTTTATAAATATTTCTATTAATTATTGTGCTAACTTGTTTTATACATTTACAAATCCCAAATAATTCCATCATTTTTTAAACTAAATTTCTTTTATTTTATTCCGTTAAATTTTTCCGGCCCTGCCGCCCCTTGAGCGCCACCGTGTGACTCGACAAATTTCTCGCTTTCAGATGCCAGATGCAACTGCATCAAAAAAAAACAACTCAGCAACATTTGTGCGAATTACTTTTTCGATGTTGTTGGTTAATAACATGTGCTTGTTGTTGTTGTTGCCGCTATTTTTGTTAGTGTTAGTTATTGTGTTTATTGTTGTTGTTATTGCTATTGGCATGACAGTGTTGGTATTGGTTTTGTTGTTTCTTCTCATGCTGTTGTTGTTGTAGTTATTATTATTTTGCCGTCGTTGTCGCTATCCTGTTGTTGTTATTATTGTTGTTGTAATGTGGTTGTTGTTGTTGCCGTGTTGTTATTTGCAGTTGATGTTGTTGTAATTGTATTCCACCTTTTCTCCCCGCTGCCATCTTGTGATCGATCATAAACTATTTCTATATGATTTCATTGCTATAATTTTCGGTTCGCCGGCTCCATGGACTCGAAATCTCCCCCCATTGCAGTTGATCATCTGCTGGTGTTGTTATTGTTTGTTGTTGTTCTTGTTGTTGCTTTTATTATTGTTGTTTGTGTTATTGGTTTTATTGCATATTGCATGGTGCAAAATATTTTAACCCTCGATCGCTAATGTGTGTTTGAAGATATGAGGGACATGCGATGTTCTTTCACTCCTTCTCTATTTCTCTCTCTATCTTTCTGTATCTCTCTCTCGCTCTGTTTGGTTCATACAAGGCTTCTTGGTAAGGCTCAGTCCACGAAATCCTTGCACCACCTCCCGCCCACAAACAGGAGAAGGAGAAGACGAGGGAGGCCACAAATGCTCTGAGTTGATTCCATCAAGCGACAGGTTCCTCATGCGGCCACACGGTGTTCCTTATTGATTCCATGACCACGATTGTTGTTGTCCGAATCATGGTGGGTTTGTTTTTTTTATTGCAGTTGTTGTTGTTGTGGTTGTGCATATTGTTGTTGTTGTTGTTGTTGTGCCTGCTGTTGGATCACCCAGTGTCCCCCGAGGAGTTCAACCAAGCCTCGGCCCAATATCGCCCCAGCAACAATATTATTTGTTCTCGCAGCCTCCGTCGGACGAGCGAGCGATCGATCGATTCGAAGTCGTCCTCTTCCTCGATAGAGGGATCCGGCTCTCGGTCCATGGCCAGGACCATGCGGTCCATGTGTGGTACACCTGTAGCTGGCTGGCGGTCGATCCGATCGAGTGCCAACCTCGGATGCCGTGGATCACTCGTGGTACAGCGGGAGGAGAGCGAGACTGAAACAGAAACTGAGGCTGAGACTGGATGCTCCGCTGGCTTCCTCGATCGGTCGCCGGTTCGACGTCGCTCCGTCGTTATCGCGCTTGTTAATTAACGAATTACGTTCGTCGAACGTCGACTGAGCAGTGGAAGTTTGGGGGGGGATGGAGGGAGTTCGATCGGGCAGCTGATGGTTGTCGGCTCCCTCGTGGCATCGTGGTCATGGTCATGGAATTATTATTAGCCGCAATTTGGAGAGCGTTAACTTGTGTGTTTTCCACCATGTAATGTCACGCAATTGCCTCGTCGATACCTCCGGATGCCTGCCATCTGGTCAGCCTAATGGTGGGGAGAGAGAGACGGGAGGGCGTGAGAGCGAGAAGAAGGAGGTTGGAGTAAATCCAACAATGTTGCATGCATCTCACGCTGCGATCCTTGTCGCATTCTGTTTCTGACGCTGTCACACATGCGAAATTATTGTGAATTCCACAACTCGAAGTCGAACTCGAAAGTAGATGATAATTAGAGAGAATCGAGATCGAGGTGTGGATCAATTGTTTTGAAGAAGCAGTAATTAGTGATCTTCATTCTGGGAAATCTCAAGCAAAGGGCTTTTAATCGTTGAAGGCACAAGGAATCCTTCGAACTTTTTAGTGTCGAAATTTCCAACGATCACGATTGGAGTCCTTGGTGTATATTTATATAAATCCATCGGTAGGTTCCTCGAGACACCATCAGCCGCCTCAGACCCTCTTCTTCAGTATCTCCACCTGTTTCTCTTCCTCCTCCTTTTCCTCCTTGTCACAACAACTCCGTGCCCTCTTTCGGCTCGATCCACCTTCCCTTGGGCGGCCAGACGAAGATCACTTGACCGCATAGCATTTGGGGCCACTGATTAAACATCTCTCGCTCCCGCGATACCGATCGACGAATTTGAAACAATCAAAAAAATGCAAAAATAATACACAAAGTAAAAGTATGACGAAAATTACTCAACTATCGGAGTCGATCTGGCGATTCATTCAAAGTTGCGCGGGCGCAGTTTTTGCCCTCGGGGGGATGCTTGCGAAAGATCGATCGGATCGCACCGACCAGACCAGACCAGACAGGGGAGTGGGACAAATGGGGGCGGGGGTGCAGGAGTTGGGGGAGGGCAGACGAGACGATCGACCAGACGATGTTGGACAGAGACAATGTGTCTGACAGAGTGACGGTGGGTCTGGACGTAGTCGGAGGTGGAGGTGGATTCGGTTGGGGCGCGAGGGAGCGGTCGACACCCCCATCGTCCACTTGGGATCGGTGCCTCCGAGATGAACAATCAAACGCACATTTTTCTTTTGTTTTTTTTTGTAGTTGTCGTCATCGTCGTCCTCATTGTTGTTGTCATCGTCATCGTCGTCGTCGTGTGTTGTTTTTGTATTGTTACCCTTTATTAGCTTCCATTAAAATGTGGTTTAGACCAGCCGCAAATGTTGACTTTGCTCCAGGCCAATCGTTCCAGCCTTTTATTCCTCATTGTTGTTTTTGTTTTTCTTATCGATAACTCGTGTTGTTGTTGTTGTGCGGTGGACTCGAATGTGACCGTCCCCAAGTCTATAAAAGAAATCGTCGACTCCCCCTTGTATCAAAAACAAAAACAAACTGCGTACACTTAAATGCGAAAACAAAAGTCGCCCATAGTGAATGTGTATCAGTATTGGAGTGTCCATGTGTGTGTGTGTTTGTTTGTGTACGAGTGTTTGTTGTGCACTTGTATTCTGCATATTCACCAAAGCAACAACAACAACAACAACGACGAACTGTCCCCGAGGCGACTTATTGTTGAGATTTATACAAAATTTATCGCGCGTACTTAATCTTGTTTTTCTCTCTCTCTCTCCCTCTCCCTCTCCCTCCCAACCTTCATCTCTCCCTCGCACACCCATCGCTTCTCCCTCTTGTTGCTGTTGTTGTTGTCGTTGTTTGATCGCCCCATAGTGCACCAGTTGTAGTCGCCGTCCAGGACCAGCTCCAGAGACGCGGCCGGTGCCGCACCAGATGCAATCGAGACCACGTTTGTTTTGGGCCCGGCAACCGCCCCCCTCCCTGCCCCGTCCCGTTCCAGGGGGCGTGTGACGACGATGGGGACGGCGAGGAAGAAGACGAGGGCTTCATGCTGTCCGATTTAATATTGATTGGTTTAGCGACCAGCGACGACGACGACGACGACGTCGAGGACGTCGATGATGATGAGGATGGCGACGACGACGCATTCCGATATCGTTCAGACGCGCCCTGGACAGACAGACGGACAGATGGGCGGACGGACGGATGGTTCCTGGCCACGCGGTGGGCCGGCCAGTTGGACAGTTACAACAACAATCGAGGTTCTCGGTATGCGCCAAGTCGCCAATTTCTGATGAGGCCAATGGATGTCGAAGAGGACGAAGACAAATGCCTCAAAGCCACAGTATTTGATCAAATGGGGAGCAATGGCGAGAAGAAGGGAGAGACATGGAGTGGAGCAGAGGGAGAGAGAGAGAGAGAAAGATGGAGGGAGAGAGGGGAACTTCCCAAGTCGCTGAGAGGAAGTTCCATCGGATAAGACTCTGCGGCTCTGGTTGGTCTTCTCGGGGTGGGAACCGCGTCAAAGAAGGCTTCGATCCACGATCGATGAAGAGGAGGAGGATGGAGAAGTTGGAGAGCAGTTGGAGAAGCTGGAGCTGAAGAAGTTCGAGTTAAGGAAGACGAAGCAAAACAAGATTAGGATAAGAAAACAGAGGAAAAAAGAAGATGGAAATCAGAAAATAAGAGAAAAAAGGAGTCGAAGTAGAGACAATCGATAATAGAAGACACATCTAAAGGAAATGATATTAAAACAAAAAAATATAAACAAATAAATATAAAATATGAAGAAAATTAAGCTTAACAATAGATAGATATAATTGAAAGCAAAAAGTGGAAAATTAATATTTTATTTTTATTATTTGATAAAGAGTAAGAAAAATCCTGCAAAGCAGTCGAGTCCACAAATTTGTTCCATATGATCGGAAACAAAACGAAATCCAAACAGATGGAATGAAAGATCATGTGCTTTGTTCGGGGTGTGGTGAGGATCATTGTTTCAAAGAGTGAAGAGAGGAGAAGAGCAGGAGAAACCCCAACCGGATCGACAGAACACACTCAAGTGCCAGCGACTCTTGGCGTCCGGACGACGACGAATGACTGACACTTGGAGCACCAGCCCTCGACTTCGGTCGCGCTCTCGGCTCGGCTGACAGGGTCGTCACATGGTCTGGGACAGCGGATAGAATGCCGAGGACATGACAGTGACTGCGGATGGACATGGAGAAACAAAAACGGAGTGAATTTGAAGGCTTCCTCTGGGCTGAGAGAGTTCTCAAGAGGTCGTTCAAGTGGTCCATGTGACTGATGTGACTGAATTGCGTGATTCCGACACAAAGAAGTAGTTTTTTTTTTATTAAAATTCATAATATTTTTCTCAAAAAATAGTTGAAGAAAGCAAATCTTCGAAAATTTCTCTCGCTCCGAAATCCACGCTTCGATTCCAATATTTTCTTTCTTATTATGAAAATCCCATGGACCTGGACGAACGAGGATATCCTTTAGCCTCGGGAAGACGGCATGCTGCGAAAAAAGAGCAAATCCTTCCGTCGTCCAACAAAGGAGCAGCGCCCAGAGCGCAAGGAAAAAATGATAATCCTTTTATGGCGATACAAAACATGGCGCACGGATCAGGATGAGCAACAAAGGCAACAATTGCCGAGGAACAAAGCAGAAGAGACGCGAAAGCAACAGCGGGCACAACAACAGTCAGGTGCGAGCTGCAAAAGGACCTCGACAGAAGGCACAATTGCATTCCCAGGATAATCTGCCGCTCGGCCTTGTCCGCTCGCTGCCAAAGCACGGCTCAGCATCTCATCTTGACCCCTGGCTCTTCGTCTTTGGCATCTTCTGTATGTTTCCTCGCGTGCCGCACTCTTTGTCCTTTGTTGTCCTTTGTGCCCGGGCGGCAATTATGGAATTTAACTCACAAAGAAACAGAGAGAGAGAGAGAGAGCGCAATGCAAATCCTTGCGAAGTCCCGGCCCGACGCACCCGATGCCACGATGTCAATCCCATCAAAGTGAACTCAACTGTCACTGCTTATCGCGGTAATCGCCCTGTCCTTCCGCATCCTTAGTCGTCGTTGTCCCTCGAGCGCCGGCTTCGGCCGACAGCGACCGGCATCGCACATCAATAGAAATCAGCAGGGATCCGAAAGGGTTCGCAACCTGTCGTCGGTAGCCGAGGAAGCGCCATGCGCTAAGGATTAATTTCCTGACAAAAGGACATCGGAGGCGACAAAACAATGGCCGCCCTGCATTCGTTTCCTCGCCTTCCTCCTATCCTTTTCCCGTCGGCAACTGGCACGAGACCGAGCGGAGACCTCGATTGATACTCGAGACGAACGTTTAATCCCAATACTCCAAATGATAAGTGGGCGATAAAACTCGGATCGATTGGGCTCCGCAATTGGCGATAAATTAATTAGCAGCTCCTCCCCCTCCATCCCGACCGCCCTCGCCACGATGCTGGTCGAATAAATTCGATAAAACCGCAGCAAATTTCATGATCGATAATTAATTGAGTTAAATTCCGATCCATCGATCGACGATCGTTAATTTTCAGCGATTCGTCGTGGGCACCGAACGAAACTCATCATCGATCAATTATCCTTCGAATGGAGGTGGACGATCGAGAGCAGGAGACAAGGGGAGGAATTTGCGAGAATAAAGCGAGCGAAATCCTGGCGCTCTGGGTGGTCAAGGACGGGATCGATCGGTGACCGGGGCCTTTGATTGCGGCTCTTGTTGTCCCCGAGGCTGGTGCTGAGCGTGCGAGCGCCAACAACGAAGCCACAGGTCAGCAGGTCAATCGAGAGCGGAACCGACACAAGACCCTTGACAACAGCAACAACGAAACAATGGCAGGAGCAGGAATAATAAATGATATTTTGAAAGCAATCCCTGTCAACACGAAATGTTCCCACTGTCGCGATCACGATTGCAGCGGGCCGGACAAAAGATCAAAAAGAACTGGAGATGGAGAACAATTAGGAGTGCGACAAGAGCAATTAAGTCCCATGCGGACAGGACGAGGGAGGGAACGGAGGAGGTGGCGAGCGAAGGGACCGAGTTTTATCTCATAATTGCTCAGGGGATGCGGTCGGGACGGCGGCTCTGGCTTTGATTTCGCGTCAACGACAAGGATCTCACAATTTTATCGGCATTCTAAAAATCACAAACAAATAAAATGGAAAAAACTATGATAATTAAAATCAAAAAGAAAAATCAAAATTAATTTGAAATATTCGATAAAAATTAGGTAGTACAAAAATTATATAAAAAAAATACAAAGAATTGACTTCAAAGATTTTTTGAAAAAAATTATAATCGACAAAAAATTCGTATTAAAAAAAAAATATATATAAAAATGTAAATTAAATGCAAAAAATGATTTCAAAAATTTATTGGACACAAATAAAATCCATATAATAAAATTAAAATATGAAAATATTTCCATAAATTCTGAAACCAACAAATTTGTCATTTGACATGTTTACCAATATTTAAAATTTCTGCGAAAAATTCAAAAATATAGAAAATATTACAAGAAACCAAATTATTATTTGAAAATTATATGTATTATAATTAAATTATTAGTAATCAATTTATTAAAATAAAATGTTTTATTAAAACATAAAAATATTGAAATAGCCCTGATGAAAGCTATATAATAAAATGTCGATTCAAAAATAGTTCTCTGAATAATAAGGAAAAGTTCAAACATGATTGTGGAAACTATTTCGGAATTCTTTCCATACAAATAAACGAATAAATCTGACTAATTGAGTCATCGGTACGATGTTTATTGCGTCCGCCGATGGTTTCGTGGAAAACACGCGCTCTCTCGGCCCGTTCGTAAATTAATAAAATAATTTAAATATTTCTCCTCGTTCTGGGACGGTTTTTATGGCGCGCGACACCGGCCGAAGGTCTCGCGGTTTATGGCTTTCATTGGATTCTATTGTCGACGATGGAAGGCGGCGGGTGCCGGAGATTATGAAGGAGACGCAGGAAGTTCGTCCTTCTTCGTCTGGCCGAGATGAATGACATCGCGTCTGGGTCGATGAATGGACTTGGGGAAGAAATATAGACGAAAAATATACAGAATTCTATAGAATATCACATTAAAAACTTGAGAAGAATCCTAAGTTAAGATTTTGTTCTGAAGATTTAAAGAAATAGTTGCATCAACGAGTTAAAAATGCGAAGCTGGAACAAAAATTAACCTCCGGTCAATATCATGACAATTTTTGTTTAGACGGATTCCTCTCTCAACTGCATTTCAGACCCCGGCCCCTTTCCACAAGACCACACGACAAGGGGAAGTGAGCGAGCACAATGTTTCCATCTACTATGTATTCCATGAAGTTCTCTCTTCCTGTTCCCCATGCGTACAACGAACGATATTCTCTCCTACCCCTCTCACTCTCTCACCAACTCTCTCAACCCCTCCTCTATCACTCTCTCCTTCCCCTCTCACGATTTCTTCTCACGACATAAACGAGAGCTACTTTATCGACACTGCTTTATCGACTCCGTCGCTCGCTGTCGACGTCGCTCTCTTAACTCGGCCTCCAAAACGACCTCAAGAGAGAGCTCTCTCTTTTCTCGGCGTTTTTCTTCCTCAACACGGCAGAGTCACCAACACACGCGCGCCTTCACACACACATACTCTCGCTCCCTCTCTGTCCCACTCGCGACGACGCTGCCTAAGCAAACATGTGACGCGCACCAGGGCAAGGCACCACCGAGAGAGAATGTGTGAGCGAGAAGGAATGAGCGAGTGTGTGTGAGAGAAGTCGTCGTCGTCCACAAGGTTGTTGTTGCCCGAGGGGGTGGGGGCGCGACCGGCAGAGCGGGGGCCGGCGACTGGCTGCGGTTCACATTGGGCGACACAAATTTTAGAGTGTCACACGTGGAAAGAGACGGCAGATGCGAGGGTGCTGCCGTCGCTGCCGTTGTGTGTGTGCGACAGAGACGCCTGCAGCGTAAATAAGTAGATGAATCTCTCTGTATACACATGTATGTGGGCATGGATATAACAAACCGATGAGTGTATGTGTGCGTGATTGCGTTCCCTATGCGTGTGTGTCGCTGGAGAGACAATTGTTGGTGTTGTCTTGTTGTTGTTGCCACAACTATGTATCGTTCGGTGCCCAAATGGCAATCGAGGGACGACACACGACGGACCTCCTCGGATCGGCTCCGACCGGGTCGTCTCAGTTTGTCATTCGTCTAATTTTATTACTCGCACCCTCCGAACGTCCGTCCGTCCATCCGACCGACCACTCGTTGTACATAGAGCGACATTTCCGAGTCGTCGGATTCGGGTCCAAGGGTTCCTTCAACCCCTCTAGCCTATCATCAGACCCTTGATCAAGCCGGAGCTGAGGGTTCTCGGGACGGGAAATAGTTGTCAATGGCTGAGTGGCCAAAGGACTCTTTATAGACCCATGGACAATCCCTCAGAGGAAGAACTTTCTGATCTATTTCAGTATATTGAAATCGGAGGCTTCAATTCCGAAATCGAACCATCGAAATTTAGGGATCACCGATGGTTTCAAAGGACATCTTTTTAGTATTTAAAACAATCATGATATTCTTATTTTTCCAGGGTTTTATCTCCCTAAATAAAGAGGAAAGCAGAGGTTGTCCTGAGGTTAATAATTTCAGAAAATTATACTGTAATATTTTTATTTTTAAATATTCTGGACGAATTATTTATATTTTTCTGGAATAATTTGTAACACCCGAAAATCTCACCCAGTTGAAAAATCTGAAATTAGCATTAATTTGTTTACGAAAGAAATGATAATATTTTGAGAAATCCTCGAAATAAAGTGCATAACACAAATGTTTTTTTAATTAAATTTATATTTATTTCATGTATTCATTATTTATTTATTTTGGTGTTTATTTACCATATCTCTTGCTCTCTTGTTGTTGTGTTCGAGAGACTTTTCAGTTTCTGGCCGCAGAGTATTTGCATGCGAAGGATGAAGTGGTCGTGGAAAAAAATCATGTAAAACAAAAGCCAGAGATCGACCAAAACCACAACCGAAACAGAGCGAGAACGAGAGAGAGAGAGAGCGACCGCCAGAGACACTCAGTTGAGAGAGACTGAGCGGAGAACGAGAAGAGGAAGAGTTCTCGCCAGCGTTGGCTCTCTTCACAACAATAACAACAACGAGGAGAAGCCCCGAGAGCATCCCTCGTGCCGCGTGCGACTCCCCCGCCCCCTTCACAGCGCCATCGACCACACCCCACCCCGTCCTCCACCATCGTCGTCGTCGTCGTCATCCTCTCCCTGGTCGCTGCCGACTGCGACCGACTCCGCTGCCGACTGTGGCCCCGTCCCCGCGCTGTCGTCGACGTCGTGTGGTCTTCGTCGTCGTCGTCGTCGTCGCTGCCTCGGTCGGTCGGTCGGCCCGGCCCGGTCGGTTGGTCGCATTGTTTGGTCGTCCATCGCCGCGCCGCCAGCAGCCGCTCCAGTGGCTCGCGACTCGTTTCGTGTTTCGCTCGCTCGCTCGTTCTTTCGTTCGGCGTCGTTCGTTCGTCGCCTGTTCATTTGGCCGTTTGTCCGGCGAACGTAGTCGCAGTCGTCGTCGCCGTACGTCGCCGTTGTCGTCGTACGCCGTACGTCGCTGTGGTTAGCGGTTTGTTGTTGTTCATCATCCGTTGGATACGTTCGCATCGTTTGCCGTCGCAACAACACGGATTCGCAGTTGAACTCGAAATCGTATCGATCGGATACGTTTTTCAACAACGTAATTTCATTTTATAAAAAGTTACAATTATAAAAAAATTCGCAGTTTTAAAAAAAGAAAAAACAAAAAATTCACAATTTAAAAAATTTACATTTTGAAAAATTAAAAATTTGAATAATTCCCAATTTGAAAAATTCAGAATATGAAAAATTCTCATTTGGAAGAAATTTTAATTAAAAATAAAATCACAATTTGACAATATCCCGTCATTTTGGAATATTTTATATATTGAATTTTTTCGTATTAGTTTTGATTTTTCAAAATATTTCACACAAGGTGATAAATTATTTAAAATCTTTGATTTTCTATAATTAATTGCATTTCTTAAATTTTTGATAATTTCGAAAATACATTGTTGAATTATATTTTTAATGTGAAAAACTGTTCTCAAAAAGTTTCGTTTTCGTATCCGTCGAACCGCGAGTCGTCCTGGATGCCGCCAGCGACGTCCGGGAGTCGCCGTCATCTGACGACTCGTTGTCGTCGTCGTCACCATCGTCAGAGCCGCGGTCGATGTCGCCCTCAAGGTGTCGTCGCCAGTGTCGTTGGTCGCAGTCGTCGTCGTTGTCCTCGCCGTTCGTCGCCATTTGTCGTTCTATCGGATGGGATTCTAGCTGCGAGTATCTAGATGCGCCAACGTCCCACCGCTCTCTCTGTGTAGTGTGTGTGAATGAGTGTGCCTGTGTGTGTGGGTGTGCACATCCGTGAGCGTCCGTGTGTGTGAGCGGCTGTACTGGTGTGCGTTCTATGTAAACCCGAGCTAAGGAAATACATAAACGTTGTCGTTTTTGTCGTCGCCGTCGACACCAACACGAAGAGCTCACTACCAACAACAACATATATACAACAGCAACAATAACAACAGCAAAAGCAACAACAGCAAATAACAACAACATCGCGTAACAACAACAACAAGTCGACACCTCTACCTAAGCATCCGCAGAGTCAACCTCGACGTCGTCGATGTCGCTCGTCGTCGCCGTTTGTCGTCGTCGTCGTCTCCTTCCTTTTCATTTTTGTTGTTGTTGTCGCTTCGACCGACTCGATACATATTTACAACACAGCGCATTCGATAGATATTTTTTCCCCGAGCTGGGTTCAGTTTTTTTTTTCCTTTTATTTCCTCCTTTATTTTCTCCCCATTTCTGTTGGACACTTTTTCGCCCTCTTCTTATTTTTTTTCTTCTTCCTTTTCTTCTCATTTTTCTCCTCATTGCCGTGTGTTTGTTGTTGTTGTTGTTGTTGTACATGTGCTGTTCGCTCTTTCATTGTCGTCGTCGTCGTCGAGTCGTCGTTGTTGTTGTTGTTATTGTATTATGCGCTCTCGCTCTCGAATTTGTGAATTTTGTCGTCGAGTGTCATTGGTCGAGAGATTTCTCCATGTTGTTGTTGTTGTTATTGTTGTTGTTATTGTTTGACCGAATGTACAAAGCAGAAGGTGGATGTCGTTGTCGTTGTAGTTGTAGGTGATGTTGTTGTTGTTGTTGTTGTTGTCGATGATATTGTTTTTGGTGTTGTCGTTGCTGGTATCGCACACAGAAGTCATTCCAGAGAGATGGCGACAACAAAAACAATAACAACAACAACCACAGCTATGGTGACTCTTTGCTGCTGTTGCCATTGTTGATGTTGTTGTTGCTCCTGTGGTTGGTGTTGTCGTTGATGGTGATGTTGTTGTTGTCGTTGATGGTGATGTTGTTGTTGTTGTTGGTGTCGGTGTTGGTGGTGGTGGGCGCTGCGTTGCGAGCGAATTGCAAATCGTGGACTCGCCTGCGAGCGACGGCAGTGGACACGCACACAACGGCGAGTGTCGACCGTCGTGATTCGAAATTCGAGAGAAACGCGAGCATTTTTCATTTGCGACTCGGTTCGGTTTTCGAGATTTTCCTCCGGCCACCGAGGCATTTGACAATTTTTTTTCAATGCAAAACAAAATCATGCCTAAAAATCATGAATAAGAATTAATGCAGAAAACATACAGAAACCAAATAAAAACTCCGCAATTTAAACGAAAATCATTCTCACAACCAACTTGAATTTGAATATTTCAGGAAAATCATCAGTAAAAATAAAAATGCTCGAGCTACATCCACAAGAAACAAATGCATCTGAGTGCTACAAAAATATCTCCGAAAATATCACGTTAAACGTTGCAAGCGGCGAGAAATAAAATTCAATAGCAAGTAATAACAACGAAACAAGAAAAACTTTTCAGAACCAGAAACGAAAAAAGATACTAAACTGAAATAAAATCCAGTTAATCGATTGAATACACAAATCTACAGTTGTAAATACAAATACACACAAGTCATCCGAGAAAAATAAAACAAAAAATTAAAAAATAAATAAAATAGAAATAAATCCCTCATAAAAATCTGAAAAATAATTTCAATAAAGTTGTGGCTGAAAAACTTTGCTCAAAACTTCGTCTATAAAGTTACTAAAAAGCAATTGCAATAGTTGAAAGATTTCCCTAAATTAATTTAAATAAAATAAATAATTTACGTTATGTGATTGGTGCTTCAAAAATTTATATATTAAACTAATCAAATCAGTGAGAACGAAAAAATAAAAAATCTACAAAAGGAGCTGAAAAAGAATTTCGAAACGAACTGCGTCGAAAAGGATTTTATCGCTTGAGATTGAGGTGAGTTTTCTTTCAAAACTTGTTCCATGAGAGATTTAAAACTAAAAAAATTTTTAAATTTTATTTTAAAGATTTTTTGTGTGAATATTCATGTTGATAGGAGCTTTAAATTATTGAAAATAACGAATGTGTTTCTGAAAACTCAACTTAAATGGTTTTCTTCTATTGAGAAACAAAATAACGAGCATTGAGGCTTTAAAGAAAGTATTGGAAATGGTATTCAAGGAATCGAATAAAATTGCTTCTGTAAGGTCTTTAGAGAACTCTTAATGTTTTACAATTGCCAGATGACAATAATTTTGAATCTAATCATTGGGTTGAAGATGATTTTCACAAGGTTTTATTAACTCCAAAAATTATGTTCTTATATCAAATGAAATTTTAACTGAGAATAAATTTTAGACCTGTTCAAGGACAATGAATTAATATTGAAAACATTTCATTTCAAAACGAATCAACTTGAATTCCCCATGTGGTCACCATGAATGAATCCAAAGAATCCGCGATTCCTTTGAGAATTTTTACCTCCTTCCGAAGATCGATTCGAAAATATCTCGAAATTCTTCGGCGTATCTGTAAAAATCACACATGCCACTAACATCATATTTATGTGTTTGTATGTGTGTGTTTGTTCAGAGGTTTTCGCGCCAAAGTTTTTTTCCTGCTGAAGTTGTTGGTGATGTTGTTGCTGTCGTTATTGGCGTCGGCAGTGGTGATGGCGGTGGTTCCACTATTGTTGTTGTTGTTGTAATTTAGCAATTTAATTATTGCATTTCATAGTTGAGCGCACAATTAGAACGTTGAAGAAGCATTGTTTCCATCCCTTTCCCTCCCACTCCATCTCTCTCTTTCTCTCTCTGCCAATGTCCAACTGTAGTTGGTTTCTTTTTTTTCTGGCATTGTTGTTTTTGTTGTTGTTTATTATGGCTTTCAAAATATTGTTGGTGTCGATCATGTTGTCGTTGTTGTTTTTGTTTCAAAATTTCAGAAGATTCCGTTGCAATGAACATATTTCTGTTGCTGTTGTTATTGTTGTTGCGATTCAATGCGATTATTTCGCATTCTCAATCCCGTTGTTGTTGTAATTAATTTTTAATGTTATTATTACTGTTGTTGTTGCAGTTGTTGTTGTTGCAGTTGCTGCAAGAGCACATTCGTTGTTTCGCCCATCGCATGCATCGATGCAAAAACAATCGTCGATCAAGCGATGCGGCGACAACCGTGTCGACGTCGTTGACGGCGACGACGCCGGGTGTCGATTGCACTCCACTCATGTATGTGTGTGTGTGTGTGTGTGTGAGTGTATGGGGAATGCTAATATCAACAGTTGGCAACACTCATCGGCTCTTCCACATACTCAATGTTCCATGTAAACCATAAATTGAAACCTTCGAAAGACCTGCTGCAAGTGCGAGATACTTTCCGCGATACCCCTGAGAAACTTTTCGTATTATTCATCAGTTTCTTCGGGGCGGAAGAATTTTCTTCTGCGTTTCGAAGAATTTCCCTTTGAATTACTTGGAATTTTAGAAAAGTATTTCACAGTTTTCAATCGATTGCAATTTTCTTGAAAACTGTCAACCAATCGCTTATTCTCAATTTATCTCCAAGATCTGTGTCTGTGACACGACGCCTTCATTCTCTCCCACTCTCTGTATGTCCCTCTCCCTCGCTCCCTCCTCCTTCCCAGGCGATCTGTTTACAAACGAGCGCGATTTCGAAGGCATCTTCTAATGAGACAAACGCGAATCTCGACGAATGTTCTGTCGTTGATTAGGTTGTTGTTCCTGATCTCGTTGTTGTCGTTTTCACAGCTCACTAACTTATTGTCGCCCCTCCCTTTCACCTACCTCCCTCCCTCTCACTCGCTCCTCCCCCCCTCTCTCTCTCTCTCTCTCTCTCTCTCTCATCACACATGAATTGCCTCATTAGAAGACTCGTCGCGAATCTCAATTAAAGACTAATTCTCGAACTTTGTTTTCGATAATTTTCGACAACAACTTGTCAATGTTAACGTTTTTGTTATTATTGTTGTTGTTTTGTTATTGTTATTGTTGTTGTTCTTGTTATTTTTATTTGTTGTTAATACCTCTGTGATTGCTGTCAATAGAATAATTATAATCAGTCTTTTATTTTAACACCTTTTATTGCTTTCGTCGTCGTCGTCGTCGCCTGAAGTCCCAGTGGAAACTCTCTCGATCTATTGAATTGTAGACCAAGGAGACAAAAGCCTCGACAAATATCTGTAGAGAACATCGACAAACAGACAGACATAGAGCGTAATTATGAGCTTAATTGTCGGATTGGAAGTTTTTGAAGCGAGAGGACTGAAGTTTAAAACGAAGTTGAGATCGCGACGTTTGAGCGGTGGGAACCGCTGGAGGCTGTCTGTGGAGCTGTCTCTCTGTCTGTCCGTCTTTCTATCTTACGCTCTGTCTGTAGCTTTATTGTAGTCTGCCTTTCTATCTTTCGCTTCCTCCTTCCTTTCTTTCCCCAAGCCGCCTCTCAGTCTGCCTGTGGCCATTAGTTTCCAAAATAGCTCCAAACATATTCTTGCTTAATTAAAAGTTGAAAATATTTCGGACAGAAGTGTAACAGACGCAATAACAACAACTCGCAGACCGTGAGTGAACGACAAATGACAGACACTAAAATCATTAATTTTAATAAGTCCGGAGAAATATAGAGTAAAAGTTGCGGACTAATCAAAGGAGAGAAAACTAAAACGGAATATAAAAATGTTTACACAAAATAAAAAATATTAACACAAATTAGGCGAGAAATGAAACAATAAAACCTAAAATTAAGAATATAAAACACATAATTAAATTAACAAAAATATTAACAAAAAATGTAAAATAATAAACAGAAAAAATAAAAACTCAAAAAAAAAAAACTAAATGAAAAAAAAATAAATGAGAAATTGAGACAAAAGTAAAAGGAAAAAACTAGAGCAAAGTGGAAATTTAAATGTCCGAAAAGTTTCCAACGACGACCGACCTGACAATTTGTCATAAACATGTCTTAAAATAAATTCACACACACAGCTAGCGACGAACAGTTACACACAGACACATTCACAGAGCCAGCGGTTCCCAGTGATGAAATTGGAACAATGAGAAACAACAACAAAAAATGGCGTCGCATTTTTCAAAAATTAAAAATGAAACGGCAAAAGAAATCAAAATAAGAAAATTTGCATTTTTTGGACTTCAACCAGGTTGAGATGTTGTTGGTTTTGGGCTCTTAGTTGTTTTTGCTTGTTGTCGTTGTTGTTGGTTGTGCGGATGTCGCTAATACGAACATTTTTCACTTGAAGAAACTTCGAAAATGTGGGAGAAAACATTTTAACAACTGTTTTCAAAAGGAGATTCATTCAATTTCAGGAGAGAGACATTTTGGACTGAATTCTAAAGGTTCGGCATTCACGTCTATTTATGTCTATTCCCCTTTCGATCCACTTTGAACCATTCATCGATAACTCTTTGACCTCACACCAAGATTTCTCTCTCTCCACCTCCTGACACCTTCCCCCAAACCCAACCTGTGGCGAGGGGAGGACGTCAAGTGAAAATGATTTCAGAATTATTTTGACAGATGAGCTGAGCGCGTTTAAATGGCCAACCGACGATTTTATTGCGAGTCTAATGTGAGGTTTCGTTCGTTCCATTGTCTTTTTAATTTATTCATATTTCCATCCACGCTCGCTTTCCCCCCAACCATCGCCCCCGAGCTCCACCGACGACCCCCACCTTGGAGCGGAAAGGAAGTCAAGTTCAGTTTTTCACGAAAGCAAAAGGAGAAAAAACTCGTCTTAATTGAGTTTTTATTCATTTGAGTGAATTTTTAGTTTTTATACTTTATTGTCTAACGTTGTATTTCTATATCTTGTCGCTGTCGTTGTGCATAATGTGGTTTTATTGTTGTTTTTATTGTTGTTTCTAATTTAGTTGCTTTTAATCTTGTTGCTGATGTTGTTTTCGATGTTGGTTTTTTGTGGTTTCAGGAATGACAAAATCTGAATTATTATTATTTGTCCCTCTGGCCGTCCGTCTCTCACGGCTGGGGTGGGAAATTGTGGAGGTCGACTCCATTGACAGAAGAACTCTGATGAGAAGAAAATCAAGGACGACAGAAAGCGTGAAAAGAAGCTCTTGAACGGGTTCCTCCATGGCTTGCTTCCCAAATCAGGCGCCTAAAACTCTGTGATCAGAGAACGTCCGAGTCCCGGAGACTTTTTCTCGTTCCGCTGGAATCTCGCAAAACCCCACTCTCCGGGATTATTATCATTTTATGAATGTCAATCAGCGATCGGAGACCTCGACTGGGACCTGTCGGCGATGCGCTAATTGCACGAGAGGTGGGGCTGAGAGGGGGAGACAGAGAGAGTTGTTGTTTCGTGCCTTGGTTCTCTTGTTGTTGTTGTTGGTGCTGCAGCTGCACGGGATGGGAACATGCAACCAGATTTGTAAAGGTGAGACATTGGCCGAGACATTGTTGAGAGATGCGCCAAACGAAAAACAAAAACAAAGAGGAAATATTTAGCAAAACTCATCACGGGTGAGGAAAGAAATGGGCTTTAAACTATTTAAAGGATTCCCAAAATAGGTTACGATCCGAAGGCCTGTTGGGGGGCGGCGGAGACCACGCCCCCTCTGCCCTCGGTGTGGCATGCCGAGGCCCAATTAGCTTCAATGTAAAAAAAGGTCACCGCGAAATGCGCCGAAAGTCGCATAAATTACAATAACTAATTGGCAGCCCATTGTTGTTGTGGAGGTTGCCGCCAGTTGTTGCATGATCTGTGTCGTCGCTGTCGTCCCCACACAAAACCCCAACCGACCCCACCCGACCCCACCGCAGGCGCAAACGAGGCCTGCAACGTGAAAACAAATTAAGTGAAATATTTTTCAAACATTATCAGGCCAACCGATCTTTTGTTCTTTCCGATCCTCTCTCTTTTCGCACCCGCTCGCTCCCTATCGATCATTCCCATTCTCTCTTTCTCTCATCAACTACTGTAATTATATTATTTATTTATAGTTTTTTTCCCTATATACATTTTTTTTGTTTGAATAAATCTTTAATTAAATTTGATTTAATGTTTGTCATAATTTTTCGCCTTAAGAGGAGCGAGAGACAGAAAAAACGCTCCACGTTTTTATTCCCTCTCCCCGGGCATTGTGAATAGTTGGCAACACGCAATTGCTCAGGGCGAAGATTAAAATACAAGTGCATTTATTTTCCGCTCTTTTCGCTCGATCCCCTGTTATCGTTCCTTGTTTGCGTTTTTCGAACACTTTTTCGTTCCTCTTGTTTTTAATTCCACACTTGATGCTTTTCTCCATTTGCTCTGCTCATGGAAATATCTTTATTTTGCGATCATTAGCGCGTCGGGTGCTGAAAGGCGTGGCCATCCATGGTCGGGGGCTGTCGTGGGGCTCCGAAGGCTTCGCCTGACTCTTAATTCGCAGATCTTCTGATATGCAATTGATGTCCGTCCAATCGTTGGTTCGTCTGTCTGTCTGTCCTCGTGACAGGTGTGTGATTCGTGCGAAGCTGTTGCAGACCATCGCTGTCTCTCTCCCTCTAACCGCAGGGCTTCTCGCTTTCAGCGACCTTTCCATGAGAATATTTACTATGTGAAATCGTCTCTTACACAATTTTCTTTGAATGATTTATTCTGTTTAATTGAGAAACAATGGGTTTGCATTTCTCTACAATTGTTATTTCGAGACCTGATGATAAAGTGTTATCTAAGCTCAAATTATATCGTATATCATTTAAAATTAATCTGTCGTCCACATTAGTTGTCGTTTCCTGAGAAGTCCACAGCGATGTTCGATTACTTGTCGACTTCTTGTTGAACTCCTTGTTCGATATCTTGTCGAACTCCTTTGACAACTCATTGACATCCGCTAGTTGTTCGAGGCGTGTAAATCATTGGCCATGACTACGATCGCTAGCTCTCTTCACCACTCCTCACCTCATAGTTTCCTCCTGTAGGCTCCACCATCCCACCCTCCGCAATCGTCCCTCTCTCAACTACGTGACGATTTTTATGACAGCATTTCTCATTGTTTTTCATGTTGTTGGCTCCTAGCCATGGGTCGTATCCTAGATGCCGATGGAATTCACGGCTCTTGCGTTATTTTTTTTTCTTCTTCTTTTTCCCTTCACAAGTAGTTGTTATTGTTTTTGGTTTTATTTCATTATGTTTGTTGTAATTATCATTGTTATTATTATGGTAGCGAAGCTAGTGACTGAGTTCTGTCGTTGAACTTTTGATATATTGCGAGACTAGCTGTGTAGTTGTAGTTTTTATTTCGTTGTTGTAATTTTTGTTGTAATTCCTGTTGTTGTTGTTGCAGCTACGGCGTTGCCAACCACTGGCGATTGCTCATTTTCCATCCCGTCGTAGTTTTACGACATTTTTAAGCTGCCATTTTGTGGGGTTTTAGAGTCGTAATCAATGCGTCCCGCAGAAGTTGTTTTGGACCAACTTCACCACCCCTCAACTCCCCTCCCCTCAAGACCGAGGGGCGGGAGGCAGGCTAGTGCAGTTGCAGTCGTGGAAGATGGGGAAAATATGAGCCATAGGCCACTGAGGAGTGAGGCGAAGTTGGTGCTTGTGGCGACCCATAAATGGTGGCATTAATGGCGCTCGGTCAGAGAGCCAGAAGAAACCCCAACTCCCCGCTCTCTCTCTCCCTCCTTGGTGGCCTATTTGGGACGTGTTGTCAAATGGTGACTGCGAGCGGAAGCTGTCGCTGAGAAGAGGTCGTCCGTCTGTCCTCTGAAACGTCGCCCATTAATCAGCGGGAGTGAAAATTGAAAATATCGCTGGACAAGCATTAGGAAGACAATAAAAGAGGGACGACAAGCCAAGCGGGAAGAGGACAACAACAGGCGGCAGCAGAGAGAACGAGAGTGAGAGAGAGAGATCGACTGCCAGGAGCTAATGAATTGTCATGGTTTCTGTCCTCACTAAACTCTATCTGGGACACAAACCACTTAGTAAGGGGAGGATGGAGGACAGATTAGAAGAGAAGGCAGTTGAAAGAGAGAAAGAGGGAGGGAGGGAGAGAAAGAGCGAGTTAGATTGCCGGAGAGAAGGAGAGAGGTAGAGAGGGAGAAAGAGAGAGAGAGAGAGCGGTCCATCCAACTAGAAATCGAGGCTGAAAATGAGGATCCCGACAACGCAAAGAGCCTGCCGCCTGTTCCCAATTTGCGCGGACTCTGCGTCTTCGCCGTCAATCAATGGCGAACGACTTCCGCGACGAATCGCATGCCAAATGACATCATTACCGGCAACTGTATGTCCCGCCACGGACAGACAGACAGACAGACAGACAGGACAGGACAGAGAGACAACCCGTCCGCCCGTCTGTTTCTCGGCCAAATGTTGTTGTCGCAAAATTGCATTCGTTCACGCGAGCAAATTATAATTGCATGAAATTTCCTGCCGGACGATGTCGATGGATCCAACGAAAGTCTAGGCCGGAGGACTCCCGTCACCTCCATCGTCATCCCACTCTTGCCCCACCGTCTCCCCACTGTCACCTCAACCATCGCCCCATCGACGCCCCCCAAACCGCCATCTGCGTCGTCGCCATCGTCACCAGCTCCAGTTGGAGTTCCATTCGCATTGCGAATCCAGTCGTCACAAAATAATTGCGGAACAGATTCGAACCCGGCTGCAAGTGGAGGAAACGAGTTCGGAGCCGAAGTCAACACTTGCGACAATTTCCCAAGAGCTTCTCACGAGGAACCCGCAACCATCCCGAGCAACCGCCACCACCTGGATCCGATTTCGACCACCCCAGGGAAGGAGAGTCCCGGACCCTACCCTGGGCCCTCTTCCTCACCCCCCGCCTAATCCGATCGGCCGCTGTCCGATGGCTCAGTTACAAATCGTCGAGTTTAATCAAGAACTAAAAGCGTTGAGGTCAGCGCGGTCGACAGCTTCTAATGTGTTACCGGTTGGCTGAAAGCGGACGAAGAGAGAGAGAGAGGAGAGGGTGATGGAGACCAGGCCAATTGGAGCCTGCCTCTGGAGACCGTGGAGCGATCGAAGAGCATCCACAGCCGGTCGCTCGACCGGAGATTGAGTGATGCTGATGGGGCCGAGCTCGAGCATGATTTAATATTGGCCTCGAGAGCTGACAGAGAGAGAGAGGAGGACAGAGAGAACTAGAGAAAGGGAGAACAGAGAGAGACAGAAGAGATGGAGGCAGCGAGTTTGGGATTAGCAACAAAAACAAATTGCGCCGGAACCAAGTTTCGCGCTGCGCCCGACGGATGGATGACTTTGCTTTATTTTATAGCATTGCAAGGTCAAGACGCTGCAGCAGCAATCACTCCAAAGCAGCAGCAGTAACAGCAGCTGAGGCAAGAGAAGCAGCAACAAAGGAGGCAGGAGATGAAGCAACCGGCAACAGACTCCAACTCGGGCCGTCGCAGTTGCCCATAAGTCACAGAGCAATAATTGCCGACCGATGCCTGGTTCTCGGCCTGGTTCAGGTTCTTGTTCTGGACTCTGGAAGTCGCCGGAGATGTTGAAGTTGAAGACGGAGGCTGTTGCCTGTTGTGTTTTCCTGGTTTGCTATTCTAACTGGGCTCGTTGCACCTGAGAGCGGCAACGTGTTGCTGATTATTATGATGAGGTTGCGGGGTTCTCGTTTGCTCCCTCTCGTTGCTATTCCTGCCTCTTGTTGCTATTCTCCTGCCTCTTGTTACTGTTTCCTTTGTTCTTGTTATTGCTGTTGTTGCTATTTTTATTGTTGTTTGAGAAGCATTTTGTAACTGCAATTGAAATGGAAACCGAGTACCTGCATTCCAGGCGTCTCTCGCACGACCTGCCCTCGGGCTCCACCACACCGTATCTGACGAACGTCGCTCGTCCTCTTCGCAGCGGCGGCGAAGACGACGGCGACGGCAGGTTCGGCTCATTGCACGCTACAAGACTTGCCAACGACTTGTTGACGGCGGCCAAGACGCCGTTGTCGATGGCGATGGCGATGACGACAAGAACGCGAGAGGGCGCGGCAATCGATGCTGTCAATCACCGCCATCACCTTCGAAGCGAACGCCTTCAGCGGCAACAACAACAACAATAAACAACTACAACAATGAAGAAACAAAAATCTCAAAAGAAAAAAGCAGACGAAGGCATCTTCACGAAGCCTCCTCCAACAATCTTAGGCGACGGGAATGAGATGGCCTGTGGGAGAGAAAGAGGAGAGAGAGACCGATGACTTAAGTGACATTTACTCGGATTTCCAAATTTGCGCACTTCAACACTTGCGATCACGAACTCCACCCTCCTTCTTCTCCCCCCCACCCCTGCGCCTCCCTCCAGCGGATGCCCACGAGCGACAACTCCTGATACAAGACTCCAGACCCTAAAGCCCCACCCCGGCATCCACTCGACAACCGAGACGACGATCCGAGCGCGAGTAAAAGCAAAAGTTGGCAAATAAAAGAGTCGAGTAGGGGCCGGATGAGGATGAGGAGAGGGGAGGAGAAGGAGCGATAGGAGGAGAAAGGGAGGACAACGTCGAGGTTGGCGCTGATTCCGTCGCGGTGGAGTCGTCGGCGTCGTTGGCATCGATGCGTACCTGGCAATCACTCGATTACAGCCGCCAGAGGCGTTTTCATTTCTCGCTCTCCAACCGACCGACCGTCCGTCCGTCCATCCATCTGACTGTCCGTCCATCCGCCGTCCGTCTGTCTGTCTGTCTCTCCATCCATCCACGGCGTATCGTGTTCCATTTGCTACTCGACTGCCGCCGCTGTCTGTCGTCCGTCCGTATTTCTGTCCCCCTGTTACGTTGTCTGTCTTTTCAGCTTTGCTTCGTTCCCATGCTCAACTGCGGCCCGAGCTGAGGGACTTTTACAATTTGTTGACAAAATGACAACCAATCGTGTTGTTCCCATGGTCCGGCGTCGTATGACAGGCCCTGGTACGAGGGGGTGGACCACGGTGTAAAGTGGTGTGGGTGCCGCAACTGGTTTCGCCATGTGTCAGTGTGTTTCCGTTTGCATGTCTGGCCAGATGGAGTTGGCCACTTGAATGGCGGCAAATCGCGCCTGATTAGAGGGAGTGAGACAGGTGTGAGTGTGGAGGAAATCGATTTGATTGATTGGGAACGACGAAAGGACGTCCAGTGGTCATGGGTTGATGGGTTGTAGCCAGAGGAGGGGGTTGGGAGCCAGAGGAGAGGAGTCATTGAATCAGCCGTTGTCACAGAGGATTTCACGACAAATTACAGTAATCGATAATGCGACGAAAAATTCCTTCGATTTGTAGGAATCGGTCCGCGGAACTAATGGTAGTGATGGGTTTCTCTCATCCCACTCTTCTCTCTCTTGTCACCACTTTGACTCCACGCTGAAGAGAAATACATATTTCACCAAAAGTCGACTCCTTACGACACATCGTCAGTAGGCCTTCTGCTTCCGCATTCCACGGACGAACCAACTCTGGGCCGAGCCACCTCTGGGCCAAGTCATGTCACGTCGAACACCAAACCCAACCCCCGCCCACCTGCCACGACTCACTTCGAGTGACGAACGAAATCAATATGGAGAAAATTGCGCCATCGATTGGCACTTGAAACTAATTTCAGCACTGGATCCGGAGAATGAGAGGGAGAGAGAAAAGGTGGGGGGGCAGTGAAGAAGGCCTCTCGCTCTCTCTCTCTCTCTCCTGGAGAAGGGTTCGGGGCCCAACATGTCATGGTGAGTTGTCGTGAAAAGGAGAAAAATCAATTGACGTCGTCCTCGTGTCACTCACACACACACACAGGCAACTGGCAGCTAGTCACACCATGTTGTTCTCAATTGTCGTTGTAGTAATTGTTGTTGTTGTATCGTTTTGTTGCACTTCACATGTTGCTATTTTTGTTGTTGTTGCTGTTCTTATTATGGTCGCTGTTGTTATTGTTGCCGCTCGCAACGCTTTTGAATGACGTGCAAAACGATGTCGTGTCGTTTGTCGTTCTTGTCGTTGTTGTCGTCGTCGTTCCAGACCCAGGCCCCGACGTCACCGTCGTCGTCGTCGTCGACGTCGCCCCAGTCATCAAAGTCATCAAAGTCGACATCGTCGTTGTTGTTGATGCCATCGGAGTCAACAATTTTCGTTGTCGTGTTCGGAACTCGGCTGCACGGTATTTGGACTTCGGCGTGAGTTCCACGTATGATGATGGTACGAGGAGGGCAGAAGTAGGTGGAAGCGGGCAGAAGGGGCCCGAAGTGAGGAGCAGGGTCCACAAGGGCTTTCATTGGTGGGACGAAAGACCCTCGATGTTGAGCGTGTGCGCTGGAATTACATCTGATTGGCGTAACCCAACCCACCTTCCTCCAATTTGTGACCTCACAACCGTTCCCACCTTCATCAATTCCTCTTCCAAGCCCTTTGAAATTCTCTCCATAAATCGAAAATTCAATTCGTCAATTGTCAACGAAGAACTGTGTAAAGAATTCGATGAAAGAAGAAGAATCCAAAGGACCATTGAACACGGCCATGGTGAACACGTGCTCCTATCGATTGAGAGTCAACATTGAAGGAGCTCAAGTTGAAAAAAATTCCTCTTTCAGTTTCACCTCAAAAAATAAATCCAAATCCAAGCTCCATTCGAGTGTCTCCGAGGTTCGCCGTTTGCTCGAGCGTGGCCGATGTCGCTGCGCAAGCTCATGTTGTATCCATGTTGTGTCATATCAGCAGCACGAGAGGCGATCGATGGAGTGGAAGATGGTGGGTTATGGGGGATATGAAGCAGGGAAGAGCTAATTAATTTGGTAGACTCGGTTAATCTGTGAAATCAGTGAAATATGCAACCGCAGGTTCACACGCTGGCTCCCAAAACAATATCGGGAGATCGTCAACAAGAACAATAACAACAATAATGACAACAATAACAATGACAACACCAACAACATTGAACCTCTGCTCCAGCTCCCGCTGCTGTCAATGAGGAATTCACTGAAGCGCGTGACTGTCCCGACGTTGGTCTCAACCTGGCCAGAAGCAACCTATGGAGGAAAAAAAGTGACCCCTTCACACTTTTCCCTCTCCCAACTTTTTCTCTCTCGTTGGGACGATCGTCCGACAGATGGACGGACGAACAGACAGAGGCGACCTCCTTTGAAGTCATGGGCGCGAAACGAATTTATTTGATGGCAACAAAAACGACATCCGCGGTAACAAGTAATATAACAACCTCAACCGCAGCAGCAATAATAACAGCAACAACAACAACAATAACAACAACACTAACAGCAACAACAATAACACCAACAATAATAACAACATCAAACACAAGTAACAACAACATTTGAACAGGTTGAAATCAGTGGAAAAAGAAGGGATTTACATAACATTAGACAAGACAAGAAAATGTATTTACGGTCCATTAATTGACCGGCTGCCGAGCAAAATAATTCGGACAGTTGGGTTTCGTGGTGACGACGACGACGACGCCATCCTCCGGTGATCCCGACACACGATCGGAGAACCCAGGCAGACAGGGAGGGGAGCTCTTGATGGGGAGACAGAGACATCCATTCGGCTTTAATTAGTTCATACTTTTTGATTTGATACTCCATGTAGTTCTCTCGATCTGAGGAGTTCTTACGCCGTATGACTTGAAGGGAAATCAGAGGAACCACGACTTATTCTTCGTGAAACAGAATTATTTGTTAGTTACATCGTTTCTTGGATCAAGATTATTTCAAACATCCAAAATTATCTGTTTTCTTGAAATGATCCCAATATCTTATCGATCTCTTCCGACTCCCGATGCGATCCGACAATTTTGGCTTTTTTAGTTCTCGTTTTCACTTATTTTCTGAGGGTTTTTGTATAAGTTCACACTTGGCTTCACACTCCGTGTTTCTCTCTCTCTCTCTCTCCCTCTCTTCTTCTGTTTTGTATCCCCTTAGAATTGAATATGGTGATTGCAAACCCAACCCCCTTCAACCTCCCATCGCGATCCCCAATGGATATTGATTTATTCGAAAGATTTAGTTGTTAACGCGCGCGAACGTTTGTTTTCAATTAATTAATCAAGTCAAATCGCTTCGAATCTAATCAAATCAGAAATCATTGATTGAGCAATCGCTTACTGGGAAGTGAATAAATTGTGCGGTTCTGCTGACGACAACTGGGTGGTTTCGCGGTGGAAGAGGGGACGATGCGAACTTAATTGCACATTGAGCAGTGATCATGATGATGATCATGATCAGGCTGAGGTTGATCAAGTACACTCTAGAGCCGATCAAAACAATTAGTTGTGACCACGATCATCATGCAGAAAATCAGGTGATTTGAAGGGCTGCATCATGAGAATGTTGGAAACGGGATTCATCATCAGATGGCATCGGGATTCATCATGATCTCAACGACGATGAGGATCCACATGATTGCAATCGCGACGAGGTTGATCATCACGCAGGCGATGAGGTGGATGTCGATAATGTCGAGGATCGCCTTGCGAATGCTGATAATGATGACGAGAACAACGATAATGATCGTGTTGATTACGATGACGACGACGGAGTTGCCCCAGGAGTAGGAAGACCCCGATAACTGGTTTCGCGCTCGAACTTCTTCTGTTTCTTCTTCTTCTTCTCACCATCAACAATGCTTTTTCTCCCTGCCGCTGGTTGTTTGCACCGAGCCGACGCCGATCGTTGTTGTTTTTAATTTGCCGCTTTGCTGATTTGATTTGCCTTCATTTGTTGTAGTTGTTTACATTTTGAACGCGTCATCAACAGGTTTCGCGCGCCTTTTTCTCTCGCTGCACTCTACTGTAGTAGTCGCCGTTATTGTTGTTGTTGCTGTATCGATCTTGTTGCGCCGTGCGAATCTTGCGAGGTTTCCACTTGCAGTCGTCGCCTCTGTCTCTGTCTCTGCCTCTGCCTCTTCCTCAGCTTTTGTCTCTGCCCCATTGCATTCGGTAAAAAGCGACTTCAATCGATCGCAGAGAAAGAGGAGGAAAAGCAACCGAAGAAAAACGACAAATTGGCAACACTTTTTCATGCAAATTGTTATTAATTGCAAAGTCACTTCGTGTATACTTCCCACCGATGCAAACGCGAACATTCATTTCAATTGAACGACACTTTTATGCGACGACTTTCCACGGGGTTTCTCTCTCTCTGTAGAAGGGGTTAAAACCCCGATCGATGCTTCATATGAAAAGCAAGTGGCCTTCTGGAATTTGTGGAATTTCATAACAAGAACCCCCAGGAAAATTCTACTTAATCGGCGACAATTCCGTATGAAAAATTCTTCTTAATCGGCGACAATTCTGTATGAAGAATTCTACAGAATATGTAGAGTAGCAACACAAAAATTCTATCGAAGTATAACATGACGTAAAAGAAATTTCGCACTAAGGAACAGTTTCCGAATGGGTAAATTTTCCATTGTCGTTGGAAAACTTCACACTTCAGATCGCGATTTGAGTAATTTTCCCTCGCGTTATGCAAATGAAGGAAGAATCACTTCTAAATACAACGTCCAATGATACCTACAACAGTTGACATGTGCCGGAATTTCATCTCGCCACCTGCTAATGATATCATTAAATATTATCATCATCGTCATATTTGTGGTGGGTTTTCATTTCATTTTGTAAGTGATATTTTTTTATTTCCCTTTTAAAGCTCAAATATTTTAATCAAATAAATATACAAATTTTTAAGTGTTTGAGCAAACGAAAAGACAACCACAACGACAAAAGCGGCCAACGAGAAAGATCTCATATTGAAATTTTCAATTTGATCCGATCGTGCTAACAAGGCCTCATCGTGCTAACTAATGCCCTAATATCCGATTTTATTGCCTTGTTTAATGCGATTTTCTACAAACGTCGTCATCGGCATTGTCGTCGATCGGCCGACTGATCGTTGCCTCGGTCGATCGACCGATCGGTTGGTCAACTGTTCGCTGTCGATCGGCCTTATGAAAGACAGCCGCATTGACAGTTGTTCGCCCATCCGCCATTTAGCACGCGTTCTCTAATACTTTACCACCCATTGTTGCCGATCGATAAACGATCTTTAGCAGATTCTATTGACTTATGATCACATTGCCTGAAATCGTTCCATGTCAAATTGTCACTTGACTCCAATTATCACCGATGTGATCAGCAGGGCTTCGACGATCCTCCGCCCTCATCCACACCTCAGTCTCAAGGTGTTCTTTTGTCCACTGTGGAAGATCGTCGTCGTCGAGAGGGCCCGCGGTTTCGACACCGATCGTGACAACTCATCTAGATCACTGAAGGCGGGGTGACTCAGACTCTGAGAGCTGGTGCATTGCACATGTTTGGCTATATAAAAATCCAATTACTGGCCACAGGCAATGCATGGAGCCTCGACCACATGGACACGATCGAGGTGTCGATCGTCGGGAATTCGGACTGCTTTTGTTTTCCTACGTTTGCAATTCAAGCTTTTTTCCTTGTTTTCTATTATTTTTTACTGCTGTCGGTTGCATTTTTTCGTAATTAACATTAATTTTATCATAAGTATATCGCGTTTTTCTAATATGTTAAGTTATTACGAAATTCTTTTTAATTGGTTATATTCAGGTTTTATTCGTTTAGTTGTGTTTTCTTGATTTGTTCTCTGAGTTAAAACAGATTCTTGCGATCGCAAGAATTCCAAGAACATTTTACAAGATCAATTTCGAGCTCTAACCGAGATCTTTTCGTAAATGTTTGATGACTTTTTTTCATGGCTTAAAATTCCTCGACTTTATTGTTGAAAATCTATTAATGTTGTAAATTTTCCAAAATCCAAGACGATTGTGTCCAGATCGCCGATGTAAAATGTCACACCTCGACAAAAGTCTTGGCCATTAAAATGCCCAAAGACAGTTCAATAAACGCCATAAAGTCATAAAATCGAAAGATAAAAATCCAAATGATATTCGTAGGAAGCTGGAAGTTCCCAGGCCTCAGTCGTTCCCGCTCTAAATGTCAACTCCATAAAATGAAATCCAACTTTCGAAGCCTGGTCCGGCCCCCTGTCCATCGATAAGACCATTAACTTCCTAGCAGCAGCAACAACAACAAGAACGACAACAGCAACAACACTGTCGACAGAAACTACAACTACTATAACAACAACAACAACAACAATAACAATTAAAATCGACCAATATAAAAGCGCTCCCGGCCATTAAAGTCTTTCTAATGAATCTATTAACGTGGCCAACAGCTTTGATGGTCGCCGCTGCTCGACCAACAACAATAACAAAAACTACGTCGAACTGTCGATGCGACAACAAAACTGTGGCAACCCTTTGTTTGAGCCGATTCGAAGCATGTACGAACGAACAGCTGTGAAGATATCTCCGAAGGAGTTTAGACACATATCTACATATGTAAAGAAATCATGTATTTCTGCGATACATTTGCAATTTTACGTCGATGTCTGCTTTCGTTTGGGTGAAGTATTTTTAGTCCCAAGGTTGCCAGATGGTTTGTATAGCGTTGATCAAATATATTTAACGAAAGGAAAACCCAAAAAAATCAAAAATCAATAAATTAATAATTTTTCTCTTGTTTTTTTCAACGTCTTTTTATAAATTTATTTTTGTCATTAACCACTCTTTGTTGTTGAGAAAAAAAAGATATTTTTTCATATTTTATTTTTGAGTCTCAAAGGAACAACAACAAAAAAATCAATTTTTTTTTGTTTCATTTGATGGGACTTCCACTTCAGACTGAAAGCGATTTCTGTTCTGTCTTACATATATATTTTCCATATATTCTCCCAGATAGATACGACCATCCTCTGGCAACTCATGTCGATCGATCTCGCATTAAAACACAAAGAGGTCACGATGTGATATTAACAATTATTTTCATGGTTTTTGTTGTTTTCATTCCATACACACTTGTGTACATTCATTCGTCGTCTTGAATCCATTTCGCATTCGATGTCTGGCATTAATTTCGGTTGTAGTGGATTTTGCTGTCGATGGTGTTGGCTCCGACTCCATTGTTGTCAATAACATTGCTGTTGTTGTATCGTTGCCAACCATTAGTCAATTTCATTTCCGCATTTCGGTTGTCGCTCTGCCTCCTCCCCACCTCTGTCTTCACCCCTATCCACTCCTCTCCTTCTTCTCAACTCCACTCCATTCCTCTCCTTATAGTTTTCGTTTTCATCGTTATTACTATTAATTATATATATATATGTGTGTATATTTACGTGTATGTGTACATTTTTTAAATCTTCGCCATCACTTCAAAATGGAGCTCGACGTGGGCTGCGATTGGCTTTGATCACAATAATTACTGTTATAAAAAGTTCAAGCCTTGTCGTTGTCTTCAACCCAAGTTATCTCACATACAACATATTTGGTTCTAGTTGTTGTTTTTGGCACAATAAATGCCGTCGAAATTGAAAGTGAAGAGCCTCAAGTTCAAGGTGAATCTGATTTTGGCTTCCACGTTTTCTCAATTGTTGCCACCACCTTGTTTTTGTTGTCTTCCGTCTGCGATGCGAAATCTGTTTCAAATACTTCGAAGTAATTTGGGGTTCACAATGAAAAGTCGAGTTTCAATTCCGGATATTTAATTTACGAATACCAGGTCAATTACGGTAAAGCCTACGACTTCTTCCACATACGATTTTCGTAGTTTCTTTTTCTGGTTCACGCTAATGACCACAATGGCCACAACCTCCCGGTGACTCTTTCCGGACTCATTATGCCCTAAACACCCGTGCGTACCATCATCATTCAGAAAACCCCCTCATGATTATCGGTTACCAAAGGTAACTAATTTGCGCTGAAGGGTTTTTTCCAATGTTTTTCAAAACCCGAAAAATGGAAAAAATATTGAAAACCATTCATTAAATTTCCATTCATCAGGAGAATTCATTGAGGGAAATATCCGACCAGAATGAAATCGTACGACGACTCCGAAATTCATTCATTTCTTGCAGAGCCCCGAACCAACACCCAGAGCGACAAAGTCTCAAAAATAACATATTTTCGGCGAATGACAAAAAATCACGAACGGAAATAAACCATTAAAATCTAATAATGGTCTCTGAGACATGGCGTTGCCACAGGCCACTAAACCCAATTTTCGAAAAAAAACTACTAAATATATAAGTATTAAAACGATTTTCTTCTTCTATTGACCATCAGGTCAGCCGGCCCTTGGGAGATGGTGGAAGTTCGAGTTTCCGCCAAGTTTATCACTGTTGTTGTTCGTGTTGTATACCCTTACCTCATGAACCACAAATACTCCGATGGGGTGTCGGGTTCCTAGGTTGAAACTGGATTTCGAAGTTGGGGACACTCTCGGCCCAAAGCAAGGAGAAATCGTCGATGGTGTTCCTCGAGTTCCTCAAATTTTTGTTGTTGTCGACTGCGGTGGTTCTCCGCGGTTCTACGAAAATCATTAAAAATATCGCCTATAGCGTAACTAATTAAAACACTCGCCTTTAAATCGAAACTAGTTTCTTGTGTCGCCGATCGCTGTCCTCCTCCGGCCGACGAGCATTTATCAAAACGCCAGATTAAAAGCTCACCACGACTGACAGAGAGACAGAAAGACAGACAGACAGACAGCTGGACAATCGACCAATGGCCAGGGAGACAGAAGCAGAAGCTTCTTGGAAGCGCAACAACGTTTCCATCAGCGATCGCGTGTAAGCTGATAACCTTCCAGGCTACCGAAATCCGATCCCGACAAATTGGAACATTCTCAGCGACCACCGCGTGAGAGGGAGACGGGGAGACGGACGGGAACCTTCTCAATTAATTGGTTATTTGGGGAGCCGCGTGTGTCTCTTAATGTCGTTTATGTATTTTATGTGTTTGATGCCGCTGCGGCGCGTCGAATGCGCTGCCCGCGCTTCCCGCGTTGCCAACGACGATCGGGCACCGCAACTAATGACTGCTTTAATGAAGCCCCAGCACCACGCGTGTGATTAACATGGGAAATCATTAAATTACTTTGTTTCCCCCGAATCCGAACCGCAGTCGATGCAGCGCTTTAACGATCGATCGGGGACGGACAGACAGACGGACGGACAAAGGGAGGCACAGATCGAGACCGCCACTCACGGCGCGTTGACACTTTCGGCCGCGATTAATTTCGATCGCGTCGCGCAGAATCAACATAATCTCATAATTTCATGACTAATGCCGATCGTCGATCGTCGCGCGGCCACCAACAAACCAGAACCCAGAAGTCCCTCCCATCCCGATCGTGTCTCAGTTACAAATTAAATGTTTATTAATTTTACGAGTTCTACCTTCTGCTCTTTGGGAAGTTTCTCCGTGCGACCGACGCATCGAGCGGGATCCAGATGGTCATCGCATCGAGTTTGTGTCACTTTGTTGTGGGCTGTGGTATGTTGTTTTTGTTGTTAAGGTTTTCATTTCGTTTGGATCTGACTTTCGGCCGCTTCCTGGAAGCCGTTTAAGGCCGTGCGGCGCTTTGAGCTGATGCGGTCAATGTCGATGGCTTAAAGGGAGCCGCGAGAGGTGCCGAAAAAGGGTCTAAATGTGTCACATTGTGTGTTGTGAGAGAGGTGGAGGAGGTTGTGTCGCTTCGAAAGAATTATGATGATAAATAAGTTCAGCATACCCCTAAGAAAAAAGGAAACTATAATGATAAATAAGTTCACAGTGGGCCTAACTTTTATTTGAGGATTATCATGGTGATCACAGCTTCTGAAATTTGATTCTTCGATCGAATTTGGGAGGAAAGAAGGGATATTATTGAGTTATTCTCATTCACAACTCTCTGCTATTCTCCTGTGATCCCCATAATTATCATTTATCCCATGTAAATCAAACCCTTTAGTGGGCTTCTTCTTAGAACTTCACCGTTTTCCCATTCCATTCCCATCCCCGCAGATCGATTGATCTCCGGTCACTTTGATTCGCACGCTACTGTATTTTCCCCACCGATCGATGTCACCGATCACCGCTGTCAAAATACACTCCTGTATATTTCGAAAGAAACTCATGAGTTTTATGAGCGATCGCTGAACTCGAAAATATTTATAACGAAATATTTATAACGAAAATCTTTAAAGAAAACAACCAACCGCACACGAAAGGTATTAAAATGACGCGGATCGGGAATTTGCAAAGATCAGCCGATCGATCGGACGAGATCGAGTACGAGATCAGGGAACCGAATGACGATCGTTCACAAAGCATTCCACACGTACATATTTGATGGACATCGGGGAAGGCGCAATAAAAAATGTCATTTTGACACCTGGACAAGCCATAAATTGTGACAGCGATTTTATTGTCAGTCGGGAATCGAGTGAGCGAGCGAGAGAGAGAGATAGACGGCGGTCGCTCAAACGAACAGGCATTTGATTGTCAATGACTACGGATTGACAATTCGGACAGACGGACAGACAGACGAGGCAAAGATAGCCAGATAAAGCCAGACAGAGATACAGGCTTAATGCGATTTATAAACCCGAAGGAAAAAACTTAAAACTGTCATGAGTTCGCTTCGTCGTCGGATCGTGTCGCGTCGCGTCGCCTCGCTTTGATTTGACGTTACAAAAAGTTGACATGGCTTTTGTGTCAAAAAATGCGGCTTAAAGGCTGTCATTCACACGCACACACACACACACACACTCTTGGGCGACCGACAGTCAGCCATCATGTGGCTCGCAATATGGCGGCCTGAAAACTCGCATCTCATCGATACAAATTTCGTTGTCGTTGGTGCCGCCGTCGACGACGTCGACTTTAAGTGGTTTCTATTAAAAAGACAAAAGCTGAGGAAAAAAATCATATTTTCAGCTTGAAATGTGTCGATTGTTGAAATTGTTGAAATGCACAACAGGGGAAATAATCAGAAATGTATATGGGCAAAGAAAAACATGCTTGGGGCGTTGGGGGGTTGGTAAAAAAAATAATTATAATTTGTAGTAATTGTAGGAACACGGCCAGGTCATAAATTATAGACGAGTTCCGTTTAGGAACGTGTTGGAGACAAGTCATTTAATTGCTTTGGTTGTTTTTCATCAGATGTTGTAATGGTTCATGTTGAAGCAGCAATTGTTGTTGTTGCCAAGTAGATGTTGTTGCACTGGTAGTTATTGTTGTTGTAGAAAATTGCACAATAACAACAAAAACAAAAACAACATTAACTGGGAGGCGATATCATTTAAATGCAATATTACAGTTTTTCTCCTGCGACTCGCTCGTAATTATTTATATGCGATTTTCCAAGCTGTGACTTGTGATTCATTCAGCGGCGACAACTGCAACAACACCAACAACATTAGCACCAACAACAACAACAACTATGACGATGATGATGACAACAATAAAAACTACAACAAAAACACCAAAGACGTCGACGACGACGACGATGGCAAAAGTTTGCAATTGCCTTTGTTGATTTTTTTCTTCTTTTGTTTGCTTTGTTATTAAATAGTAATAATATTATTGTGGCTATTGTTGTTGCTGCTGGTGCAATTGGTGTCCAACTTAAGCGGTGCCTGCCACGCCATCTGCTGTTGCCGGCCATGGCGACTGCAACGTTCCATCGTTCCACCGACCAAGTGTTCGTTCGTTCGTTCGTTTGTGCGCTCCACCGTCCATGTGTTCGTTTCGTCGTTCACATGTTCGAATGACAAATGTCATTCATGCAACAAATTGCCGTCGACGGTGCACGAACTGCAGCAACAACAACAACAACGATAACACAATAATATCAAAATGGCTGCAAAAGCTGTCGAATGACATTTTTCCGTGGGCAACGCTTCGGGGCGACGACTTCGACGTCGGGTGGGACGGTTGAACCCATGAAGTTGTGCAAAAAACCTATGCCAGAGGGAGATGAGGAGAACGAGGTGGAGTTTAATCCCACCCAAACGTGGCTCTCACGACAATTGAGACGTGTCTCTATTAGCGAAAACCATTATGTTTTTTATATATATTTTTGATTTTTAAATAATTTTTAAATAAAGAGATTTAAATAATGACTATATTATATTTTTTTCTTTTGAAATAATTTTTTTTAAACATACGGCATTTTTAAGGAGTTTTGAAAAATTGTATGTGCTTAAAAAATTTGTTTTTAAAAACTTTTTTTCATATTTATTTTTTCAATATATGTTTGTATTTTTATTATGCATAGTTCAACATTTTTTTTAAATATTTTTTCACATTTTTTTTAAGCGTTATTTTTTTAACATTTTTTAAATTATTTTATAAATTTAAAATTTTTCTTTTTTGAATTCATTTATTTATTTTTTGTTATATTTTTTTTTTATTTTTAAAATCTAGCCATTCTAACTATTTGACTATTTAAATATTAAAAAACACAAAATTATTCCTCACATTTGTATATTATTCCGGGTAACCCATTTCGTCGCCCGTACTCTCTCTCTCTCTCTCTCTCTATCTCCCTCTCTCTATCATTATAGCAATGAAACTCATAACCTTGCCCAACATCGAGAAAACTATCGACTTAATAAAACCCATACTCCGGAAAGATATCGCCCCATCTTTCTCTGGCCCTCGATAGACTTTTCATCGTTGTCAACGTGTCGAGTGCGCTCCGTTCTCGGAATCCTCGAGATTGTCTCGATGGACCTCCCAGGGCGATCGTCTTGTTCTAGCATCGCGAGCCGCTACTTGAGGCAACTACTTCAAAAAAATATAACAATAATGATGTGACAATTTTCGAATAGCCTCCCATCACATCACATCTCATCTCCATCTCTCTTTCTCCAGTTCATACATATTTTTCTCTCATTCACTCGCCCTCGGTGTCTCGATCGGGGACACACACGAGTCCATCGCGAACTCCAGAGTCATCGTCGTCGTCGTCGACAACGTGGTCTTCATCGCCATCGCCATCCATCGCCATCGTCGTCACCAACACCATCTTCATAACCCATCAGACAAAAAGACAGAGAGTCAGACGGACGGACGGATGGGACAGACGGCAAGCGAGACAGGGGACAGACGTCTTGACTAGTGTGGTTCATGACCACTTGACAGAATACGGAGCAAAAGTTAATACGTTCACGCTCCGCTCGGCCCGCTTGAAGAGGGCTGCAGTTGTTGTTGTCTTTGTCGCCGTCGTCGTCGCTGTTGGCCCAGAATGACGACAAGTGAACGACGCACGCTGGAAGAGCAGGAGGATGAGGAGGAGGAGGGGCGGGAGGATGAGGTGAAGCAACGGGAGGATGAGGACAAAACCACGACAACGACGACGATGAGAAACCGACAATTTATGAAGTGATAGTTTGTCGCTCGTGGATCTCCACACACGAGGCACCTCCGCCGATCGTCCGTCTGTCCATCCATGAATCCGTCCGCCACGAGTGGCCTTCGGTCGCCCTCCCGACCTCCGCACTCTCCACCACCGACCACTGAACGACCATTTGGCGCGCCGAGACCCGACTCCGGGGTCCGGCAAGAGCTGTTCAGCTGCGACAATGGCTCTAAACTGTCGAGATATTTGAGGACAAATAGAGATGAAGTGCTCGCCAGCACGAACACAAATAAACAAGACAGACAGACGGAAAGACAGACAGACAGACAGGCAGGGAGACCCTTCGTGGAACTCCCTCTGTCTATCTCTATCTATCGCTCGGTGTTCGTGTTCTGAATTTGCAGATTTTGCCACCATGAAGAGATGGGTCTGGTCAACATGGATGCGTGTAAATAATGACGAGGGGAAAATCCTCCGAGTGGCCATTGAATTTAATCCTTTACGAAAACAGGCAGAGCGAGGGCGAGAGTGAGATTCAGACGATGTGGTGTTGGATGGAGAAGTGGGGACAATGGGCGAGAAAAAGGAGCTAGAATAAAGAAAAAAGGAAAAATACAAGGAACAAACCTCATATTCGGAGTTATGTTTGGTTTCCGTAGTCTAAATAGGAAATTTTTGGAGATAGGATGTCAAGAATCCTCACCATACTCTTCTATAGTCTTAAGTTCAGAAACCTTCCATTATATTAAGCCTTTAGTTTCTGGCTTCCTAACAACGAACCATCAAAAAATTCGAATGTATGTACTAAATATTCTACCCTCTCTCTTTTTCAGACATATCCCCGATATTCCTCTGTAAATGGCCCCTGGTCCGGATGCGCACACAGACATGCAGCTGAGCACCATCAGTCACAGGCACGCATTCGACACCCATCGTCATCACCACGAGCAGCAGCAACAACAATATCACGATCAAAAGCTACAACAGCAACCAACAGAAGAAGAAGAAGGAGAGCAACAACGAACACTTCTAGTCCCCGATTCGCAACAGCAACGAACCGCGCACCCCAAGCAGCTTAATGAATATTAATCAGGAAAAGTCCAGCAACGGATACCAGCAGCGCCATCCACAGCAGCATCATTCGGGCCACCCGCCGCCGCCGCCCCCACCGCTCCACCCGTCGTCCGCGACGTCGCACCTGCCGCTGGAGGACCTCGAATTGCAGTACCTCAAGAAAGCGCACGCACACGCCCAGGCCCAAGCTCACGCCCACGCACACGCGCACGCTCAGGCCCAGGCCCAGGCTCAAGCTCAGGCCGCCCTCGCCTACAGCTACGAGCGCCAGCTGCGCCGCTCCGCCGAGTACGACGGCCCCGCCCCCAAGACGCACTGCCCGCCGTCGGCAGGGATGGTGATGTCCCCCAGCCGCCGCCCGTCGCCGCCGCGCGCCGCCGCCCACCCGATGAACATGCACCTCAACTCCCTGGCCCACGCCCAGATGCAGTTCCAGTCGCAGCTGCACCAGAAGCTCACCGCAGCCGGCGGCGGCCTGGCGCCTCCTCCGCCCGGCCACCTGGGCAGCTACTTCCGCAACCCCGCGTCGCCCGCCTGCGGTCTGCCGCCCCCACCGCCGCCGCCCGCGTCCTCGTCGTCGTCGTCGTCGTCCGCGGCCTCGGGCAATCATCAGTCGACGCCGACCACCACGACGTCGTCGTCGTCGTCCTCGGGTGATCTGCCGCCGACCTCGGCCGCCTCGGCGCTCAGCCACCTGCAGAACATGCAGCCCTTCGACTTCCGCAAGATCAGCTCCGCCGCCCTGGGCGCCTTCCCGCCGATGCCCGCCCGCCTCAGCCCCAGCGAGCTCGCCCACCACCAGCACCAGCAGCTGCAGCACCAGGCGGCGCAGCAGGCCGCCGTTCTGGCGCAGGCGCGCCGCCGCATGAACGAGGCGTCGACGCCGTCGGAGAAGAACGCGGCGGTGGCTGCGGCCGCGGCGGCTGCCGCCCAGAGCAACCAGTTCTTCAACGCGATGGCGATGTCCGGGCATCCGCTGCCCTTCCACCTGCCGCCGCCGCCTCCTCCGCCGCACGGACCCTCGGGAGGGGGCGGGGCCGGCGCCACCAGCCTGCCGCCGGGCCTCACGAGCAACCAGGTGGCCGCCATCGCCGCCGCGGCCGCCGCCTCGGGCAACGCGGTGCCCCACGGACTGCTGGCCTCGCACTTCCCCGGGATGGGCGGCCTGGGGGCGGGCAAAGGAAAGTCTCCGGACCTCGACAAGGCCAAGGCGAACGCGCTCAACCTGAGTCACTTGCGCGAGGGAGGCGCCCCCGCCGGCCGCTCGCCTGGCCACCACCCGCAGCCGCTCTCCTCGTCCTCCTCGTCGTCCTCGGGGTCGTCGTCGGGGGCCCATCACCACCACCAGCACCACCTGGGCCACGGGCACGCGAACTCCTACTCGAGTCGCGATCACCACGAGGCGTCCGGCCACCGCGCGTCGCACCACGAGGGGCCGTCGGCGCCGACGCCACCCACGCGTCTCTCGCGCCTCTCCGGCTCCGGGTCGGGGGGGCTGCGGCCGGGCCGCAAGGCGCACTCGCCCGGCAAGCGCCAGTGGGGCTCGCTGCCGGCGAACCTGGGCACGCAGTTCATCAACCCGGTGACGGGCAAGAAGCGCGTCCAGTGCAACGTCTGCCTGAAGACCTTCTGCGACAAGGGCGCCCTCAAGATCCACTTCTCCGCCGTGCATCTGCGCGAGATGCACAAGTGCACCGTCGACGGCTGCAGCATGATGTTCAGCTCGCGCCGGTCGCGCAACCGCCACAGCGCCAACCCCAACCCGAAGCTGCACTCGCCGCACCTGCGCCGCAAGATCTCGCCGCACGACGGCCGCAGCGCCCAGCCGCACCCGCTGCTGCTGCAGCCGCCCAACGGGCTGATGGCCGGCCTGAACCCGTTCGGCAGCTTCCCGCTGCTGACGCCGCCGCCGGACATGCGCCACCACCCGCTGTCCGGGCTGGAGCTGAAGCACGGCCAGGACTTCCTGCACCGCTCGTACATGGACGGGGCGCTGCTGGGGCGCTACGACGCCCGGGGGCGGCACCCGCACGAGGGCACGCCCCTCGACGAGGAGGACGACGACGACGAAGACGGCAGCCTGCTCGACGGCGGCATTCGGCTCGGCGACGATGACGACGACGACGATGACGACGGCGAGGGCATCGTCGTCGTGGCCGACGCCGAGGAGGGCGACAGCGTCCACGACAAGACCGCCTCCGAGGACTACAACACCGACGGCGGCGGCGACGGCGACGGCGACGAGGCCTCGCTGGGCGGCGGCGACAACAGCCGCGACGCCGACCGCGCCGCCGACTTCAGCCTCCAGACCAAAGATCCGTCGTCAGTCGTCGTCGGTGCCGGTGCCGACGGCCCCCAGCCGCACAGCGGCGAGAGCAACGACGACTCGCTCAGCGTCGCCGACTCGTTCGGGCTGCGCGAGGACTTCGAGGGCGGCGCCGCGCTGGGCAGCGGCGTCAGCGGCAGCGGTGGCAGCAGCAGCGGCGGCCTCCACCACGCCTCCGTGTCCAGCAAGCGAAAGCGCAAGAGCCAGAATCCCGTGCGCTGCACCGTGCAGTCGGAGGAGAACTCCTGTGATAACTCGTTGGACTTCGCGGTGGCCGCGGACCTCTCGGTGCGCTCGACGTCGGCAGCGGCGCTGGCGATGGCCGCCCACGTCAAGCTGGAGCCCGGCGACGAGGAGGCGGAGACGGTTTCGCTCGACCTGAGCAAGCGGACCGCGTCGATCCGAGAGCCCGGCCTCGCGTCACAGCAGCGAAACCGCGAAGGTGCTGCCCTCGCCTCCGCTGACTCCATCGACAGAGGCGGCGACCGAGAAGAAGGCGTCGCTACCGTCGCTCAAGACGGAACCGCTGGAAGAAGACGAAGTCGACCGACGACCCCAGCACGAGTCGGACCGAAGGCCTCAACACGAGGCGGATCACAACGACCCGAACCCTGAGACGAATGCGCCCGAATCCCAGGAGCACTCGCTCGACCTGTCGTCGGCGTCGCATCGGCAGCGCTCGGGTTCGACGACTCCGGCGCCCGCGGAGGACGACAACGAGGCCGCCACGATCCCAATCAAGCAGGAGCCCGTTGACGATTCGCAGCCGAGGACGTCGACGTCGACTCCGACGCCAGCTGCAGTCGCTGCCGCAGAGCCGCCCGCAGTCGACGACGACGACGAAGACGGTCGCTACCTTCGCATCAAGCGAGAGATTCTCGAGGAGAAGGATGCGAACACGAACATATCGCATGGAGCTGAAGCCGGGGAGGCGGCGCCGCTGAGTCCGACGAGCGCCAATAACAACAACAACAACAACGTACCCGAGAACCTCACCGCGAAGAACCTCCCGGCCGACGTCGAGGAGTCCGCGACGGCGCCGACTCCGGACAACGGCGAACTGACGCTGGTCGGCGAGGAGGAGGCGGCCGAGGAGGCGGCGGAGGAGGTGCCGATCGACAAGGAGAACCCACTGAGGTGCACGGCTTGCGGCGAGGTCTTCCAGAACCACTTCCACCTGCAGACCCACTACCAGAGCGTCCACCTGAAGCTCCACCACAAGTGCAACATCGACGGCTGCAACGCCGCGTTCCCCTCGAAGCGCAGCCGCGATCGGCACAGCTCGAACCTGAACCTGCACCGGAAGCTGCTGTCGACCAGCGACAACCACCACCACCACCATCAGCAGCAGCAGCATCATCACCAACATCAACACCACGGGGACCACATGGCGGAGCAGCTGAGCAACAACAATAATAACAACAGCAAGGGCTTCATCTCGTCGGGAACGAATCAGAACAACCACCACAACAGCAGCAACAACAGCAATAGCCAGCTCCCCAACGCGATTCAGGCCGAGTTTCTCGCCCGACTCTACGCCGGCTCCCGCGCTCTGCCGCCCCTCAGCTTCGAGGCCCTCAAGCAGCACTTCCCCGGCGCCCCCGGCCAAGTGACGCCGACGCCTCCGCCGCCCCACCCGGGCTTCGGCGACCCCTCCGTGTTCATGGGCGACCCGCGGCTGCTGCTCAACCACCCGGCCAACCCGCTGCTCTTCCCCGGGCTCTCGGGCCTGCCCGGCTTCCCGCCCCTCGGGCCCCACCTGCTGGGCGCGCCCTTCAACGGCCTCAACCCCTTCTGCCGCCGGCCCTCGTCCGACTCGCATTCGCCCCGTTCGATCAGCCCAGGCGACACGATCCCCCGGCGGAGGCCACGCCCCCAACGGTCAGGGGGCGACGTCGTCGTCGTCGGCATTGAAATCCTCGCCCATCTACTCGAGGCACGCGTCACCCGACCGCGATGAACCGCCCCATCCCATGGCGGCATCGCCGTCGCCCCCTCCGTCGGCGCTGGAGCAAGCGTTCCACGGCGCCTCGAATCCCGCCGCGAGCCAGCGCCACACGCCCGACCGGATCTCATGACCCTATCCCGCGAACTTCGCCGAGATGATGTCCTTCCACCAGTGAGCGAGAGAGGTTGTTGTGTTCCGGGGTCCAGGAGAAGGTGCAATATGGTAGAGTAGGCTAGGCTAGGCTTGGGAGGTATGGGGAGGGATCTGCTGAAACTCGCTCACTAACTAACGATTATAATCATTATATATCACTATGTCTTAAGTTGACCTCAGCTATGCGATCCTTATAGAAATTTTCGAAATGTATTATAGAACCTAGAGGTAGTTTTAAATTATTGAATACTATTTACAAACCTATATTGTAGCGTATACACAAACAAAAAACAAACAAACACCACACACACACATAAGCATACACCCTTAGACACAGCGTTGATCTATGGGGAATACTCAACGGAAATGGAATAAGCTATAGAAAATGAGAATCAAAATCCAAAATTCAGTATATCGTAAGCCTCCAAGATTTATTTCTGTTACATCTGAATGTATTTGGCAATATTCGATTATATACCCAACAACTATATGATATTAATAGAAATTTGCAATTGTCCTTGTTTTATTTTTGTATTTCTTTAGTGAAAAAAAGTGTAATATTTTCTATTCTCAACTACAACGATGATACTTTTAAGCATATCCTTCTGATTTCACAAATTTGACCTCATATATGTTATACTATATATATTTTTATTTTGTATTTTTCAATGAAGAAGAAGAAACTCAAATAAAATAAACGAGCTTTTATTTAATGTACTCTATTTTAAAGTGAATTGAAGATATATACACACAAATATATAGATGGTAAGACTAGTTTAATTAAATACCGAATAATAATAATAATGAACGATGTCACTTCGAAAATATATAATATTATATATGATATTACAATAATATTATATTATATATAATGCTAGTTAAATATTCTATATATTCAAAATTACAATGGAATTGTAAACATTGTAGAAAATATGATAATATAAATACAATAAATAAAATAAATGAAAACAATAAACCTGGTTATTATTGAATAGAAAGAAATTGATATGTGTTTTTGTCGTTCTCCTCCCCCCCATAGAAGCGGCCCATGGCTGAAAGAGAGAGGAGATCCGATCCATTTAAATGTCAACAGCAAGGTGGAGTATGCGTAGTGATTGCTCGCTGGATTCGGGGGATCCTCCTCCGGCCCTCCTACGATGGGGCAACACCTCGCCTGGGGCCAAGAAACGAAATTAGTTCGAAATTGGAGTGAAGAAAAAATCGCAAAATGGTTCAAAAACCAGGGCGAACAATAGAAACGCGGCAATGGCCAAAATAACCACGGCAACAACAACATCTAATCTCGTTGCGGTAACGCCCTCCCTGCCTTGCGGTTATCTCATTATTTAGCATATGGACAAAAGACTCCGAAATCAAAATGGAAAAAATCAGAAAATCAAAAGAGAAAAAAGTCAAAATAAAGAAAAAAAAATAAAAAAAAAAACAATAGTTAAAGAAAAAAATCGAAGCAAGAAAAAATTCAAAATAAAAAAAAATTCTTCAACGAATAAAAAATCGAATACAATCGAAAAAAGTTTCAATTTTGCGAAATCGAAAACGTAGAAAAGGCCGCCATGACTGGATCCGCCCCGCGGGACCCCCCCAAAAGACCGAGAGCCCGGCCAATCGGACGATTCGCTGGCTCCATCGACGACTGCGACTTCGGCCCCATCTGTGACTCCGCTCTGTAATGAAGATAATGCTGTCGACGGCGTTGCCACACCTGCGCGATTGCTCCGTCCCGATGTTACCTTCATTATGCAACTTCATCGCCACCCGTTCGCGCCACGCCCCGCCCCTCGACGTCACACCGCCGCATGATCGAAGAACTGGAAGAATTATTGATGGACGATTGATTGGCGAAAACGTTTGGCATCGCCATCGAAGCAAAGGTCAAAACATTAGGAAAACACAATAAATTAAGAAATGAAAATAAAATAAAACAAATATGAGTGAGAAAAAAGAGGAGGTAAAAACTAAATGAGGCATAAAATAGAAAAAAACATGAAATAGAAAAAAAGTAATGACTGAAAATATAAAAAACATCATCTCGATAGTGGCCTTTGATCTGCTTTCGAGAAGCAAATCAATGAAAATGGTTTTGTTTATTTCCATTTGCGCGGCATCATTTGCTGTTTGTTTGCTTGCTGTTGTGATTGTTATTGTGATTTTAATGGTCGGTTTATTGCCTGCCCGGTTGTCGTCTCCGTCCGTCGCCGTAGCCGTCGTCGATTTTGCCAATTGCAATTGTGAAAGTCAGCAAAGTTCTGCCGCCCTCTACCGGGGCCCAGAGATATCGATCAGAGGATCCAAACTCGAAAACAAAATGAAACAAAAATCAAACTTCACCGAACTGAGCTCGATTGTTGTGCAACGATGGCGATTGATTGCACCTGCCAGCAGCAACAATAACAACAACAAAGCCAACAACAGGACAATAACAGCAACAAAGCAACCAGCAACAACAATAACAAGAACTGGCCAAGAGCGATGAGAACTCTAACAACTCCTATAAAATTAACAACAACAATTATGAGGCGAATCCTTGTTAACAAGTTGCATTGTAATTATATGTTACAACAGCAACAACAACAATAAACAACTACAATAACAATAAATAACTAACTATAACAACAACAACAAGAAGAACAACGAATAAACAACGACCACTACAACCGGCGGAAACACGCCACGCTACAAATGTGTCTAAAACACGGCCAACTTCCGTTCGAGATCCTCTGTTGATATTCCGTTTGCGGCCATGAAAAAAAAGAACACATCAACAACAATAAGAACACCAAAATGGCGCCAAATGCATCGGTACGAATGGAAATTGCATTAGTTACTGAATTTCGTGGTGCCAGCAGCACCCCAAGCCCAAGACTCCTCATCCCCTTGGCTCAACCCTTGCGATCGGGGTCGCAAGGACACCGTGGACGGTGTTGCATGAAAACGCGACCTACCGCCATGTTCGACGTTCGACGGCGTTTCGCGCTCCACTTCCGCTCGACTCTGGGCGCGATTCCATCGGCTCCCGTCCCTCGTCCAGTTCGGCAGCCACGACCTCGCGCAACTCGCAAATTTTATGCACTCGCCGGCGACGCCCCTTCCTCCTTTCGACCTTCCCACCATCCACTTCGTCCTTCTTTCTCTCGTCCTTCCTTCCTTCGTCCTTCTTCCCTTCATCCTTCCTGCCTTCGTTCTTCCGTCCTTCGGCCTATCCATCCACACTTCCGACTGTCTTTCCGTTCGACTCTTCCACCAAAAGCCCGTTCCTCCTTTGGTGGGTGCTGTTGTCTGTCCCGGTTCCTTCCGTCGGTCGGTCCTCCTGACCAACCGTGGTGCCGATGCAGCAACAACTTTCGGTGCCATTAATTTGCCAAAGTTTCTGCAGTTGACTAGATAGATAGCACCGGCAACAACAACCGCCCTGAAACCCTCGCTTTGCCATGCGTCACATGAGTCGTCGTCTGTCGCTTGGTGTACGCGTATGAGTGTATGTTAGTGGGTGGGAGAGTGTGTGTGCATTAGCTTCACCCTTGATCGAATGCCTCCCCTCGTTTAATTAGTTCGCAATTTGAAATACATAAAATGTTTGCGAATTTTCCAATTTTGCATTTTCTCCCACCACAATCCGGTACTTTGTTGTTGCTGATAGACGTGTTGTTGTTGATGGGTTTGTTGTTGCTGATGGATTTGTTGTTGATGTCTTCTTGTTGACCATGTTGTTGTTGTTGTTTTTACAGTACTTGTTATTATTGTTGTTACCTGGCACACGTGTTACCATCCTCGCTCTCAACCCTAAGTTTGGCAAGCATTCTGCGATTGCACCAACCGTCTGTCTGTCCGTCCGTCCGTCTGTCTGTCCTCCTGGCCAAAGACAATGGCGCGAGCCGTCGTCGCTTGTTTGTGAGGCGCAAATCGCGTTTGTTTGGCGCGCGCACACAACAACAACATAAGCAAGAACAACCAAAAAAACGATAGAAACAACAATAACAATGAGAACAACATCAGTTTGTCAAACTCAATGTTGCTTTGGTTGGCGTTGTAGTTCTTGTTATTGTTGTCGTTGTAGTTGTTGCCATTGTCTTCTTATGCAATCGAAAAATTTGCATAATGTTCCCAAGTGCAATTATGGCTTCTGCAGAAGTTCAAAGTCAAATTACTGGGTGGAATTTGTAAATGTAATGGAGGTTATAGAATTGAATTGATTATAGACAGTATTTGTATAAATATAAAATTAGTTCTTTTGGATTTTCTTTGCTTTTTGATTTTTTCGAATTTAATTTTTATTTTGTTCACAATTTTGTTATTTTCATTATTATCTTCTTTTACAAGAGTTTTATTTTTAAACATTTTCCCCTTTGTCCTTCAAATGAAACCTCACGCCTGCGAGGTTTCCTCTAGGAATACTAGAAAATAATTCGAAGCCCATCGCATCATCTCCTCCTAAGGCCCTCACGAACAACAATCGCTTTGCGACCCATCAATTTGGCTGCCGACTATCGCCTACGTGCCATACGCTCCAGTCCTGTGGCCTTCCAGTCGCTCTGTTGTTATCAGTTTCGATTGCAATTCGCGCTTCATTCCAACCACTCGCCTTGGACTGCTTCTCTCTCTCTCACTCTTTCTCCCTCAGCGACATAGCAAATCCGCGAGAGAAAAAGAGAGGGAGCGAGGACGTCCATGGTCCTTGTGGTAATATATCTAAAACTACATTTTAGTGTTTCCTTCCTGTGCCTTTGTCTTCCTTCCGGCTCGGGGCCAGCGAAGAAAATTGCTCCTGGGATCCGAACACACAGACACAAACACACTTGGACACACACAAACATACTCGGACACACACAGAGACCGATACATGGAGTCGGGCTCCGAGCGCCACTCACTCGACTCAGGAGGTGGGAATTCGCCTGCTCCGAAGATATCCTGCAGGCCCCTCCTAATACAGGATCAATAAACACGTAGCTGCGAATGCTATTGTTGCTGGTGTTCTCTTTGTTGTTCTTCTTGTTGTCGTTGTTCTTGTTGTTGTGGTTGTTGTCGTTGTTCTTGTTGTTCTTGTTGTGGTTGTTCGTTCACAATAAATAGAAAAGGAAGCGCCCTCGGGTGTCGAAACGTTGCACGCGGCAGAAACAGCGGAGGTTGTGCAGGGACCCTGGACCGCACCAGACACATGCATGGGACCCGTGCAACCGACCCCGATCCCAGCGTGGACGAGGGGACGAGGTTTTTACGAGGTACGCTCCAAACGAACCGGATCGGCCCGAAACCCTCAGTTGCTCAAACCTCACCACCTTCAGCTCACCCGCTCCTTCGGACCCCCACCTCATGACACTCTCTCACTGATGGCAACGACGCCCTACCGGAACCGGAACCGTTGTCTTCGACGTGAATTATGGTGGAGCTCGCTTAGTCGCTCCCTCTCTCTCACTCTCTCCACTGTTTTCCTCTGGCAGGACGTTGTTGTGAATTGTGATTACAATGGAATTGCAATTACACATCGCCACAGCTAGAGCTACAGCAACAGCACACGAGCCACGACGACTGGGACACCGAGCGTCGAGCCAGGGATGGGCGTGGGTCGGATGGTAGCCAAAGAAGAACAGAGCGCGTCAGACCGCATTTGTTGCAAAACTTGACGCTAAGCAAATAAATTACTCTATTTCTCATTGTTGTTGTCTTTGTCATTGTTGCTCCTCTTGTTTTTGCTGTGTTAGTGATAGCTGCACATCGCACACAGTGCAACGAGTTCAGGTCCTGCTCCATGGTTGGGTCCTGCCACGGTGTCCTGAGGCGTCGGTTGCTCCGATGACTCAACTCGCCTTCGCCGAATCGCACCAACCTACAGACCTTGAGTTCCATTAAGCATTCATTTCGATGGTCAGTCGGAAGGACAGGAGATAGGTGAATTGTTTTTTATTTGTGTTTTTCACTTTTGTCTTATTCTGTTTTCGGTTTTTGAGAAATTTTAGCCGTCGCTCTGAAAGAAAGTATTCTCTTGAACTGACCGGGAGGGGACGAAACAGAGTGGAACGGAATAGTCAGAGCCGGACCGGAAATAGGAAGTGAACTTAATTGGAGGGCACCGCCATTATGTTGAATTCTATCGAACAGTATCATCGGCAGCAATTCCTGTGATATGTGGTCACTGCAATTGCTCAATGGAGATTTTATCCACCAAATGGTGGATCCTACATCCTAATGTTTTCAGGCAATTTCTTGAACACTAACTCGAGGACATGAGTCTCTGGAAGGTGGTTAAAAGAAGACTTATTGAGGCCAGTAATAGATAGATAAGCATTATTTTCGTGTTCTAAAATTAGTTCAATATCTTTTCGATAATATTTATAAACATCTGAGATTTTCACACTTCAAACTCCAAAATTATTTAAAAAATATAAAATTTTAATAGGAATTCAAACTTATTTTAGAAATTCAAAATTTTCATAGCACATAATGCAAAATTTTAATAGAAATTCAATATTTTCATAGAATCTCATTATTTTCAAAGGAATTAAAAATGTTCATAGTAATTTAAAATTTTATAGAATTTCAAAATTATTTTTAAAATATAAAAATTTCATAGAAATTCAAAATTGTTATAGGAATTTAAAACTTTCATAGAAATCCAACCATTTCATATAAAATCAAAATTATGATAAAAATTTTAATTTTCAAAATAACTTCCAAATTTTCAAAATTTTTACTAAAAATTCTCGATTTTAATAGTTCAAAATTTTCATAGACATTTAAATTATCATAGAAATTCCAAATTTTTATAGAAATTCCCAATACATATAAAATATTGAATAAGTTTAAATTTTACTACAATTAGAATGCGATCATAAATATGTACTTAAATTGTTAAGTGACGAAGGACACCTTGTATACAGCACAAAATATAAATAAATTTTCGGTATACGAGGGATCAATAAAAATATCATCAAATTATTAATCGGCCACAGCTCGACACTCGGCCTCCGAAAATATTCTCGCATAGTACAAATATTTGGCCAGTTAAAGGATTACATTGATTGAGAATAAAACAAAATAAAAACAAAATAACCGCATTATTTTCTACGTCAATGATGAGGATATGCACCGCAACAATAACAAATGGCAGCAATGAAATCCATATAATACCGGATTAAGACTCAAACGGAATTAAAGCCCTGCAGTATTTTTAAAATTAAACGAATTACAAAAACAAGTGGGAAAATACAAAATGAAAACAATAGGGAAAATCACAATACGATTTAAAAAAGTGCAAAATAAAAACAATTTTGCACCTGAACCGAATTTGTGTGGTGTGGACCCAACCCCCGAATCAACGCGAATTGACGTAGTTTGGGGTTTGCGTTGTTATTTTTGCGATTCTTTTTTATTCCAATGGATTTTCAATATTCGATGGGAATTGCGAATGGGAACGAGGGTTTGGTTGTTTTCGACTTTCCAGCAGAGACGCGAGAAAATCGCTGGCCACAAACAATATTGCGCATGGACCATAGAGCGAAATCTATTAAATTTGCGGGGCTGCGGGGAGATCGGCGGACGGCAGGGGGCGATCGAGAACAGGTACGCCAGGTGGGTGGAGTGCTGGCGCTCCATCAATGTGGATTGCGGTTTTCATTTTGATATTGATGCCGATTGTCGGCGGCGGGAAATTACTTGGCAGCCGGCACCCAAAGTCAACTCGTAGCAACGCCGTGGACAGTCCCAGGATCTCTGTCTCTGGGTCTCCTATGCTTCGGCTTGGTCCACCCCATCCGTATGAAGGAGGAGGAGAGAGAGAGAGCCGACCCCATGGTCGATTATGCACTCGGAATTAAAAGCAAATACATTTTTAATTGAAAGTGAGATATTTTCGTACGAGTGCACCTCGTTCACCGCTGCATCTGGATGGAATCGATTTCGCCATGCATCCACGAGACCCTCTTCGCAATCCTTCAGTCCCTACCTGTGGCCGCGCTCGTCGGTCCCAATGTCCGTCGATCCTGAGGCTAACGACTCTAGCAATTTTGTCTCCCAAAACGAAAATCCTTCGGGGAACTCTGTCCGTCCCTCTGTCGATCTATCTGCGCTGGTCCGTCTCCCCTCTCGCACTCGATGAGCGAAGACTTAATGATGCTACTTCCATGGCGAATGGAATTCCGCTGCACGTTCGATTTTCTATTCCACGTATAATTCCGTGGAATCCGAGCATCGATCCATCGATCGGATCACTTTTATCGCTGCCTCCGCTTCTCCGCCGTGGCCTCGTCGTCCTTTGTCACGGCTCGTCCACGATCGTCCTCTCGTTGCTCGTTCGTGCTGGCGGCAATAATTGTTGCTCTCCTACAATTTGGCGACCGCGCACCGACGGACGCGACGCGACCGACCGATCGACCGGCCGCAAGGATGCCGAGCACGCAATTACGCCCAATCGATCCGGCTGCCGGCCTGTGTCGCATGTCGCGGCGTTGATACGTCTCGCCGATATCTGATTTAATTTTCCCCATTGCGTTGATTGCAACCACTGCTGACCGCCAGCAACAGTTGATGATGACGACCACGACGAGGACGACGCCGACGCCGGAGAAGAAGACGACGATGGCTGCAACGACGATGAGGATGATGATAACCATGTGACCATAAAATATAATTTCCTAGACGGACATGGCAGATATTGCACCAAGCTCCGCACTTGCAGAGAAGATCGAGAACACATCACGGAGTGCCTCCGAGGTCCGCTTTAATGCGGCTCGCGCTGGAGGTTTTCTCTCGGTGTACGACGCGAACGACGTGAATCCGCCCGCTGCTTGAGTCGCGCTGCCTTGTAATCATTCTGAAAATCTTCCCATAGGCTTCCAAGAGTTGGTTGCTCCACTCTAGTTCACCCTGGTCTCCATGCGGGACGACTGCTCAGCCACACTGCTCCAGCAGATCGAGAGGGAGTTAGAGGCGGTGTCCGGGGGGCGGTGGGGCGAACCGCTGGCAGGTCCAGTCAAGCTCAGCTAATCCAATTCATGTGTAGCATATGATCAGCTGCGGCGGCGCATGGGGACATTGCCCTGAGAAGATTGATCCCCGCTCTCGTGTCCCGAGTATGGTCGGGGCTTTCCTAGCTCGTGGCACTCAAACTACGACCGCCATCCGTCACCAACGCCGTGCCTGGTGCCGCCGTCCGCTCGCCCTGGTAATGAATGTGGTCGCGCGAGCTGTTATTGGACTAGAGTTCGAAATTGGGCTCTGGTGTAATATCGAATTATGGTACAGCACGGTATGGTATAGTCGTGTATGGTAGGTAGGTCTATCATGGCTCTCGTCGTCACCGAAATTTGTCCATGGCCAAGCGACAGCCCAGAGATTGGGTCGTTGATGTCGATCGCTGCTGATTGTAGGTTATCATCGTCTTATTTAAAGACCAACGAGAGTGATTCCAATTAAAACCGCAAATGTGAGGGGGGAAATGGTAATGATAAAGCAATGAAGGATTTACCAAATTGTGTCCTCCATCAAACGAAATGTCTTCAAGCTCAAACTAATTGGCATTGTTGCTGATTCAAGTTGTCTTTCCAAAATCAAACCCCAAAAGTGGAGACTTTGGAAATATTACAACCAAATATACCAAATATACCAGATGATGATAAACACTCCTGTGTCATTATATATCTTCATACTCGAAATTTAATCAGTGAAAAATGCATTTGTTTTAAATTGATAAATATTTTATATTGTAATTATAATAATGTCAAATCGAATGCCAAATTATTCTAAATCTAAATAAAGAGTCTTTACAATTTATATGTGTATGTCTGTCATCCTTGTAGACCCGCCCAGGATTTGTCCAGCGCGCTCTACGCATCTTGTTGTATCCATTTCAATGCGTCTCGGCGTCCACTGCTACCGATGCCACCGATGAGTCAGGTGAGAGTCGAATGCGGACCGATTCCCATGTGTTCGCGACTCTCGAAGGTCAATAGTTTTGTTGAATATCGACGGAGTGGGCAGATTGAACCAATGCCTCTGTGTCAATCTCTCTGTCTCCTTCCATTGAGGGCTCACATCGGGACACCGGACTGCAAGAGGAACTGCTGCTGCTGGTGGTAGTGGTGGTGATGGTGCGGCTGCTGTGGCTGACGATGGTGATGGTGGTGCTGCTGCTGTTGCTGGTGGTGGTGGTGGTGGTGATGGTGGTATTGATTCCAGGCGGTCTGCTGGTCCCGCTGGCTCTGCAGCATCGTTTGCTGGGCCAGGCGGATCTCGTCCGGTGTGGGGAAGTAGACGGCGTTCGGGGTAAAGTGGTGGGCGTAGGCCATGGCGTTGCTCATGGCCGACGGCTGGTGGTACGGATGGCTGTAGCCGGCGTAGTGGAGCGCGGCCTTGGAGCGCATCGCCGAGGGGGCGAAGGAGCGGCTCATCGCCGAGGGGTTGCTGCGGCGCAGGCGTCCGGTCGTCTCGCCGATGGTCAGGTCTTCGGCCGACGGGTCGAGGGCCCAGTAGTGGCCGCGGCCGGGGTCGTCGAGGGCGCGTGGCACCCGAACGAAGCACGGATTCAGACTCAGGTTGTGTCGGATCGAGTTCTGCCAGACGCTCTTGTTCTTCTGGTAGTAGGCGAAGTTCTCGGCGATCCACTCGCAGATGCCGCTCAGGGTCAGGCGCTTCTCGGCGCTGCTGCGGATGGCCATCACGATCAGGGCGCTGTAGGTGTAGGCGGGCTTGGCGTCCGGTGACTTGCCGCCGGTGCTGCTCGGCGAGGAGGCGCCGGACGAAGCACGAGTTGGAGCCGGCGTCGTCCGAAGGACATCTCGTCGGCGGAGCTGTTCGACGGGCTCGTCGGTGTACCGCGGCTCGTAGCACCGCCCGTTGTTGTCGTCGTCGTCGTTGAGGCAGGCGCTGGTGTTCGACAGGATCGACCGGATCGAGAAGTTGGACTGGAAGACGGGAGCCATTTCCGTATAATGTTCGTGTTGCTGACGATGTTGGTATCGATGTTGCTGTGAAAATGCGTGTGTTCCTTGCAATTGCTGTGAGACAACTGATGCCCTCTCCTCCTCCAGCGTGGCCTTAAATACCAGAGCCGCACAGGCGTCCTGGAAGCTTCGGCTAAATCCTTAAATTTACAAATGTTTTTAATCAACGGATATTTTGTAATTCGTCCACCAACCGCCGATTTGCACAAACAGTTTCCACGCGGGACAAAGACTTGCGCTTGGATTAGAATCGCACTCCAGCTCATTTACTTAGATTAGCCGCGGGACTGTCCGAGCTGGACCTCGCGCTGCGCGGCTCCTCCGCGTTGTGAACCTCGATCCGCGAGCCGTGATCCGAGATCCCGATCCGCCCTCTTAATCGCCTACCTAAGTTGTTCGGAAATCGAAAATCATCGTCGCGTTCACCCTTTGACCATCGCGTCGGCGCGTCTGGACAAGTCGAGAGATCAATGAAAGCCTCGGATTCATTCATTGATCCACGCATATATCCATGGATGGATGCTGTGCGTCCTCCTCCGCCGACCTCCAACTCAGATGCTACAGATTAGTCCGGCCCCTTCTGCCTACTGGCTCTTGTCTCTCGACGAAGATTAGACGCCTACCTGGACTCGTGTTTCGCGACGTCCCCTTGGTGTCGATCGCATTTCGACACTTTTACTTTTACAATATTGATAACATTGTGGTTAAGTCCGGTTCCTTAATCGGATTTCGTGTCTTTTCCGTTTTAATCTTCCTCAAGTTTCTTCCAAAACTCCGTCCGTCTCGCTCGCTCTCCTCACTACCTGGCGTTTGCGACAAGGTGTTGGAAGGGTTTGCACATGGGTTTCGGGAAAGGGTTAAGTGTTGCACTCGCGGGATTATACTGGAAAATTGGGTGACATTTCCAAAGGGTAAATACCAAGTCGATTAGTCTTCAATGAAAATCATCGATTTATCCCGGTACAGTAGAGCATCTCCAAATATATCTCGAATATCACGAATATATCGTAAAATAGGGTATGCTCGAGTGTGGAAATACCTACTATACGATGGCTAGGATGCGATGATATGATTTTTATATTTACCATTCGATAGACTTTTATATGGTTCACTTATGGCGATCCGAACTTTCTTTTTATATTCTAGTCTAGGGTTGTTAAATAACGACTCCCAAATTATATTTCAAACGTTTAATATGACCCAATAGCGATCAGCGATTGATGGAATCGTTTATGATTTTCTATTACTTTCGGCATGGACACACTTCTTTTTAAATATATGAAATAGCATGAAGATAGGAGAATTAGTAGAATACTATGGATATCACTTCAGGAGTAGATAAATCTCTTGTACTACCATGGTAGGTACTGGTTCTTCGATCATCCTACTGCCCGTTGATTTGGTCCCGACGACTCTCTACCACTTAAGTTCATTATGGCAACTTTGTTCGGTAACATTCGGAAGCATTGAAGCATCCTAGGACTCGGATGCTGCCCCACCTACAACAACAGCAATATGTTATCAGTATCGACACTAACCATAGCAACAACAAAAACAACTCTAACGATACCAATAATACCATCACCAACAACAATAACAACGATGGTAACAGGCAGCTGAACCGAAGCAGAAGAAGAATAAGAAGAACCACCGAGCGAATGAGTAGATGAATCGTGCTCTGACATGCCCCCAAACCCTCGATCATAAGCAATTTATGCGGATGATGCAGTTTGCTCTCAAAAGGCAGAGGACGAGGGAAAGAGAAGGTGGACGAGGATTGCGCCTGGAACTGAGACCTCGCCTGCCACTGCGATCGAGGACGAGACCGGGTTCGGGCACACGTTAAAATTCCACAGCACGGTGCACAGAAAACCGCATCCACCCATTGCGCCGCCGACGTCGCATCGCAACCAGGCGAAGCGAATCATCGCAGCACATCAGAGGAGCCCAACAAAACAGCGACGCTGACGACGGCGACGGACGACGACGACGCACTGTGAGGCAACCTTCACTGACAGCGGCGTGATTCGAGAGTGCCGAAGAGCGTCGGGGGGAGTGGGGGACGAGGCGCTTTGCACTTGTTGTGCTCAGGTTGGAGGAGTCGCTCAGGTCGCCTCGCTTCGGTCGGGCCTTCCACCTACCATCGAGCACTGCGAGGCATTTGAGCTGAGCCGCCGACTCCTGACGACCCGGCCGCCTGTCCGCCCGTGAGGATGGCTTCGCCTCCACCTCCACCTCCGCCATGTCGTCGTCGCCGTCGTTGGGCGCGCGGAGCAAACAAAGATATCGCAAAATGGGCGACAACGCGAAATCAAACGAACGGCGCGCTAGTTGTCTAAACTATTTTGGCCGAGAGTTGTTGCCACCGCCGCCGCCGCCAAGCCGCGGCTCCTGTCGCTCAGCCGCTCGACCGGGAGGACGACAACTGCAGCAGGAGCCGGGGTCGGAGCCACATCTGTTATGTGTCGGTTGGCGGTTCGGCAACGACGTTTGGCCACGAGGTCTACGTGAGCGTGTGGCAGCGATAGGAGTCGCTGGGCATGGCGGGAGGACTGGATGGCGCTGGTGAAGATGACGATGACGATGGTGACGTCAACAGCAGAGGCAGCGAGCGCAACAACTCCACGCAACGTAGGCAACGTAACGTGATTTGGATTTTCCGTGAAAAATGGTCGAGCATATACTTAAAATCATTTGGCGGAGGCGAATCAGAAGATCAGCGGAACGGGAGGCGGACGTGGAGAGGGGAAATAGTAGGAGTAGAATAGTGGGTGGGAAGGGGGAGGTAGAGTAGTGTGGAACAGATGACTGGCAGCCAAGCAGGGAGCCTGGGTTAAATGCCGCCCAGCTGCCAATTCCCATGTATGACGGCAGCGAGGAATTGAAGCCACATACACTGAGCACAAAAAGTTCTTCGAGTGGAAAATACATTTTGTTATTATTTTAAAATTAACTCAATAAACCTTCCATAGTAAATCGTTTTCCTTCAAGATCTGGATCTTGCCATCTGTTCGCTGGTCGGAACCGTAGTCTGTGGATTTAATTTAATCTGGATCAGTAGATCAAAAACCCGATGAGGCTTCTGGGCTTCTCTTCTAAAGGGAGGTATTGTGGTTATTAATAGATTAGAGAGCATTAAAACCTTTTGGTTTTAGATATTATATGAAAACTAAAGTCTTTCAGGAAATATATTACATATTATAGATATATGTTATGGATTCAAATTATAATCTATTATGTTTGCTTTAATTGCATATTTATTTTAAATATATATTAATTTTTCATACCAAATACAAATTGCAGGATATGGTGCAGCCCATCGACTTTTTTGTATCGAGATCATTGACAATAGCAGGATAAAAACTTCGAAAACCTCACGATTTGCCATATGGAGCACCTTTCACCGAACTTTCGCCCAGTCAAATCGATGCGGACCACCCTGTCATTAAAAATAACCGATCACAAAAACAACATCGAAAGGTTCAATATACACAAAAAACCGGAGATAGAGAGCACACGCTAAAAAGAGGGTGAAAGCGAGATAGAGTGAACAATCGCACACCTTTCAACATTTAATATCAAACGAAATTAATTTAATAAGCGGGGCCAAACCGCACCCCACACCTCCGTCAGGGTCTGGTCCTGCCCCTGGTCCGTGGTGGTTGACGGCTGGACGCGTCCCGATGTCGACGGCGGCCGAACGAACCATTGCCAACTACTGTTATGCGACCATTAATGGCTTTTGGGGTGAAGCAAAAAGGCTTTCCATGATTAGCGCTGGCCGTGGAAAATAAACCGATGCCAAAGGAAACAAAAACAACAGCAATAACATCCAATACCAACGGCCAAGCGACCGTCCATCCAGTTCCAGGCTGAAATTTGAGAACGCTGTTAAGGATAATGACAAAAGCCGACCAGCAGCAGCGGCCAGAGGAACCACGGATCGACCGATCGCAGCGCGGTGGAGGACGCCGACGTGAGGTGAGGGAACGGGCGGTGGCGGCCGGCTTAGCTGGCAATAAGTAGCGTTAAAAAACAATTACGGGCTTTACACCGAAATTAATGTCGAATACCAATTTCGCGCAATATCACAATTCTGCAACAAAAACAACAACAGCAACAACGAGAACACAAACTGCAACAGCACCAGCAACTGAAACAGCGGCCAACAACAATTACAATGTACAGCAACAACATACACACACACATGGATATCCATACAAAAAAATATTGATCGCTCGGATCATCGGAGAATTGATCGACTCAAAAATTTACTACTTCTTGCCATAGTTGGCATTGTTGTTGGAGTTGCAGTCGCCGTTGTTGTTATGGTTGTTGGAGTTGCCATCGCCGTTGTTGTTGTGGTTGTTGGTGGATTTACTGATTGTCGGTGATGTAATGGTCGTTCCTGGATGCAACTGCTGCATACCCGATCGATCCTCCTCCCGGTCTCGAACATGTGAGTAATTGTCAAAAGCCCAAATGAACGACGACGATGACCGGCATCGAACTCGACATCGGATGGATCCATCCATCGGCCGGGATGGGATGGGATCGGATCGGACCGATGGATGGAAGGATCGATGATCGTGCACAGGTGGTGAGCCAATCAGCAGCGGAGCAGCAGAGCGACTAATTTGCCGGAACAGCGGTATGTGGCCTGCTCTGGTCTCCATTGGCGATGTATTCGAGATCATCCCACAGATGAGACCCCAGAACCGTGTGCGACCTTGTCATTAGCTCGACTCAACTCGACTCGACTCCGCAATATGGCGGCTGTTTAATTGCACATGGCCAAGACACTGGATCGCGATGGACGGGCGCGGCGGCGGAGCGTTTCGAGCTTCCAACAGCCATCACCGAAGACGGTCACCGGTAGAAGGTGGTTTTTGCTTTTCTTTTTCACAAATGAGTAAAATTTTGTAAGAAATCGAAATGAGGGGTTTCATGTGGAAATCGGCTTCCGCGCATCGTGTGGCATCGCATGGTATCATTGAGAACTTGTAGCATAAGTCTTCAGAAAGCAGTAGCCGTTGAAGAATCAATCGTGACGAAGCTCCTAGTGGAGGAGACGTTGGTAGGAGGTCGGACACATCGTTTGGAGCGAGCGAGAACGACCTGTGGTACTGACCTGTGAGCTACGAAGATGTTATGGCAGGTTATCGAATTGCTACGGAAATTATTCATCCATTCATGAGATCTGCTACTGCTTCATTCATGAGATCTTTGCAAAAAATAAATATGTATATGAAATGCAGTAATTGTTTTCTAAGAATCCATTATAATTTTTGTACAAAATAATAACTTCACTATGCATTCTGTATGAAGTTTACTATGCATTCATTATGAAGCCATAAAAGAGAATGGAATTTATAAAGCTTCCCTTCAGAACCCATCAACGTCTGCATATTGTGCATAAACCAGACAACAAGCCCTCTTATGAAGCCCCCATCACACATCGGTAAACCCCCCCTCATTAGTATTCCTTGCGAAGGGTCAACCGTCCCCAGGACTTGGGAATAATTTCTAATTTGCAGCGGAATCGAGTCGCACGGGGCGGGTCAGGCCGCTCAGGTCCGGTCTCTGGCTCAGACATAGACCTGTGGGACAAAGATGGAGCAGACTCGAAGGCGGAAGGGGAGGACAGCGACTGACAAACGATCGGCGAGCTTCGATTTAAGATCCACGCCATGCCATGGAATATTCCAAAGCGTCATTTATCAGGCATCAGACATATGCCAACTGAGTCGGGACAGGGATCTGGGACTGAAAGGCGAAATTGCCAGTTTCCCATAGCACGCAGGCTCTCATACACACACAGACACAGACACATACACACGCACACTCTCCCTCCTCCAAGAATGTCAAATTTTAATGATAGGGTTTGTGTCCTCAAACGTCGCGTTCTCGTCGCCCTCTCGGTCTTCGCGTGCCCCATCGTCCTTGTAGTCGGCGTCAGTCGGCTTCTCCCGCGGAGTGACGCGACTCCTTTCGGGCCGTTGTTAAGTCATTATGATGCCATCGCAACGGTCCTCCTAATCACCAGCATCGTCTCCATCGTCGCTGTCGTCGTGGTCTCGTCGACATCGTCATCGTGGCCATCGTCATCGTGCATCGTCGCCATCGACCAATAAATGGTAGACACGAACAAATCACAGAGATTCGTATAGTCGTCCATGGCTTCGGGGTGCGAATTCCTCATCTACACGAGGTCCCATCCCGTGGTGTTGTCCATTTGAAGGCAGGTCGAGCGAGACTCGCCGGATCTCATTTTAATTCCCGCCACAGCGGCAGCGATCCAACTCAATTTCAATCTCGGACTCATTCTCCGTATCCCCATCTCGGTCTCTGTTCTCTGTCTCCCACATTTCAGGGCATCCGTTTGTCCTCATCCTTCGTCCTCTGTCATTCTCATCCATTTACTCGTGTCCCTCTCGCCCTCGAATCTGATCTTGGTGGCAACCCTCAACCGGAGCCTCAGTCAACTGTCGCTAGACTCATTTCATCTCTCGTCCGACCCCACCTCGTCCCCGTCTCCTCTGATCCCGACAGGTAGGACGTGGTCTGGTAGGGATGGGATGGGATGGTATGGGACCGTTGTTGATTTGTTTGGAGTGTGTGCTGTGTCTCTCGTCGTCGCCGTCGTCGTCGTCGAATGGCACAATCTGCAATTTGCAACCTAAAACCATTTAAAGTAATTTGCTCCCTTTTCGGCTCGCTTCCTTTCTCATCGTTGGTCATCGTCTTCGTTGTCGTCTGTCCCCAGCAGCTCAGCAGGCTCACACACACTGAAACTTGCACATAGATGAACCCGTCTGTCCGTCCGTCCGTCAGACAGTTTGTGTGACTGTGGCCAGGAAGAGGTCTGACATTTTGAAACGATCTGTTTTAAAATAAATTAAATACGTTCGGAACTCTCTTGGAGCATTTATAATAAGCGGCCCGGACACGCCCACTGGTTAAAGGAATTATGCGTGATGCTGTTGGAATTGGTGATGTTGTTGCTTTTGTCCTCGATGGCAATTGTTGTTTTTCAACAATGTTACTGATGTTGTTGCGGTTCTCAGTCCGACTATCGTTAGCGTCTTGGCGCGGAGTATTCTATGATTGACGAAGAATGTCTTCGGTCAATGTCAACGAACCATGGGCAGGAGCAGACTTCGCAAAACGAGTCCTCTACTGAGTCAGTCAACTGTCTGGTCCGAATCTTTAAGAAGGAAATTGAATAACTTATTATTATTGGGATTATTCTGTGACTAATTTTATTATGTGGTATTACAAATATAGAACAATCATCAACATGAACAAAGATCAGGATAACACAAAGATCAACCTCAGTGAAAGGTCTGCCTTTCGATTGGCGACATGGCCTAAGGCAAACTCGAATTTCTTTCATCCCCAGATCTAAAATCGATCGCAATGCGATAATGATGATGATGACTGCAGCAACGCCATCGCCAGAGGGTGCCCAGTGCGCCATTTTCGAGTCCATGAAAGGGGCGTTGCGGCACCGCAAATGGAATCAAAAACCAAACCGACAAAAAAATAACAAAATTGTATTGAAAAAATAAAAGATCAACACACAAAAAAACAAGTTCGGCGACGACTTCGGCCAAGTGGATGGCGCTGAGTGCTGGCCAAATCGACGACCAACGATCGGAGAACGGACGGACAGATGGATCGATGAGAAACAGTCAACAGGGTGGATCACGCATGAGGCCTCAAACTAACTGACAGCCGTGACAAGTTCCTGCGAGTTATTTAGATGTTGTCGTGATTCCCAGTTCGCCGGCGACGACGGCGGCTCAAGAGTGAGCGCGATCGCGATGGCGATGATGATGACCAACAACAACGATCACCTCCAGCAAGGCCTCTTCGGCGTCTCTGCAAACATCGGCCGCCATCCGACTGGTTGCTTGGCTCCATTGACTGCTCGGCCGATCGGTCGGTTGGCTGATTCGAAGTTCGTCTGTCCGTCCTTTGGTCCGTCTGTCCGTCTCGCAGGCGGACGGGCGGCTGCCATCGCCTTAGCTTCTAGGCGAATCTCGGCTTTGACGCTGTGATTACATATCTGGAAAGGTCAAAGATGACATTTCGATTATTAATTGCTTTTGAAATGCCATTGTGCGAGATCGCCGCGGCTGAGATTGGGAGTCACTTCAGTTCCCTCCGCCATGGCGTGGCGTGGCGTGGCTTAACTTGGCTTATTCTGGCGTGTTGTGGAGCGGCCATCGTGGCGTAGTCGCCGAGCCAGGCGACGATCGCGGCGGCATGACTTTGTTCGATCGGCGTATTGAATTCGCAACGTGCGACAGACACCAGCCGACGGACAAACAGACAGACCTCGGAGAAACCTCAGAGCAGAGACATCCGGATCTCTGGTACGAGGACCTCGGTGAGACAAACAGAGTTCTCAGGGACTGAACTGGGAAGTCAGCGACAGAAAGGAAGAATTTAGAGACAGAACGAGGAACAAGAAGAGAGACCTCCAATCTTTAATTACCAAACCCTCGCTCAGGGCACCGGCCATCATTCCTTCTCCGAACAGCATCATCATCTTCGTCGGGCTCATGTGTTGTGTGTGCCTGACCCATAAACCTCGGCGCGTTTCGCCCTCCGTTAATAGAATCCGCCAGAAGCGATCGCGGTCCGCGGGCGGCGAGCAATCAATTTGTACATTTGTCAAGAACATTATCGATTGTGGGGACGCCTGAGTTCGAACCCCGGCACCGGCCCCAGCCCGATTCCGAGTCCGATATCGACGGCTTCGATCGTGGCATTGGGCATGGTATCGCATTTAGCGATCACTTCGCCTCGTGCAGGAGGCGGTCTTCAGTCATTTTTTCGAGACTTTGTTTCGTGTTCATTTTTGTTGTTCGTTCTCCTTCAGCATGTTTGTCTGCCGAGTCGCTCTAGCCGTCTGCCTGGCTGTCTCTCTGCTATTTGTCTGTCCCTCTGTCTGTCTGTCTGGCATTTGTCTGTCTATCGGCCTGGTTGTGTGTCTTTCTGTTTCTTCAACTGTTTGTCTATCTCCTTGCCGTCGAACACAAAGGGGCCAGAGATGATGACGCGCGCTTTCGATGAGAATTGCGCGCTCGTACTTTTTTAATCGCCACCCCGTCTCGGCCCCCGCTCGCGCGGACTCCCAAGCCTCCCACAACGCAATCGGTCGACGCGGCTTCCCCTTGGCAAGTGCGCGACTACTGCGCATGCGCAACATTTATGCACGGTGGCTGCGCAGACGCCGTCGTCGTTGTGTTTGTTGTTGCTGCCAATCCAACTGTTGCTATTGTTACTGTTATAGTTGGCCATGTTGTTGCTAATGGTGTTGCCGATGACGATGACGATGTCGGTGTGGCTGTAGTTGTAGTTGCTGCTGCATTGGTGTATTGCCGATTTTGTTGCTGCTGGTTCCATTTCCATTGCTGTTCCCGTTCTGCCTTTGCCAATAATTATTTGTCGAACAAACGAACAAACGCTTTTGCCGAAATGTTCGGCATTTTAAATTGTAATTAATTTTTGGCAGCTTGATTTATGAGATATCACCACGCCGATAGCTCTGCGGCAATTAGTATTGAATTTCAATTTATTGTCGATGCTGTCATTGCCTCAAAGTTTAATTGAATTAAACGAAATTTTTATCATTCAATACTCTCTGCTATTGCTGTAGTTCGTTGTTGTTGTTGGTTATTCTTTAATTTTATTGTAGTTTTATTGGATTGGATTTGCTATTGATAATTAAGGTCAACGCCAGAAGGGAAAATGGTTTCGCAGTCGGTCAGGAGTGTTGATCCCATCGAAGATAATGGGCGAAGCTCACGAACGGCGTGAGAATCAATCTATCAGAGTGAAGCAAAAAACAGAGACATCGGAAGCCTTTCAAGGTCCAAATGACAAAAAGATGTAGTCGATGATATTCTATTGAAATTTATAGAATAATTTGATTCAGTTTTCAACGGGTTTTAAAGGCCGATATTCACAAAGTATGTTCTATATCCCTTTCTCTTTGAGGAAAGTGTGAGATTTCTCTCCATCAGCCACAGGAGATGTTTCTTCAACCTTCGTCATCGGTTTGAGGAGCCCTTGGGCCACTTATTTTTCTTCATTCGATTTCATTAGAATTTCTGGAAAATCTTGACACAAAATTCTACCTAAGCTATATATATTAAAATGTTGGGTATGCACCCAAATGTAGTTCACAAGATGCTCTACACAAACCATCAAGTGGTAAACGCCTTCAGCAAACAAGAACAAAAAACAATAATAATCACATCGTCTCTACCAATAGAAATCTCCAAACGTACACGCAAATGCCTCCAAAAACCACGAGAAAAGGTGAAACACAACGAGAAAAACGAAAAATGAACGAAATTGAGGCAGCTTCGAAGGCAGCACGGCGAGATAATGTCATTTTAATTGTTTGTCCCAAAAAATCAAGACAATCATTAGCGGGCAGCATCACCAACGCCACCACCAGCATCGACAGCGGTGTCCGCGGTGAGCCGACCAACAACAAAATGGAGGCACCGGACAAAAACGCTGCAAGCGCACGCAACTCCCAAAAATGCGACACGTTAATGAACGCCGAGATGCATTTGGGTTCAGGTTCACGTCCTGGTCCCGGTCCAACTCGAGCGACACGACATCGCCCGAGGATGGGGATGGGGCAGGGTCCAGAGCAGGGACCGGGCCGGTGCCGGTGCCGATGCCGATGCCGCCATAGCCGAAAATCCGAGCGCATGACAAACGATCATAATTTAGCTTGAGGTTCGGTCATCCGCCCTCCTCCGCTCGCCCTTTGCTTCCTTCCTTCTTGGGGGCGATGATGAGAGACAATCATCATCATCGTCGTCGTTGTCTTCGGGAGGCAACGGCAAGTGCAGGCCACGAGAGGTTTTGTAATTTTGTTGCTGGTTCTTGTTGTTGGTATTTGTTCCGAGCATGCGGGAGGGTCTCGCATCGCATCGCGATCGACGGCGGACGCTGAGCATAGCGTGTGCGATCAATTGCCAAGAGATGCCATTGCCAATGAACGAGGCCATTAAATCTCGGTCATTACGATGGCCAGAGGATAGCGCGGTGCGGCGGAGGAGGCGATGAGATGAGCCGAGAGGCGGACCGAGGATTGGAGGGGGGAAATGGAGCAACATGCCATGCCGCACGAGATGGTCATTACGGCGACGATGACGGTGCCGATGTTGGTGTTGGTGACGACGACGGAAAGGCACGTCACAACGGATGCGCTCTGATTTGATTTCGATCACTGATTTTTGGCGGGAAATTTCACTCAGATCTGACTCACAGAATGACAAGAACCTGACATTATTAGCCCTCTATATTAGTTGATTCAGATAGCTTTCAATACCTACATATATATATATATTTTCCTATCAACGTTTTAGCTCTAACTCAGTTTTTTAGTTTCCCTGGATGTTAAATGTGATATCATTACAAATTATTCGACTTTGGTATTGACAATTATATCGTTTCCCTTTCACCTTGCCTGGAATCAAATCCATCTCTCCTGGTTTTCTTTTACTTCGCCTCATATCGCATTGGAAGGTCGGCGTTCCCACCTCAACGGAGGCAGCTGAGAGAGTTTCGACTCCACAGTCTTCCAGGAGCCTCCGCTGTGTCTGGCGTATGGATTCACCATTGAGTGCGGCCACTGGGAGAAAGAGGGGATGGTTTAATCTTTTGTCCATTTGCCTGGCGAAAATTGATTATTTTATAACAAGGCGCATCAAGGCGGCTGCAACAAGTGGCAGCGATTCCAAAGGGGCGGATCAATGAAGATTTATTGCGCGGCGATCGTCGCGGAGGCACGGATCGAGTCTCCTGATGTTGGCGTTCGAACGGCGAACGGGGGCCGAGGGCATGAAAGGGCTAATTGTAGGAAATCGCAAACATGGGACAGCCAGCGAAACATTAGATCGAATTCGTGGAAAAACGACCGAAAAGGGTTTTCGAGAAATCCACGGATGAGACGAAAGATAACGAAATTCGAGGATTAATGAATGATGTTCGTAGAGGAGATTCGAGGATGAGAGTCGAATATGGGATTTGGCTTTGAAAATGGTATTCAAAAGTAGAATTTGTAGTTATTTGGAGTAAGGATTTCCTGCATTTGAATCGATTTAAACACCACGTTCAGATCATGTATTGATCGTCATCGTACACGGGTTGTTTTAAGCTCACACAACAAAAACAACAGTCCGATGTAAAACACGAACAACGACGTCGTCGCAGTCGAAGCCAATCACACGCACTTGACGAGTCATCCGAAGCGATGCGAATCCATCACTCGGACGACGACGAGGAGACCCACGACGCGTAATTTATCACATCGAGCGCCCGCTGTTCATCATCAACGCAGAGCAACCTCAATCACCGATCGCAACAATTTGCTCAATTTCATTCGCCGCACCGACCCCTTCGACTCCAGCATGACGGCGATCCACGGGTGACGAGCCACGAACAACCAAGAGACAGTCGCACCGACCGACTGACGCCTGTCTGTCCGTCGGTTGGGGGCATGGGCCGACCGATGACGATCGGTTGTAATGTCCATGAGAGCCTCCATCGTTGTCAAAACGCAATCAAAACTCTGTGACGAATCACATCATGAAGGCTCCGGCCCCCCTCGGTATTTTGGGAACCCTTCGCCCCCGTCCGGCCCACCGGCCGACGTCGCGCCAGTCACACGCGCTGTCATAGTCGCCCATGTATCGGGTGATCGTCGTCATCTGCGGCCGAGAGTGCGAATGATCCATGATCGGAGGGAACACAGCCTCCACAACAACAATAACGACAACATCAACAACAATATGAACAACAATACAATAAGAGGGCAAAATAGTTGAGCAGAAATGTTCGATCATTCGGTACCGACATTTCTTCAACATCTCCCGCTAGGTTTTGAAACATAACAAATTATTGTAGGGAACAACTGAGGAAATCACAACAAAAACCAACCACAAGAACAAAAACAAAAACACCGAACAATGGCAAACAAAGAGCAACAAATCGTGGTAAATTACCTGCCGTGCGAGGAGAAGGACAACATTGATCTTCATTGTTACGAGTACGACCCCCGCCCTCTCCGAATCAACTCGCCTCCCCAATCGAATGGTGTTTTATTGATCCATCAAGTCACGGGTTCTGATTGTCTCTCCGTGATTTGGTGTCGATCGACGCGTTATTGTCGTGTTCTTCTTGCGTAGACATCGAACCTCGCCACACCAGACACACCACCGACCATCGGGCATCGTCCATGGCAATCGATTTCAAGGGGTTTTAATTATGAAGCCTCGGATTGTGAACTCATAGATAAAACGAATTAAACGATTAAATTGTGATAAATTGTTACAAATGAGAATCTGAAACTTTTCCATTCGCTCCAGCTCTGTCCGTTCGCGATCGCTTGAGAACCCAACCTGTGATGATCGCTATTAACGAACCGTAGACTCATAGGGAGAAAGTGGTGAACGCCGAAGATTATCGGCATACATCAAATTATTGATTAAAAATCTATTCTCGAGATGTTTTGTTCTCTCGTTCTGATATTGTATCAATCACGATCGAGAAAGGTCCTTAGATCCTCAAACCAAAGACAAGCGACGTGTCCTATTGACCACTAAAACATGTTCCTTGATTGGAAATTGATTTTCTCCGATCGTGTGACTTGATCACAATGGCCCGAGTCCGAGCCTTCTTTCAAATGCGTAATTATCGACTATTATTCATCATCGTGATCGCATCGTATGAGCACCGCAAACACACATCAGGGAGTGATACCTGTCCGTCCGTCCGTCCGTCTGTTTGCTGCTCTGCCATTTGTCCTCCGTCCCCCTGAGCGCCAATCAATTACATATCACAGATTTCTATGTGTCTGACTGTTTGTTTGCAAGATTGTGTGAGTGCCTTTCAGTTAATCAATTGTTTGTTTGTTTTTATTGTATTATTTTTTGTTGGTTTCCATGTGGTTGACTCTAAGCAAAACGTCAAATTTAAGGCCACAAACTGTTTGCGCCCAAATTAACCCTGGGCGCACGAACCGAACCGCACGATGATGATAAATTTAAAGACATTTTTTAAAGTTAATTTATTTTCTTCCCGTCGTTGAGAACAGACGTACCTTGCAAGTCTGTCTATGCATGTGTGTATTTTCCATGTTGTTTCGAGAAGTTCTCTTCATTACTTTCATAAACGGCCGATTGCTGGAATTGTTGGCCTAAACAATGCACGGTCGTTCTGAAGGAATTTCGTCAAAGAGGCTTCAACGAGAGAGGATCGGGCACAGGCGATGAACGTCATCAATAATGGTATTCACGCGGCGATCACTGCAGACACTGCGACGGATCTATAACGAATTTATCATTCTCATTAGTGACCGGCGTGCGATCGATCGAGTGAGCGCACAGCACCGCACGACCGATGGATCGTCGTTGTAAGAACCGAGTCGTGGGACTTCCAGAGAAACCCATTTTAGTCAGTTCAAATTTCGACGATTCCATCCACCCATCTCCCTAAGAATTGATGTTGGCGCTGTAAAGAAACAGAGTTTATATGACGATCACCAGCATCGAAGCAACATCAACAAGACTTGTCAAAACGACTGATATTTCACATGACGGAAAACTGTCGATGGACCAACGTACGCAGAATATTTTCCACCACAGGAGTATCGTACGAGGGGTCCACGTTGACGTCAACAAACTCGTAGAGATATACTCTAAAGACTGTAAAGACAAAAATTAAATATTGGTCGGAATGGAATAAATCCGGAAGATAATTAAAGATTTGAGCTTCCTCTTTCATAATAGCCCTGGGTCGTCGATCTAGTCCCACTGTGCGAGCCACAATATGCTCAGGAACCTTTAAATCGCTCTAGAAGCTAAACGCGTGGAGATAGACCACCTAAAGTTGCATTAGAAATAGTTCAAATTTTTAATTTTTCAGAAAATACCACCTCATTTTCAAAATGTTGCCATTTCTAAAATATTGGTCGGAATGGAATAAATCCGGAAGATAATTAAAGATTTGAGCTCCCTCTTTCATAATAGCCCTGGGTCGTCGATCTAGTCCCTCTGTGCGAGCCACAATATGCTCGGGAACCTTTAAATTGCTCTAGAAGCTAAACGCGTGGAGATAGACCACCCAAAGTTGCATTAGAAAATTTTCAAATTTTTTATTTTTTCGAAAATACCACCTCATTTTCAAAATGTTGCCATTTCTAAAATATTGGTCGGAATTGAATAAATCCGGAAGATAATTAAAGATTTGAGCTCCCTCTTTCATAATAGCCCTGGCTCGTCGATCTAGTCCCACTGTGCGAGCCACAATATGCTCGGGAACCTTTAAATCGCTCTAGAAGCTAAACGCGTGGAGATAGACCACCTAAAGTTGCATTAGAAAAATTTCAAATTTTTGATTTTTCCGAATATACCACCTCATTTTCAAAATGTTGCCATTTCTGCATTAGAAAAATTTTAATTTTTGAGTTTTGAAAATTTTGATTTGGATCGTCGATCTAGTCCCTCTGTGCGAGCCACAATATGCTCGGGAACCTTTAAATTGCTCTAGAAGCTAAACGCGTGGAGATAGACCACCCAAAGTTGCATTAGAAAATTTCCGAAAAATCCGGAAGATAATTAAAGATTTGAGCTCCCTCTTTCATAATAAAACCTGGGTCGTCGATCTAGTCCCACTGTGCGAGCCACAGTATGCTCGGGAACCTTTAAATCGCTCTAGAAGCTAAACGCGTGGAGATAGACCACCTAAAGTTGCATTAGAAAAATTTCAAATTTTTGATTTTTCCGAAAATACCACCTCATTTTCAAAATGTTGCCATTTCTGCATTAGAAAAATTTTAATTTTTGATTTTTGAAAATTTTGATTTGGATCGTCGATCTAGTCCCTCTGTGCGAGCCACAATATGCTCGGGAACCTTTAAATTGCTCTAGAAGCTAAACGCGTGGAGATAGACCACCCAAAGTTGCATTAGAAAATTTTCAAATTTTTGATTTTTTCGAAAATACCACCTCATTTTCAAAATGTTGCCATTTCTAAAATATTGGTCGGAATTGAATAAATCCGGAAGATAATTAAAGATTTGAGCTCCCTCTTTCATAATAGCCCTGGCTCGTCGATCTAGTCCCACTGTGCGAGCCACAGTATGCTCGGGAACCTTTAAATCGCTCTAGAAGCTAAACGCGTGGAGATAGACCACCTAAAGTTGCATTAGAAAAATTTCAAATTTTTGATTTTTCCGAAAATACCACCTCATTTTCAAAATGTTGCCATTTCTGCATTAGAAAAATTTTAATTTTTGAGTTTTGAAAATTTTGATTTGGATCGTCGATCTAGTCCCTCTGTGCGAGCCACAATATGCTCGGGAACCTTTAAATTGCTCTAGAAGCTAAACGCGTGGAGATAGACCACCCAAAGTTGCATTAGAAAATTTCCGAAAAATCCGGAAGATAATTAAAGATTTGAGCTCCCTCTTTCATAATAAAACCTGGGTCGTCGATCTAGTCCCACTGTGCGAGCCACAGTATGCTCGGGAACCTTTAAATCGCTCTAGAAGCTAAACGCGTGGAGATAGACCACCTAAAGTTGCATTAGAAAAATTTCAAATTTTTGATTTTTCCGAAAATACCACCTCATTTTCAAAATGTTGCCATTTCTGCATTAGAAAAATTTTAATTTTTGATTTTTGAAAATTTTGATTTGGATCGTCGATCTAGTCCCTCTGTGCGAGCCACAATATGCTCGGGAACCTTTAAATTGCTCTAGAAGCTAAACGCGTGGAGATAGACCACCCAAAGTTGCATTAGAAAATTTTCAAATTTTTGATTTTTTCGAAAATACCACCTCATTTTCAAAATGTTGCCATTTCTAAAATATTGGTCGGAATTGAATAAATCCGGAAGATAATTAAAGATTTGAGCTCCCTCTTTCATAATAGCCCTGGCTCGTCGATCTAGTCCCACTGTGCGAGCCACAGTATGCTCGGGAACCTTTAAATCGCTCTAGAAGCTAAACGCGTGGAGATAGACCACCCAAAGTTGCATTAGAAAAATTTAAAATTTTCGATTTTTCCGAAAATACCACCTCATTTTCAAAATGTTGCCATTTCTAAAATATTGGTCGGAATTGAATAAATCCGGAAGATAATTAAAGATCTGAGCTCCCTCTTTCATAATAAAACCTGGGTCGTCGATCTAGTCCCACTGTGCGAGCCACAGTATGCTCGGGAACCTTTAAATTGCTCTAGAAGCTAAACGCGTGGAGATAGACCACCCAAAGTTGCATTAGAAAATTTTCAAATTTTTGATTTTTCGAAAATACCACCTCATTTTCAAAATGTTGCCATTTCTAAAATATTGGTCGGAATTGAATAAATCCGGAAGATAATTAAAGATTTGAGCTCCCTCTTTCATAATAAAACCTGGCTCGTCGATCTAGTCCCACTGTGCGAGCCACAATATGCTCGGGAACCTTCAAATTGCTCTAGAAGCTAAACGCGTGGAGATAGACCACCTAAAGTTGCATTAGAAAAATTTCAAATTTTTGATTTTTCCGAAAATACCACCTCATTTTCAAATACTTGCCATTTCTAAAATATTGGTCGGAATGGAATAAATCCGGAAGATAATTAAAGATTTGAGCTCCCTCTTTCATAATAGCCCTGGGTCGTCGATCTAGTCCCACTGTGCGAGCCACAATATGCTCGGGAACCTTTAAATTGCTCTAGAAGCTAAACGCGTGGAGATAGACCACCTAAAGTTGCATTAGAAAAATTTCAAATTTTTGATTTTTCCGAAAATACCACCTCATTTTCAAAATGTTGCCATTTCGGCATTAGAAAAATTTTAATTTTTGATTTTTGAAAATTTTGAGTTGGATCGTCGATCTAGTCCCTCTGTGCGAGCCACAATATGCTCGGGAACCTTTAAATTGCTCTAGAAGCTAAACGCGTGGAGATAGACCACCCAAAGTTGCATTAGAAAATTTTCAAATTTTTGATTTTTTCGAAAATACCACCTCATTTTCAAAATGTTGCCATTTCTAAAATATTGGTCGGAATTGAATAAATCCGGAAGATAATTAAAGATCTGAGCTCCCTCTTTCATAATAGCCCTGGGTCGTCGATCTAGTCCCTCTGTGCGAGCCACAATATGCTCGGGAACCTTTAAATCGCTCTAGAAGCTAAACGCGTGGAGATAGACCACCTAAAGTTGCATTAGAAAAATTTCAAATTTTGGATATTGCAGAAAATACCTCCGGATTTTCAAATATTTGCCATTTCTAAAATATTGGTCGGAATGGAATAATCCGGAAGATAATTAAAGATCTGAGCTCCCTCTTTCATAATAGCCCTGGGTCGTCGATCTAGTCCCTACTGTGCGAGCCACAATATGCTCGGGAACCTTTAAATCGCTCTAGAAGCTAAACGCGTGGAGATAGACCACCTAAAGTTGCATTAGAAAAATTTCAAATTTTTGATTTTTCCGAAAATACCACCCTCATTTTCAAAATGTTGCCATTTCTAAAATATTGGTCGGAATGGAATAAATCCGGAAGATAATTAAAGATCTGAGCTCCCTCTTTCATAATAGCCCTGGGTCGTCGATCTAGTCCCATCTGTGCGAGCCACAAGTATGCTCGGGAACCTTTAAATTGCTCTAGAAGCTAAACGCGTGGAGATAGACCACCCAAAGTTGCATTAGAAAATTTTCAAATTTTTGATTTTTCCGAAAATACCACCTCATTTTCAAACTAGAAACTAAACGCGTGGAGATAGACCACCTAAAGTTGCATTAGAAAATTTTCAAATTTTTGATTTTTCCGAAAATACCACCTCATTTTCAAAATGTTGCCATTTCTAAAATATTGGTCGGAATTGAATAAATCCGGAAGATAATTGAAGATCTGAGCTCCGTCTTTCATAATAGCCCTGGGTGCATTAGAAAATTTTCAAATTTTTGATTTTTTCGAAAATACCACCTCATTTTCAAAATGTTGCCATTTCTAAAATATTGGTCGGAATGGAATAAATCCGGAAGATAATTAAAGATCTGAGCTCCCTCTTTCATAATAGCCCTGGGTCGTCGATCTAGTCCCACTGTGCGAGCCACAGTATGCTCGGGAACCTTTAAATCGCTCTAGAAGCTAAACGCGTCGAGATAGACCACCTAAAGTTGCATTAGAAAAATTTCAAATTTTTGATTTTTCCGAAAATACCACCTCATTTTCAAAATGTTGCCATTTCTGCATTAGAAAAATTTTAATTTTTGATTTTTGAAAATTTTGATTTGGATCGTCGATCTAGTCCCTCTGTGCGAGCCACAATATGCTCGGGAACCTTTAAATTGCTCTAGAAGCTAAACGCGTGGAGATAGACCACCCAAAGTTGCATTAGAAAATTTTCAAATTTTTGAGTTTTTCCAAAATACCACCTCATTTTCAAAATGTTGCCATTTCTAAAATATTGGTCGGAATTGAATAAATCCGGAAGATAATTAAAGATTTGAGCTCCCTCTTTCATAATAGCCCTGGCTCGTCGATCTAGTCCCACTGTGCGAGCCACAATATGCTCGGGAACCTTTAAATTGCTCTAGAAGCTAAACGCGTGGAGATAGACCACCTAAAGTTGCATTAGAAAAATTTCAAATTTTTGATTTTTCCGAAAATACCACCTCATTTTCAAATACTTGCCATTTCTGCATTAGAAAAATTTTAATTTTTGATTTTTGAAAATTTTGAGTTGGATCGTCGATCTAGTCCCACTGTGCGAGCCACAATATGCTCGGGAACCTTTAAATTGCTCTAGAAGCTAAACGCGTGGAGATAGACCACCTAAAGTTGCATTAGAAAAATTTCAAATTTTTGATTTTTCCGAAAATACCACCTCATTTTCAAATACTTGCCATTTCTGCATTAGAAAAATTTTAATTTTTGATTTTTGAAAATTTTGAGTTGGATCGTCGATCTAGTCCCACTGTGCGAGCCACAATATGCTCGGGAACCTTTAAATTGCTCTAGAAGCTAAACGCGTGGAGATAGACCACCTAAAGTTGCATTAGAAAATTTTCAAATTTTTGATTTTTCCGAAAATACCACCTCATTTTCAAAATGTTGCCATTTCTAAAATATTGGTCGGAATTGAATAAATCCGGAAGATAATTGAAGATCTGAGCTCCGTCTTTCATAATAGCCCTGGGTGCATTAGAAAATTTTCAAATTTTTGATTTTTTCGAAAATACCACCTCATTTTCAAAATGTTGCCATTTCTAAAATATTGGTCGGAATGGAATAAATCCGGAAGATAATTAAAGATCTGAGCTCCCTCTTTCATAATAGCCCTGGGTCGTCGATCTAGTCCCACTGTGCGAGCCACAGTATGCTCGGGAACCTTTAAATCGCTCTAGAAGCTAAACGCGTCGAGATAGACCACCTAAAGTTGCATTAGAAAAATTTCAAATTTTTGATTTTTCCGAAAATACCACCTCATTTTCAAAATGTTGCCATTTCTGCATTAGAAAAATTTTAATTTTTGATTTTTTAAAATTTTGATTTGGATCGTCGATCTAGTCCCTCTGTGCGAGCCACAATATGCTCGGGAACCTTTAAATTGCTCTAGAAGCTAAACGCGTGGAGATAGACCACCCAAAGTTGCATTAGAAAATTTTCAAATTTTTGAGTTTTTCCAAAATACCACCTCATTTTCAAAATGTTGCCATTTCTAAAATATTGGTCGGAATGGAAAAAATCCGGAAGATAATTAAAGATCTGAGCTCCCTCTTTCATAATAGCCCTGGCTCGTCGATCTAGTCCCACTGTGCGAGCCACAGTATGCTCGGGAACCTTTAAATCGCTCTAGAAGCTAAACGCGTGGAGATAGACCACCCAAAGTTGCATTAGAAAAATTTTAAATTTTCGATTTTTCAGAAAATACCACCTCATTTTCAAAATGTTGCCATTTCTAAAATATTGGCCACAATATGCTCGGGAACCTTTAAATCGCTATAGAAGCTAAACGCGTGGAGATAGACCACCTAAAGTTGCATTAGAAAAATTTCAAATTTTTGATTTTTCCGAAAATACCACCTCATTTTCAAAATGTTGCCATTTCTAAAATATTGGTCGGAATGGAATAAATCCGGAAGATAATTAAAGATCTGAGCTCCCTCTTTCATAATAGCCCTGGGTCGTCGATCTAGTCCCACTGTGCGAGCCACAGTATGCTCGGGAACCTTTAAATCGCTCTAGAAGCTAAACGCGTGGAGATAGACCACCTAAAGTTGCATTAGAAAAATTTCAAATTTTTGATTTTTCCGAAAATACCACCTCATTTTCAAAATGTTGCCATTTCTGCATTAGAAAAATTTTAATTTTTGATTTTTTAAAATTTTGATTTGGATCGTCGATCTAGTCCCTCTGTGCGAGCCACAATATGCTCGGGAACCTTTAAATTGCTCTAGAAGCTAAACGCGTGGAGATAGACCACCCAAAGTTGCATTAGAAAATTTTAAAATTTTTGAGTTTTTCCAAAATACCACCTCATTTTCAAAATGTTGCCATTTCTAAAATATTGGTCGGAATTGAATAAATCCGGAAGATAATTAAAGATCTGAGCTCCGTCTTTCATAATAGCCCTGGCTCGTCGATCTAGTCCCACTGTGCGAGCCACAATATGCTCGGGAACCTTTAAATTGCTCTAGAAGCTAAACGCGTGGAGATAGACCACCTAAAGTTGCATTAGAAAAATTTCAAATTTTTGATTTTTCCGAAAATACCACCTCATTTTCAAACTAGAAACTAAACGCGTGGAGATAGACCACCTAAAGTTGCATTAGAAAATTTTCAAATTTTTGATTTTTCCGAAAATACCACCTCATTTTCAAAATGTTGCCATTTCTAAAATATTGGTCGGAATTGAATAAATCCGGAAGATAATTGAAGATCTGAGCTCCGTCTTTCATAATAGCCCTGGGTCGTCGATCTAGTCCCACTGTGCGAGCCACAGTATGCTCGGGAACCTTTAAATCGCTCTAGAAGCTAAACGCGTGGAGATAGACCACCCAAAGTTGCATTAGAAAAATTTTAAATTTTCGATGTTTCAGAAAATACCACCTCATTTTCAAAATGTTGCCATTTCTAAAATATTGGTCGGAATTGAATAAATCCGGAAGATAATTAAAGATCTGAGCTCCCTCTTTCATAATAGCCCTGGGTCGTCGATCTAGTCCCTCTGTGCGAGCCACAATATGCTCGGGAACCTTTAAATCGCTCTAGAAGCTAAACGCGTGGAGATAGACCACCTAAAGTTGCATTAGAAAAATTTCAAATTTTTGATTTTTCCGAAAATACCACCTCATTTTCAAATACTTGCCATTTCTAAAATATTGGTCGGAATGGAATAAATCCGGAAGATAATTAAAGATCTGAGCTCCCTCTTTCATAATAGCCCTGGGTCGTTGATCTAGTCCCTCTGTGCGAGCCACAATATGCTCGGGAACCTTTAAATCGCTCTAGAAGCTAAACGCGTGGAGATAGACCACCTAAAGTTGCATTAGAAAAATTTCAAATTTTGATTTTTCCGAAAATACCACCTCATTTTCAAAATGTTGCCATTTCTAAAATATTGGTCGGAATGGAATAAATCCGGAAGATAATTAAAGATCTGAGCCTCCGTCTTCATAATAGCCCTGGGTCGTCGATCTAGTCCCACTGTGCGAGCCACAGTATGCTCGGGAACCTTTAAATGGCTCTAGAAGCTAAACGCGTGGAGATAGACCCACCTAAAGTTGCATTAGAAACTTTCAAATTTTTGATTTTTCCGAAAATACCACCTCATTTCAATACTGTTGCCATTTCTAAAATATTGGTCCGGAATGAATAAATCCGGAAGATAATTAAATATTGAGCTCCCTCTTTCATAATAGGCCCGGGGTCGTCGATCTAGTCCCTCTGTGCGAGCCC
>CM029564.1:13992218-14018399 GCA_017309665.1 Coelopa frigida | reverse complement strand
AAGAAAATAGTGGGGGTTTATTCCCTCAACACGAACCACTGGACCCCACAATAGTAGTTACACTACCGGAAGAAATACCCGCCGTTACTGCACATGAGGTAACGGAGATCGCTAAAAGCCTGAAAAGCAAAAAAGCACCTGGACTAGATGGCATCCCGAACGGGGTGCTAAAGATTGTGATGATGGAGAAACCCGATATATTCGCAAACCTGTACACCTGCTGCCTCAAAGAGGGACAGTTCCCAGCCAGGTGGAAAAAACAGCGACTTGTCCTTCTCCCAAAAGGAGACAAACCCCCAGACGAACCGTCATCTTACAGACCCCTCTGTATGCTAGATACAGCTGGAAAAGTGCTTGAAAAGATCATATGCCAGCGCCTGGAAAATATAACAGAAGGAACTCGCGGACTCTCCAACCAGCAATTCGGGTTCAGGAAGCATCGTAGCACTACCCACGCCATTGCGAAAGTATGCGAGATAGCCTCAAAAGCAATAGAAGGCACTAGATGGTTGGGTGGGAAAAAACAATATTGTGCTGTCGTAACACTTGATGTTAAAAATGCCTTTAATTCAGCGGACTGGAATCAGGTAACAGCTGCCCTTCGGAGCCTAAACACCCCGCACTATTTAGTGAAAATAATATACAGCTACTTCAACAATAGGAAGCTGCTCTATGACACAGAGGATGGTCCCAAATTATACCCTGTCAGTGCCGGAGTACCTCAAGGATCAGTACTTGGCCCGATACTTTGGAACATCATGTACGATGGGGTACTAAGGATTGAAAAACCCAACGGTGTGAAAATCGTGGGATATGCGGATGACATTGCGATAGTTGTAGTGGCAAAAACGATAGAAGAAGTAGCCCAAAAATGCAACACCACAATCCAAAGGGTGAAGAGCTGGCTGCAAGTAACTAAGTTAGAACTAGCGGACCACAAAACAGAGGCTGTATTGATTAGCAGTCGGAAAAAAGTAGAAACGCTAACTATACGGGTAGGTGGACATACTCTCTCGTCACTGCCATCAATTAGATACCTGGGTGTCCAGATTGATCACCGACTGTCTTTCAAGGAGCACTTGAGGGTGTCAAGCGAAAAAGCCGCAAGAGTGGGAGCTGCCCTTGCGAGGCTAATGCCTAATGTAGGAGGCCCAAGGCAGCCTATAAGAATGTTACTCGCCAGCGTGAACACCTCTATAATGATGTACGCAGCGCCTATATGGGCTAAAACAACAGTCTGCAAATCATATTTAAGAAGTCTAAAATCAGCTTTCAGATTATCTTCTCTCAGAGTATGCAGTGCATTCCGTACAGTCTCTAATGATGCGGCAAATGTAATAGCATCGCGGGTTCCCATAGACATTGCAGCGAGGCGAGCCGCTCTCCTATTTCAAAACCAAATGAATGGGATGGCGGGCCAAAACAGAACCAGCATCGACGAAAGGGCGATCAGAGAATGGCAAGACCGATGGGACGCATCACAAAACGGCAGATGGACGTATAGGTTAATCCCAGACCTAAGGCTATGGACCGAAAGGAAGCATGGCGAAGTAAATTTCCACTTGACCCAATTTTTATCGGGCCACGGCTGCTTTAGAGAATACCTGTTTAAGTTTAAACATGCCGACAATCCATACTGCTACTACTGCGAGAATAGCATAGAGAACGCAGAGCACATCCTACTATATTGTATTAGGTTTGAAGAAGCAAGAAGGTTGCTACAGCAGGAAATAAATGGCCACTTATCCCCAGAGGCGGTTATACAGTGCATGCTAATCTCCGAAGAGAAGTGGAATACAATAAACAGAATAATTGCCCAAATAATGCAAAAGTTACGGCGAGATGAAGAAAGAACGAGAGTCTGAGATAACACGCCAGATGCGATAATAGAAGGGAGTGATAAACTCCATCCTGCCCTGTGACGGAATGCCTCGATTGGTAGTACCGCAGGGACAAACAGGACTGTGTTGAATGTGTGTTGGTTGAGTTTTAGTACGTAGGCACTAGTGAGACTAGTGAATCGTGCAGGCCTACTGGACGGCCAGTAGGTTTCTTTGAAGATCTCTCAACCCGGATTCGTAAATCAAATAAAAAAAAAAAAAAACTCACACGCACACGTCCAGAGATAGGCGAGAGCGGTGTGTGCGTGTGCGTCGACGAATTTAGAAACTCATTTTTGCACTTTTTTCGCGATTTGTGCTTTTTTTGCGTTAATTTTTTTTGTTTCTTCGCTCTTTTTTTGGATTCTTTGCTCTTTTTTTGGATTCTTTGCTCTTTTTTTTTTGTTTCTTCGCTCTTTTTTTGGATTCTTTGCTCTTTTTTTTTGTTTCTTCGCTCTTTTTTTTTTATTTCTTCTTTCATTGCTTCGGTTTTGTCGCTGGCGGTTTTTTTTATTGTATTATTTATGAGTGCTTTTTTCGAGTTTTTTATTTGTTGCTTTTGGGCTATTTTTGTTGGTGTTTTCCTCGCTCGATCGCTTGTACAGTTCTCGCTCGGCAACTAAAAAATGACGCTGCCCTTGTTTCTCTTCTTTGTTGTTTCCTATTGTATCTAACGAAAAGTTCGCGGCGTTGTTTTTGCTATTGTTGTTGTTGTTGTTTCGTACCGCTTGTCGTTTGCGCGTATCTAGTGGATGCGTGTTGGGGGAACGCGGAATCGAATTCGCGAAATTTGCAGAAACAGAAAAAAAAAAATAGATTCCCAATGTTTTTGTTGTTGTATTTCTATGTTTTTTTTTTAACTGTCGCTTGTCTTTTGTCGTTAGTATTGTTTTTTTTTTCATTATTGTTGTTGTTTCTAGTTTTTGTTATTATTGTTGTTGTTTCTAGTCATTATTATTATTGTTGTTGTTTATCTCTTATTCTATATCTCAAAGTTATTTTCTGAATAGCTTCGGTCGCAGTTTTTTGTTTGTTGTTGTTGTTGTTGTTGTTGGTATTGTATCTTTTGCCAAATTTTTTCGCAATATTGTTGTTGGACTATATTTTTTACTTTTGTCTCAACCACTCACTCAGATAATCAGAAAATTTATGAAGACGCCGTCGATCGACGCACGCAAAAAAAAAAAACACCCGTCGCAAAAATGCGAATTTGATATTATTTCGTTGTTGTTGTTTTTTTGCCTTTCTGCTCACGCAAAATTAGGTCAAGCGTCGCGATCCAGTGAGGGAGGGGGAGCGAGAGGAGGGAAGATTGCGAGCGGGAGGCGAAATGTTGGGCCATAAATTAGACGCGTCCGACTTCGAGCCGCTGATGAGAAACGTGGCCGAGGGACGGGGAATGAGAGAGCCCTTGAATAAAATAAAATATTAAAAATAATAAACAAATTCCACCCAGTAGACTTCAAGGCGCAAAAACACAAAATTATTCGGGTTAATTTTTGACTATTTTTTAAATATTTTCAATTGATTTGCACAATTTTAAATAAACACTAACCAAATTTATTTTTATTAATTGTTATAAGAAAATTGATATAAGAAAAATTACTATTACAAAAAATAAATAATTGATAATAATTGATAATAAATAAAATAATTGTTAGTAAAAAATTATTATTTATTACTAACGAAATTATTAATTATTATCAAATATTTTACTAATTTTTAACTTTTTTACCTTACTGTAATTGACTGGAAATGAGCAAAATGATCAAATTCATTTCACATATATAATTGATTTATTATTTCTGGTTTTGCTATCATTTATGTTAACATTATCGCAATTTGGCCAATTTTGTTCCTTTGCAGGAAATGTGTTGCGAAGGTGCAACACTTTTGCTACTCACTGTAGCATAAAAGTGTGTGTGTTTGGTGTGCAACGGCTGTGAAAAGTTTTCATATCAATTCAATTTTTTCCATTTTCATTTTTCGATTAGTTTTTGCTTTTTCTGTTTCTTTAAATTCATGTTGAGTTCTTCATCACCTCGTTGTTGTTTTTGTTGTTATGTGGTATTTTTTTCTTTTAGTAGTATTATTCATTTACAGATTATTTTCTGTGATTATTATTGTTGTTGTTATTGCTCAGCATTCGGCATTTGTTTTGTCAGACGCGGAATTTTTTTCCAAAACTTAATCTTTGCACCTTGGTTTCGTTACGGTTGCGTGTCGACGGCTGCTTCATCTATTTCTGTTTAATTTTTTGGACTTTTTTTCACTTTTTTACTTTTATTTTTTTCTGTTTTTTTTATATTTTAATTTTATTTTTTTTCTGTTTTTTTATATTTTACTTTTATTTTTTCTTTGTTTTTTTATATTTTACTTTTGTTTAGATTTATTTTTTTCTTCATATTATTCATTTTTATTTCTGAAATATGCATGAAAAATAAGAAGCTGACTGTGTTTCATACCAAATGTTTCTAGAATATTCTATTGCGTAAAATCGTATCTTCCGGATGCGATTGCGGCTTCAACGCTGCTTGTATCTCGAAGATATATTCTTTTCCTACCCTTTAGCTGAATTTCGTAATTTATTGCAAAAGCTGACAATGAAAATCCAACGATTTGTGATCTATCTGATTGATAATACCGTCCAGCGATGGGATTCAACTTATGGAGCAGAGAGCGAAAGAGGCAGAGGGGAATTTTCCCCACAATTTAATTGCGGAAAAAGTATCTAATAAATTCTCAGGAATCTCATAAATAATGGATTAATATAATAATAAAACAAGCAATGATCGATGAAATGTATCTAATAAATCGCAAGTACTTAAACGATTGATGACATTTCCAGATACAATAGCCTGAAGAAAATGTGAAAACAATAACAAAAACTACAAATTATCTTTAAATAGATAATAAAACAAAACATTCCAATGAATTAAAACCACATTTAAATTCATCAATATGTAGACAACTACAATAACAACATAGAGATTACGACTTCTAATTCAATCTACCTGATATTTAGATACAAATGGTGGACCAAAGTATCTGCTGCCATTTTAATTCATGCCCAGATTGAAATCGTGTCCGGCGGAAGACCAGGGAGCGAGGGGGGTGGGGCGTGTAGGGGGAGGGCGGAGTTCGATTGACTTATATAAAGTTCTCTGTTTGAGCAGAGAAGAGGGAAAAAACAAATCACAAATCAGACAAACAAAAAACAAGAAAAAAATAAATTAAATAAATAAAAAAAATCAACGACGACAAGAATGACAATAGCAGTACCTGCAACAACAACAATAGCAACAAAAACGATACCAAAAACAATAACAGTACCAACAACAACAACAACATCAATGACGTGAACCGAGCGAGACAAACATGATCTATCTGGGAGATAAATCAGCGACAAGTTTAACATGAGAAATGCAAATGCAACTACAATAAGAACAAAAACAACAACAAAAACAACTACTACTACAACAACAACAACAACGACGACAGTGACAAGCCAACGAAGGAGTAGAAGAAGTTGTCGAAGAAATGTTAAAAAGAAAACTTTACAAAATCCGAGCACGACTTGATAACTTGCATCTGTCAGATGCGTTTTGTTGCTATTTCAATTGTTGGCAGTGGATTGTTGCGATGTCAATTGTTGTTGTCTTTGGTGTAATTGTTGTTTTTTTTTGTACAATTTAAATTTTTGTTTTTAAATTATAACAAATACCTATGTATTTCAAAATTATTCAAAAAATATTTTTTTATATCATATTTATTCACAAAAAATATTTTTTCAAGCTACTATTGAATTTGTTCGTAATCTATAAACGAACATATTATTTTAAATGAAGAATAAAAATTTAATTATAAATATTTTGTATATCAATTTTTTCTTTTAATTTTGTTAACTTTATTATTGTAAATATTATTATTTAAAATTTAGTCACAAAAAATATTTTAGTCAAACTATTTCATATGTTTGTAAACTATAAAACACATTGTATGTATATTCTGATCGAAATAACAAATATTATGATAAAATGTTTTTTATATAATTATTTTCCTTTCATTTGTTTAAATAATGCAACAATTTTTTTCGTTCACTATTTTTTATTTTTTTCAATTTGTTTATATTTTGATTGGACACATTTTTTCCTGTCCAATTTCGACGTTCAATCTCTCTTGACACTGGCATTGAATCTCAATTCGCTGCCTCTGCTACCTCCACGCCCCCTCAACGCACCGCCCCCTCATCGCCCCGCCCCTTCATCTCGCCGCCCCCCTCTCGTTGTCCACGCTGGTCACTTGTCTCGCTCTTCTCTCGCTCCTTCCGGCCGCTTTGCAGTCGTCGTTGCGCATGCTCCGAGCGTCGTTAGACGAAATCACAGCAACAAAACCGAGGTTTTTACGAAAAAAAAACAACAAAAAAAATCGCAATAGAAGAGTAAAAAAAAAAACCAATTGCCAAAATAATCATTTGTCTTTTTTCCCCATCTCAAGGTTATTTCTACCTCAACCTAGCAACTCATTTCGCTCCGTTTCGTCTCGTCTCGTTCCGTTCCGATCGTCGACGTCGCTCTCCCACTGTTTGTCCGTTCATCTGTCTGTCCGTCCGTCCGTCCGTCTGTCCATCTATCCGTTCATCCGTCTGTCCATCTGTTCGTTCGACTGCGGCGCCGACGTTTGCTGCTGCTGCTGCTGCGTCTGGAGCTCATTAACTTAGCGTTGGATAATTTCTTGCATTGTTGCTGTAGTTCCTGCTTGTTTCTGTTCTTGCTGCTTGTTGTTCTTGCTGCTTGTTGTTGTTGTTGTGGATTGTGCTTCCTTTGTTGTTGTTGCTTCTGCTGCTGCTTCTACTGTCTCTTGACTGATTTTCTATTCTTGCGCCCGCTTCAAACCGGGCCTCCGCCTGACATTTGATTGCGCATTTTTAATCGCCAGCGAAATTCTCCCCAACAACTTTTCAGACAAAAAAAAAAACACAAAAAACCCAAACATCATCACATTTCTTGATGCGACTTTGAAACTTTTGGAGTTTTGGTCGACGTCATCGGTATTCGCGACCGGGGAGATTCTGGAGATTTCCATCAGATTTCTTGGGGTTTTCAAAATCTTCGTCAGATTTCAGGTTCTTTCAGTTGCGAAGATAGGTTGAAGATTTTGTAAAGTGAAATGAGAATTTCAAAGAAACGAAAAATTGAAAATGATCAAACTTATCAATCTGATCAATGGGGAGATCAAACATGTAGTATTAACAATTGTAATTATTATTATTCATCAATTTAATATCTAGTTTTATTGATCTTTCAAATTAAACAATTTGTTGATGAAGGCTTTTGAATTGAATTATGTAATATAAATTATGTCATATATGTAATTTAATTAAAGTCATGTGGAAATTAAAGCAAGGAATGATGGAACATTACCAATTGAATATTTAAAAATTGTAATAATTTTTTAAATGATTTTTTTACTTCAAACAATTCAAGTAAAGTTGTGTCCAGCTCTCGAATTTTATTTTGCAGAAATCAGTATACATTTTTAGATCCTTCTATAATTTCGCTGTAAAAACCTTTCATTATTTGGATCCATTATCAAATTCGCTTTCAGCTCTCGAAGTTCACCAAATCTCTTGAAGATTCCAAAGATTTGACAAAAATTATTATTATAACATGAAAAGCCACAGGGGATTTTCTCGAGACCTCAGTGAGTGAACCAAGGGTGGATCGAGCCTCGATTGTTTAAATGGCAATGGCTGCGACGACAACATGGTGGAAACAACATGGCCGGCATTTGAACGGACCGAATGAACTATCGAAACGCCCGACAACGGTGAAAATAACGTGACAACGAGGAGGAAATCAACGTGTTCGCCATTTACAACTGTTGGATGGATGGGCGGGCAGATCGAGCGACAGAGATAGGGACAGACGGAGGGATGGACGGACGGACATTGAACGAAATGCGAAATGTATATCGAGCGGCGGAAAGAAGTTCACGCGAAAAACAAACATGGCGTCGGCCTAGGTTCATCTAGGGGTTGCATTCAACGCACACATACTCGAAGAGTTCCAACACGAGTTCACACATACAAAAACACTCACACACACACATCGGATAATGGCCGCCCGAGGAGCCGTCATCGTGTCGTGTCGACTGAGCGAGTGAGTGAGCGAGAGGGGAGTGGAAGAACTTCATTTGTGGAATTTCCCTCCACCATCTGGGCGGAGGCGAAGGTGGTTGAGAATTTTAAAGCCACGACTTCTCGCTTATTCACACCATCTCCCTCTCCCACTCGCACACTTCCTCTCTCTTTCTCACTCGCCCTCACTGTTGAGGAATCTCCCTCTCTCTCTCCCTCTCTCAGGGGGTGCAACTTTAAGTAGTTAGAAGTGAAAGCAAGCAAATAGCAAGAACAACAAGAAGGGCGAAAAGAACAACAACAACAACAACAATTGGGTAAAGAACAACCCTTAAGCCTTACCATGGTCCCTCAATCGGTCGGTCGGTGGCCCTCACGTTGTTGTTTTTGTTGGAGTTTCTTCTGTTTGTTTTTTCATTGCTTTTTTTGCTCATGCTTTTTTGCTTTTGCTCCTCTTTTTTTCCTCATCATTTGTTTTGTTTTTTTGTTTTATTACTCAAGAAAATGTTCTTCCTCATATCGTCATGTTGTTGTTGTTGTTCTTGTTGTGTCTAGAGTATTCGAACTATTCCTAGGCTCTCGTAATACATTATGTGCGTTATCCTCGAACATACTCCAACCCCCCTCCTCCCTCTTATTCTTCTTCTTCTTTCCCATCCCTTCTCCTTCTTCCACCCTCCCTCACTCTGGTTTCAGGGGAGAGTCTTTTGTCGAATTCCTCCGCCTTTCGCGGTGGTTTTTTGTGAGTAGTTTTTCGGTTCTCGGGGTTGGTTTTCGACGTTCTCATCGTGCTCGTGTTTGGTTGTGTTTGTCTTTTTGTTCGTGTTCTTATTGTTGTTAGTTGTTCTTGTTGTTGTTAGTTGTTCTTGTTGTTGTTAGTTGTTCTTGTTGTTGTTAGTTGTTCTTGTTGTTGTTCCTGTTGTAGTATTTGTTGTTATTGCCGTTGTTGGCGGTGCGTTGCGTGCCATCGTCATCGTCATCACCGCGACAACGAACGCCAATAGGCTCGTCGACGATGGCTGCCGCATTGCAACAACAACAACAATAATAATCAATTCGAAAAACTACAACCAACACCGACAACAACAACCTATCATCGGCAACAACTAACGACAACAACAACAACCTACAATCGCCAACAAGAACAACCTACAATCCGATACAACAACAACATCTATAATCGACTTACCCCAACAACACAAATTACAACAATCGACAACAACTACCCCAACAACAATTACAACAATCGACAACAACTACCCCTACAACAACTACCCCTAAAAGAACAACAACAACAACGATAACAACGATAACAACAATCGCTCCGTCATTGCGCAAATTTCATTGCTCGAATTCACTTCATTTGCCACGAGCCGAACTCGAATTCGAACTCGAGACCGAACTCCCGAACTCGAGCCTGAACTCAAAACGACTCCGGTCGTTCAGGACCTCGTCGTCCCGATGGGAGGTGGTCGCGAGGCGTGGGCGTGGCGGGGGGTCGGTGGGGGTGGCGCAGGTCGACACGCAACGCCGCCATGCAAGTTAGAAAATGGCGTCGCATCGAGCCCGGGGCCAAACCTCGCCATGGTTACGCCACGGGTCGAGGGCGACGCGGCGGGCGGTCGTTTGTTGTGCCACACGCCCCCGTGGCAAGGGGGGCGGGACACTGAGGGCGGAGTGAAACGAGTTGCGGAATTTACTGAACGCATCCGAAAATATAACAAACATTTTTGCTTGTTTTCAAAAATGTTTGCTTGTTTTCAAACATTTTTACTTTTTCTTAACATTTATTTATTAAAACATTTAGTTTTTTCAAACACATATTTTTTATTTTTCAATCATTTCCTTTTATAAAATTTCATTTCATCATGCATTGATTTGTATAAATTTTTTATTAAAATCTCCCCTTCTTCTCTTTACAGGTGAGTAAAATTCTGCATTCCATCACATGTTCGTCAAATGAAAGAATTCCCTAAATTTCTCTCCAACTCAATGGATGGTAAGAGTAGAATTTTTTTGAAAATATTCCCCGAACAAATACGTGGAAATAAATTGAAAATATTTATTCGATTGATAAACAAAATCTCAATTAATCAAAGAGGCGTGCAAAATGGGAAATTGAAATATTTGAACTGTATCAACAAATTCTCCTGATGGGAAATTTCACGAACATTCTTCATCCGCAGTGTTTTATTGCTGGAGCCAGAGAATATATCAAATTTCCATCCTTTTGTACTTGAGACAAGCTCATGAAAACTTCTCGATGATCGCTATTAAAGTCAATAAATTGTTGGTAACAACTTTATTTCCACACACACACATGGACACGCGGTGCAAGAGAGAAAGGAGAACGATGTTAGAGAGAGAGAGAGAGAGGCTGAGGGAAATGAGGGAAAATTATTGCAATTTAAGACAGGAGAATGGATTCTATTAGGCAACAACAACAATGGAGGGTCACCGCGAAGAAATGTGAGGAAACGAGAGGCAGTGGGGAAGGGGGATGGAGAGAGAGAGGGTGAGAAGAAGTGAGAGGGAACGAGGAAGAGAGCAGCACACGATCGCAGCATAAATAATTCACCTTTGATTGCGGCCACGAATAAATTTCGTTCTAATTCGGGCGAAACACGAACGCGATCGCGACGCCACACGACGCCCCCCGCGCTGCGCAGTCGGAGTCAACGTCGTAGTCGTCGTCTCCCCTCTCTTCGTTTTTGTCCTCTTTGGTCGTCGATCTTCGGTCGGCGGCGCTCCTTCGTTTGTTCGTTCGTTCGCTCGCTCACTCGGCACGACATTCATGCGCAGATGAGGAGGATGACGACGACGAGGAGTCTTCGGCTGGGTCGTCGGCCATCGGGCGTCGGGTGTTGGGGGCGACTGCGACCGCGATGTGATGCGTTCGTGCGATCGTGTCGCGCGGTCGGTCGGTCGCGATTGGCGCTGCAGCGAATCCCATAAATGCACGTCATGTGACCCAGAGGCTGCGCAGGAATGCATTAACCACAGAGAAAAAACAACAATACCAACAACTACAACAACAAAAACAGCAACCACCACAACAACAACTCTCCTCAACTATGATGCTGAAAAAGCCACGAAGATGCGATGAGGCTGGGGAAGAGCAAAAGGAGAGAAACCATCACAGAATCAAAAATTGCGAAATTATTTTTTAGCCACGCTGCGCATACGCAGCTGTGTTTATGTCCACCGTCTGCGTGATCTCCCATAAGCATCTGGGTCTGCTGGTGTGTGTGTCTGCATTTGTTTGTGTGTTTGTGGGGAAATTTTCCCATAGGCACGGGCTCGTGGACGGACGGCCAACGATCGCTGCTCGAATGGCAGAGAAATATCGCCCGGCGACCTGAAAATAATCGTCAACAAATCGCAAAATTATAAAGTTCAATGAAGGCAGCGGTCGCCAACATTTTCCCCCCCCCGGTGGGACAAGTTTTTCTGGACTTCCTAAGAAATTCTACAATATTTTAGTCCTCCTACGTAATCGCTTTAAACTAAAATTGTTTTGAATTCAGTAACAAACTCAAATTATTTATTAAATATTCCAAAAAATATTTTTTTTAATAAAATATTTATTTGCCAAAAAAAAATATTTTAAAAAAATGTTGCAAGCAAAAATATAAATTGTGTAAAGGAATTTTAATGAGAAAACAATGTATTTAATAAAATTTTGGAGACAGGGAAATTTCTTTCCTCAGTTATCTTTTTAATTACTTTATCTAAATTTAATTAATTAATACTAATTAATACTACAAAAATTATTTCCATGCGACATCAAAAATATCTCATTTTGGAGAACATTTTTTTGGATCATAGACCATTATAAAAATCCTTTATTAGAATTAAATTAATTTGTCTGAGAATTTTTCATTATTAAAAATTTAAGACTCGCTGCCGTGAAAATTTTCTAGAAAAAAATCTCACTAGAGCTTCACTTGAGTTCAGTTCACGGTGCTGATTTTGTTGGCGGTTGTCTTCTTCATGCTCTTGTTGTTATTGTTGTTATTTTTGTTGTTTTTCTTGTTCGCACTTGACCGTTGGCGCTGCACACAGTCGGAATCTCGTGGTCAGCAGACGACGCTGTCTGTCTGTCTGGCTGTCTGACGGAGTCGTGGTCAGGAACTTCAGTCGACGTCGTTGCTTCTCATATAATTTTTCTATCTTCCATTTTGTGTTGTTGTTGATCTCATTGTTGTTGTTATTTTTGGTCTCATTGCTGTTGGTCTCATTGTTGTTGTTGTTATTGTTGTGTACAACAAAGAGAAGAAAAAACCACGCCACGCACGCTTTTGCAACAAACGCAATAATCACGATTTTTACCAACGAAAATCTTGCAACAGTTGTGTGTCGTCGTCAACGCAGCATCACCAAGAGCGATGGCAACAACAACAACAATAACAACAACAATAACAATGACAATAACAACAACAATAACAAGAACAAGCGACATTAACGATCAGCAGATCCCAGCAGCAATCGCAGCGGTTGCAACAATTTCATTTGCGCTCCAGCCAGGATGATGTTGTCATTGGTATCGGCAGCGAGAATCACGACTTTGTCGTCTGCGTTCATCGAGTACCATCGAGTTGCAACAACAACACCAATAATAACAACGACAACAAATACAACAAAAGGTGCGAGCAATTGTTTGGGATTTGTTTCCACAAACATTTCAAAACAATTTCATCGACAAACCCATCGAATGCCCCTCAATGGGTGCCAAACTAAATCTGCAGACATCGAGTTTGAAAATGTTTCAGGTTTCTATATTTTTTGAAAATCTCTCACTCTCTAATTAATTAATTTGTGGTAATTTTTGAAAATATTCTCTTTGAATAACATAATATTCCAAAAATAAGGCTTGATCAGAACTTCCGCAAGTGATTTTTTGTATTATTTTTGAATCGCAAAAATTGTCTCACGTGACTTTGAAACCCGGAGAAGAAAAAAGGATTGAGTGAATTATTTTTCCCATGGCACCACAATGTAGACGAAAACCTTCGCTTTGTGGGTCGCGAACGGTGTGGCAACGCTGCGGCTGCGTTTCGAATTTCCACCACCACGGCGAACTGTGGACGAGCGAATCTTGTGCCCGCAAGAGAGTAATGGACAAAAAAAATATATAGTATATATAGAATATAATTCAGAAACGCAACATGAACGCCTTCGCATGAAAATCACTAAAGCAACAATAACAATCTCTATAACAACAACAATTTTTACAACAACATGATCCACGACCAACGCGGTATGAAGTAATAAAATAAGAAAAATCATAGCAAAGGACGTGACTTGAGGAAATGTTATGAAAAATCCAGAGGCGCAGAGGCCGACTGCGATGGCGCAGCAAGTGCACCAGTAATAACAACAACAACAACAAATATTACAACAACAACTATAATAACTACAACAATTATTACAACAACAATAACAATAAAAAAAATAGCCAAAGGAACAACAACTTTTCATGGTAGTAGAACAACAACAAAAAAAAACTCATAAGAAAAGAGATCGCAACTCAACTCAAACCACCTCCTCACGTTTTCGGTGCAATTGAAGAGCTGCACCTTCGTCCCCCACTCCCCCACTCCCCCTCACCTCATCATCATCATCATCATCATCTTCACCCCATCCGCCAACTCATTCCGTCTCTTTCTATCGCATCCGATCCCCCCCGAGTTCGAGTTCGGTTCGGTTCGGTGCACGCAGAGCACGCATTTTCAGCGTGAAATGCGATTTTGCGCTGAAGGAATTTTTCGTCGACTGTCGAAACTCCGGGATGCCCCAACGGACCCGGAGGGCGATGGTGGGGAGGGGGGTGACGAAGGCGGTCGAGTGACTGCCCGACGCCCCGCCGCGCCGCGTTGCGCCCCGCCCCTCATTCGTTCGGCACGCCACGCCCCTCCCCGCAGCGCAACTAGATACGTAACGCACGCTCACGCAAATCACGCATCTTCCTCGCGAACTCGAGCGAGGCGACGGCGGCGTCGTCGTGGGTTGTTGCTGCTATTGTTGTTGCCCCCACCATATGTTGTTGTTGCCCCTCACCACCGAGGCCAAGGAAAATTGCGGAAAAAATTAGAAAAGGCCGCCGCAGTCGCCACAGCTTCGGAGCAGGCGCGGCTCCCCGGGGTCAGACGAGGTGAGCTGGAGATGCGCGCTCGTCGCCATCGACTGCGTCGGAGGCCGGCCGGGGTGGGGCCGAGACGAGGGTTGGGCGGCTGCTCGGGGCTCTAATTGCGGCTGAACCCTGGTCAAATTGCACCGGGGTTAGGTTTGGTTTGGTTTGGTTTGGTTCGGCCGCGGCTTCGTTTGGGTCTGGAGCTCCTCGGAGGCTTCGATTTTTATGATCTACCTCAATGGTCTGATTCTCTTGGTTGGTTGAGGGAAGGTTGAGGGAAAAAAATAAATGTTCCTTTGATTCTCAAATTTGGAGAGTTTTGTAAACTTTTTTTTTTATTTCTAATGATTTTTAAATTTTAAAATATTGTATGATAAAATTGTATTTCTAAACATTTTTTAAGATTTTTCGAAAGTTTTAATCTAAAGATGGCTTTCTATGATTTTTGGATTTGAAAAATTTTCAAGTTTTGGATTTGTATTTTTTTGTAATTTTTTTTTCTTCTTTTATTTTTAATGGATTTGTTTTGTCGATTCTTTCTATTGAGATTAAGATTATAAAAGTTATAAATTAAAAAAAAAATAAAAATTACAGTCAAAGGCTTTTAAGGCCTGAAATGATGGTAGAGTAAAATAAAATATTTATAAATATAAATGTAAACTGACATTCTAATTAAATGTGAAATTCATCGAGCCGGATGGATAAAACTCCAACAACGAAAAGAATTAATGAGAATGGTTTGATCCAAAGTGCATTTTTTTTGTAGCCGATGAAAAATTTCCGTGCGTGACTTGATGATCATTTGCTGTTATTGTTGTTATATCCTTCGTGTTTTTATAATAATAATATTGTTATTATTTTTATTGTTGTTGATGTTGTTATTATTATTGTTGTTTTGGTTGGACTTTCCTGCAGACAAGACAATTAGCACAAAAAGTCAAAAAATTAACAACAAGAATAAAAACAATATTTTCCGCAGCGCGTGTGTGGAATCCATTTGAGTCGAAGATGTTGTTGGAAAATTATTATTTATTTTAATTTTTTTTTCATTATAACTTAATTATTACATAGAAGAATCCATCTCGCTCACTCTCTCTCTCTCTCTCTTTCGTTCACTCTCTCTCTTTCATTCACTCTCGCTATCTCTCTGTGTGTGCGTGCGTGTATAGTGAACCATTTGCCGCCCATTTAAGTTAAAAAGTCCGTCTTCGCGGTGCCTAAAATTTCATTTACGTTGTCTGCCATTGTCCGTTCTGGTGTCTGGCCGTCTGTCTGTCTGCCTGTCTGTCTGTCGACCTATCTGTCCGTCCCTCCGTCTGTCCGTCCATCCCTCCGTCTGTCCCTCCCTCCGTTTGTGGTGGACGCACATTCCGCACTCCGCTTAAATAGTTGCAATTTTTCTTTTCCTTATAATTACGCCCGGTTTCGTTCGTCGACGGAGGGGGGCGAGGTTGAAGCGGAGCGGAAAACTTCCCGTCCGAAGTCGTCGGTCGCCTCTCGTCGTCGTCTGCTGCGGCTTCTTCTAAATGCAATAAATTATTCATAAATTCAGTCTATGAATTAATCATAAATTCGTATTGAATATGACGAAACCAAGCCAACAATAAAACCAACATCAACAATAACAACAACAACAATAATACCAACAAAAATAATAACAATAACAACATCAACAAAACTTCCAACAATTGAGTGGCAAAAGAAGAAATCACGAACAACAATAACAACAATGTTGGTGGTAGTTGGAGAGCAAAAAAAAAACCAAAAACGGATGAACGATAAACGGACAAAAGAAAGAAACGAAAGCTCAGAAGGCAATCATTCAAAACGTCATCAATGCGATTAAGCAATCAAAAGACTTGACCACACCGAGGATCAACAACAACAACAATAACAATGGGGTACAATGGCATATTAACAACAACAACAACTACTACTACAACACAGCATCATCGCCATCGTCATCATCGGGGAAGCCTTCTCCATATGGTAGGCGCAGCTCCACAGAACAAAAAAAAACAGCTTTAAAACAATACCAACGAGAGGAGGAAGGAAAACAGAACAAAGCAAAACAAAGCAAGAAGGAAGGAAGCTAGCGAGAGGAAGGAAACGAGAGGAAGGAAGGAAGGAATTCAAACGAAGGATCACAGCTCAATTGGACAGAATCGTTGGAGGTTGAAGGTTGAAGGGAACAGAGACGAAAGGAATGGAGTGGAATGGAGTGGAGTGGACCACCAGGAATGCAGCCGTCGAACAGTTGGCACTTTAGGCCACAAGCACAGGAACAAGCCAATATCAACAATAACTGACAGAGATATAGAGAGCGAGAAAGATAGGGAGGAAGAGGTATAGAGAGAGTGAGAGAGACAGAGAGAGTGAGATAAAGAGTGTGAGATAAAGAGATAGAGGAATAAAAACAGGGATTGAGAAGAGGAAAAAATAGTCCGAGAATCGTTTTGTATCGAAGTGGAATCCTGAGGAATGCACGCGATGCGGTGGAGGAAGAGGGGGTGGGGAGTGGAGAAGGAGGAGAAGGACAAGAAGGTGATGGAAAAAGAGGAGAAGAAGAAGGAGGAAGCGGGATTCTCCGAACGGGAGCTGACGAAACAATGATGAAGAGGCACAGAAAAACCAAAGGAATGGCATGGGAGAAGATGGAAAAAGGATGCAGCTGGAGCAAAAACCAAGTGACGAGAGAGATTAAAAAAAAGTAAGTGAGAAAATGGAGTGAGGAAGAAGTAGTAATCCTAATGTTATGTGAGAAAGAAGAAGTGAAAAAAGGAGTGAGAAATGAATAAGGAGAAAAAATTAGTGAGAACAAAGTAGTGTAGCAAAAAAGCTGAAGTGAGAAAAAGTAGGAGGCTGACAGGGATCAACAGGATAATGGGGTTCATGAGGATAATGGAGAGGAATTGATGGAGAAGGACTGAAAACACGAGAGGCCAATGTCGATGGGATGTTGATAACCTATTAACGTGTTAATTTTGACAAACTACAACGAGAAGAGAACACGAAGGAAAGAAACAGATAAAAAAAATAACAACAACATTGAAAACACAAACACTGAAAAAACATCAACAAAAAGAATCTACATTGAAAATAACAAAAGAATCCTCGTGAAAAAAAAACCATCACAAAAAAACTATCGCCGAAAAAATTCTCAAACTCATTGCGATTCAGCCAATGGGCGATGGAAGGGCGACAACAACAACAACAACTATAACAACAATAACAACATCAACAATAACACCAACAACTATAACAACATCAATAAAAACTACGGAGTCTGCGAGTGCAAAAACTTGGCCTAAATCGAGAGCAAACGTGGTCCGAATTTTTGGCTCCGGGCGAAGGTCGGCCTGAGCCGTAGTTTGCGGTCGTCTGGGGATCCGTCGTCGTCGTCGCCGTCATCGTCATCGCCAGCAGCATCCGGACCAGATGCTTGTGGGCAGGAAGTGAATTGTGGCTGCCGTCGTCGTCGTTGTTATAATTGATCAGAGCATCGGAAACGGGAGCCTCCAAACATTTGGAGGGATGGAGAGGGAGCAAATTGTCTGAGGAGGAAAGTTTTGTGGACTCGATGACGGAGGTGGCGGAGAAGAGAAGATGGGGAGAGGTCGAGGTCGAGGTGTGTGAGAGAAACGGGTTCTGGATTCAGATTTGAATAAATTTATCGCGAGGTGAAGGCGCGAGGATCTCTCACCATGGGAGGTTTGTTTCATGATGTTTGAGGTGTGTTTGTGTAATCGTACACATTGACGGCAGGTTACGTAATGCTGTATTGACAACAACAACAATCGAAGAAACTAACAAGAATAGCAACAACAATAACAATAACAACAACATTCATCGACAGATCGTAGTCGCAAATTTTCAAACGCAAATCTCACATCGGCATCAAACATGATGCAAGCGATGATAGAAGCAACAACAATGGTGGACAGTCAGCCGTCACAACAGCAGCTTCTTCAGACAACGGCAGCAGCAACAGCAGCAACAACAAAAACAACACCTGCTACTCATCAATAACAGCAACAACAAAATATGCGGCATCCAGCACAAGAGGCGACGACGACGACGACGGCATCAGCTAAAAAAAATAACAATAACAGAGAATAACAACAACAATGAAGGTGGTAGCCGCATCATGATGACAATGACAAGAACAACAACAACAATAGTGACAACAACAATAATAAAAGTGACAACAACAATAATAAAAGTGACAACAACAACAACCACATCAAGTAGAAAGAAATGCCGTTTATCACGCGTTGCTGTCAACGTGTCAGTTTTGCTTAAAAACCCATTGATGAAGGCTGCAATCGCAACCGCATTGCAGTGGACACTGGTATAGCAATAACAACAACAAAAACAACAACGTCTAAAATAACAACAAAAACAACAACAAACAACCACAACAACAACAATAGCAACAACAGCCGACAACAACGTCAGCATCAACAACCGACAACAACGTCAGTATCAACAACATTTTCCCCCCCACCGGAGACAACAGTTGCTCGAACGCACACGCAGTCGTCGTCGTCGTCATCGTTCTCGTCATCGTTGTCGTCATCGTTCTCGTCATTGTTGTCGTCATCGTTCTCGTCATCGTTGTCGTCATCGTTGTCGTCATCCATCTCGTCCTCGTTGTCGTCATCGTTCTCGTCATCGTTGTCGTCATCCATCTCGTCCTCGTTGTCGTCATTGTTGTCGTCATCGTTGTCCTCATCGTCGTCTCCGCTCGCGACAATCACGCTAATGACTGCCTTATGATTGGTGGTGGTCGCCGGTGGATGACGACGACGACGGAAGGGTCAAGACGTCGTTGGGCGATCGAGAAGGGCGGGCGGGAAGGTTGAGCTGTTCGACGTGGTCCATGGCGACTGCCGGACGACGGAGGCAGATGCAGGTGCGTTCGTTCAGTTTTATTGGCGACGACTTGTGTTTTGTCACATTTTTATCGGAGGCAACGGGGCCGCGAGCCTGAGCATATGCGTGCAGCGCATATTTGGAGTTATTGACGTGTTGACGATCGTTCGAATGGTTTTGTTGTTATTGGTTATTCGATGTTCTTCTTGTTGTTGGCAGGATCGCGTGCCGTTGTTGCAATAATGCGCCGATTGCAAGCGATGAGGAGTCAATGAGGAAGAAGTCAACGATGGAGAAGACAACGATGGGGAGACAACGAGGATGCAGACAACGACGAAGAAGACACAGTGGGAGAAGACACAGAGGGAGAAGACACAGAGGGAGAAGACACAGAGGGAGAAGACACAGAGGGAGAAGACACAGAGGGAGAAGACACAGAGGGAGAAAACACAGAGGGAGAAGACACAGAGGGAGAAGACACAGAGGGAGAAGACACAGAGGGAGAAGACACATAGAAAAAAGACATGGAGGAAGAGGACAAGAAGGAAAGGAAGACTACGCCTTGGAAGAAGACAACAAGGAAGAAGGCATCGACGAAGAAGACGCCGCCGCCGACGATGATGGGGAATCACGGGAGCCTCCGCGGCAGCGACACCTGTCCAGATGATGAGCATGTGTCGGACCCCCGTGCGACAGATCGCCTGACATGTCTTCTATCTTGGCTTCGACTGGGTTGTTGGACGGGGTGAAGGTGGCGGAGTGTTCACTGATGCCGCGTCTTCGCGAATGCCGCGCGGTGACAACTTGTGTCAAATTAACAGACATGTGGTTGATCAATTGCAACAGTGGAACTAATTAGTGGACAGCGAGGATGGTGCTGGTGATGATTGTGATGGGCGCGATGTGTTTGTTGTTGAGGTGTTTTTTTTATTGTTGCGATGATAAAATGTTCCCGTTTCCGTTTTTCCTCAATTGGATCTTCTGAATTGAACCTTCTTCTGACCACATTCATATTTCATTCTCTTAATCTATATTTCTTTCCATTTATATTTTCTCCATCGATCTTTCTCTCTAAATATCTTTCTAACCTCTTTCTAATCTCTCTAAATATATTTCTCTGTATCTATTATTCTATATTATTTTTTCTTCTATTATTATTATTTTATTATTTTCTCTATTATTTTTATTTTCAATGTATCCTCTTCTTCTCTTCGTTTTATTTATTTTTTCTTTTCATTCATTAATTTTTTCTTCTTTCTCTTTCGTTCCTTCTGCTTGTTCTTCTTGCTATTCTCTCTCTCTCTCTCTCTCTCTCCCTCTCGCTTCCATCGTCCACCTCTCAATTCCTTGCATTTAAATATGAATGCATTATGTGTGGGCGGCGGATTTTTCTTTTATTCTGCGAATTTTTCATTAGTTGTTGTTATTATTGTAGGTTGTTGTAATTTCCATTACATGCCACAGAACATGAAAATGCATGTCGTTGTGAACATGTGATAAAAATCTACTGCATGTGGTACAAACAGATCTGATAATAACAACAACAACAACAACCACAACAACAACAACAGTAACAACAAAAAACAATCATAACAACTGCAAGAGGACAACAGTAAAAGCAATAACAAAATCAGCCGAAGCGAAATCCAAAAACGTGAACGTAAAATGCGTGCCTTATGGGTTTGAGTTGGGGTTGTTGTTGTTGTTGTTATTGTTGTTGTTGTTGCTATTGTTGTTGTTGTTTTTATTGCTTTTATTGTTATGTTTCGTGTGCCGCAAGAGGTCGCTGTTGGGCGCACGCCTCCTGCCAAAACAATTGACAACTGCGACAATTGTTCCCTCTCCTTGTTCTCTCCGCCTGTCTCCTTCTCATTCTCTATCTATTTCTTTTGCTCTCTCTGTCCCTCTCTCTATCTCTCTCTCTCTCTCACATCGTGCCTTTTCACTTCTCATGCCACCCACGTGACGTCGTCGTCGCCTGGGAGCCGCTGCGGTGTTTGACGGATCTCTCGAATCGGGCTGCGTCGCGAATGCCGATCGCTGCAGGTTCCCACTGAGATTCGCGCCGCTCTGTCTCCCTCTGATTCCTGCTTCCCTCTCACTTTGTCGTCGCCTCTCAGTCTCGATCTCTGCCTCTCTGTCTCCCCCTCTCTATCTCCCCCTTAGCCACCATTTCAACTTCCCTTCTCAATCTTCCTCCATCTTCTCCTTCGCCTTTAGTCCTCCGACTCCTGTCGTCGTCGTCGCTCTGCAGGCCACTCTCTTTTGACAGTTAATATGTCAATTTAGATCGATCGATCGGTCGTTCTCTCTCTCTCTCTCACTCACTCACTCCTACAACATTCCGTTCGACTCTTTCTATCGCTCTCGGTTTTCGATCTCCCGTCGTTAACGTCGACTGATCCTCGCTGCGTTTCATATGCAATGGAGTATGGGGGAAGTGGATCCCCCTTGGCGTTCTCTCCTTCTCCCTCTCCTCCTCCCTCTCCTCCTCCCTCTCCTCCTCCCTCTCTTTCTGCCTCTCCTTCTCCTTCTTCGCATCTCCCTCCCACAATCGACGATGACTGCGTCCCACGCAGCGGTGGGCAAAAAATCGCTGCATCCTTCGTCGGTCGTTCGGTCGCCTGCAGCGCCTCCCCCTCGTTTTCCTCCCACTCCAACGGCTCCTTCACCACATTTCCTCTTCTTCTCGCCTTTTTTTCGCCTCTTTTTCGCCTCTTTCTCTCTACTATTGCTCTCTCTCCCTTTTTACTCCTGCTCTCCTTCTCGTTCTACTTCTCTTAACGAGAATTCGTCGCAGTGGAGAGGTTTCGTGAGCGTTGTTGTTGTTGTTGTTAGTGGGCTTTGTTGTTATTATTGTATATTGTTGTTGGATATTGTTGTTGGATATTGTTGTTTGATGTTGTTGTTAGATTTTGCTGTTGTTGCTTTTGTTTTTGTTGGGTATTGTTGTTTTTGTTGGATTCACGATGATTGAATGGCGATATAAATTCGCAGTAATTACCGAACCGCATTGTAAATTTTAATAAATAATAATAAGCAGTGTACACAAGCAACAACAACAACAAAGTACTCCTTCAACAAAAACAATATTAACAAAAAAAACTACAACAATATACAAACGACTACCATATAAAACCATACTATTAACAAAAACAAGAAAAGCGTAGTATAGTTGTTGTTGTTGTTGTTGCTGCGAGTTCCTGTCGCCGTTGTGTCATGTTTTTTTAATTTAATAACGAGAACAACAACAACAACAACGACCACAACTACAAGTATAACTACTCTAATAACAATAACAATAACAACAACAACGTAAAATCCACTGATTGACAATGTTTGATAAACAATAACAACAACCACAAAACAACGGAAAACCTAATTCAACAACCAACTATAACAAGAGAAACATTTTCAACAATAACAACAATAACAAAATCAACAACAAGTTGCAAACAATTACAACAACATCTACCTAACAATTTCGAGCAACGAGCACCAACAACAACAAGCTCCAACAACGAGAACCAACAAATCCACGCCTCCCCCGAGCTGACGTTGATTTGATATGGATTACAGCAATAGCAGGAAAAACAACAGCAACAGCAATAACAACTACAAGAAAAACAATAACAACACAACTACAACACCAACAACAACAACAACAACCTCGACCACAGCAAGAAATTAAACAATCGCTTTTGTCCACGATTTAACAAAGATCCATGAATTTCAAAAACTATTTCAATGAGGAAGGGATGGGAGACGACAAGAGGAGGAGGAAGAGAAAATCTGGATGAAGAGGGAGAGAGAGAGAGAGATACTGTATAGAGTGAAAGAAGGAGAACACGATGATAAGAGAGAAACCACAATTAGAGGAAACACTCGCAGAAATGTTTCGGAAATGCTTCTGTGGTTGCCTCAAAAGTCGGCATCGTTTTGAAGTGAAAATCAGCTAAAAAATAAAAGTTGAAGCTTTTCCATTTCTTGAGCTTCAGTTACCACCACATTGGTAGGGAAAGAGTTCGTTTTCTTCTGTTCTCCCAACTCTCTCGTCTCTCACTTCATTTTATTAGCAGACTCCAAACCTTGGATGGAAACATCTAGACGTTGACAGACCGCAGTTTTTTCGAAACTCAGATCATTAACGGAAACGTAGAAAACTTATACTGGTCCATAAACTAAAGGACGCATCTCGATCTCTTCATTTGTGTCTCTCAATATCTTTTTCTCTATCTCCTTCTCTCCCCCTCGTTCTCTTCATCTCTTCCTTCTCGATTGCTTGCTCCGTATTGGTCTTTGAATGAGAAGACGGCGATATCTCGTTTTAGTGGACTCAAGTTCGAATCATTTCGGTCACATCGGTTGACTTCCATGCGATCTTCTTCTATACATATAACTATTTATTTATTTTTCATGTCATTCTCTCTATCACCCTCACATATTCTCACTTCCACTAACTCTCATGCCCATGTTAAGACCAGGAATAAAATTGCTCAATAACGTGGAGGGAATCGTTCAATAGTTTTGTGTCCTCATCCTCTCCGTCCTGTCGTTGGATTTAACCAACTAAATGCTGGCAAAACAAGAAAAAAACAATGACAACAAGAACGATTACCTAGTAACAACAACAATTTCCCAACAATAACAAGAAGAAGAGATCCCAACAACAGCAACGAACGAACGACTTTTCCGTCGCCGACATCAACCAACAGTCATCATAACAAGGCTTGCATCAATTTGCCTACAAGACCAACAACAAACAGCCACCATTCAACAACAACTAGCTACAACAACAACATAAGGATGGCAATGCAAATTAACGGCGCATCGCGGTCTCCTTGCGATCGAAACGAAATGGAACGGAATCTCGTCCATGGGACGAATCTCAGGGTTCTCCTCAGAACCAATAACGATCACCTTCTTCTACTACTTCTTCTTCTCCTCCTCTTCTTCCTCCTTCTCCTCTTCTTCCTCCTTCTCCTCCTCATCTTTTTCACCTTCTCTTGCGTCTCCTTCACCTCCTACCATTCTCATTCCTTTCATTTAATGTTCACCTCGACACGTCGTTGCCTCGATTTTCCCATCGGAAAAGCTGCGAAAGATCTTTAACTCGAGACCGACTCCGTTGGTGATGGTGACGACGAGGACGACGAGGGAACCACGAGATCGGCCTGATCTTGGTTTTGACTCCGGCCTCGTGGTGGGCTCTGACTTTGTTGTTGGCCATCGCTGTCTTCGTCTTGGGTTTTAGTTTTGGTCGTGGTCTGGTTCCTGATTCTGGTCGCGTCCTGTGCGTTTGAGCAAATTGCGTCAATATTTTATTCACTCGCTCGTTTCTCTATCTCCCCCTCTCTCTCTCTCTCTGTTCTACATCTTTTTCTATCTCACTCTTTTTGTATATCCCGCTTTTTCTATCTCCCTCTTTAAACCACTTATTTTTCTTGTTCATTCCCAATCTATCAGCCTTTTGGGAAAAAGAAGCGAATCTCATCTTCCCAAAAGAGACATCGTTGTTGTCGTTGTCGCTGTCCTCGGCCTCAGCGACGGCGGCTTTGCCATGTTTCGTTTCGTCACACCTCTCTCTGTCTCTCTCTTGGTTTCGGGCAGGTCGGATCGAGCCGTGGACAATCAATCAGGAAACGTTCCGCCATTCATCAGGGGCGCGGACGACGCGATCCTTTCATGTGGATCCGCGAAGAGCGAAGAGTTGTAAAGTAATTTGTTGTGATTACTTGTGACGTAAAGCGATCTTAAGCGGTTCACGAGAGCGGGCCGGGGAGAGAGCGAAAGGAACAAATTGAAGCTAGATGGGATCGTCAGGGCGGGGAGAGAGAGGAGGAAATGATTTACTTTGGTTGTTAGTGCGGATATCTCCACGCGCATAGATAACGGCTTGAGAGCCTTGAGAGGATTTTTCGGCAAGAATTCTCAATTCTGTCACTTGCCCTGACAGAACGGGTTCAAGCGGTTCAAGATAGCGAGATAGACGTCTGTGGAAAACTAGGAGAGAAAGACTTGTCAAATAATTGTAACAGATGGAGACAAATGGGGGCGGAAATGGTTCGAGTTTGAGGAAATGCGTTCCAATTTAGAGGAAATGAGTTGGATTTTGTGGAAATGCGTTGAAGTTTGTGGAAATGAGTTTCAATCGATGTAGAAGTTCCAATGAAAGTCCATCCATCCTCGCTTCTTGTCCCCACGTCATTTGCACATGATCAATTGTTTCATTAGTCGGTTGGAGGCTCGACATCACCTGGAAATCTCAGCCTCAACTCAGCATCTGCATTTCATCGACATCGCCATCAAATCGCAATGACAAAGCATCGCCTCGCATTAACGCATTCGCCTAGAGGGAGCTTGAGAGAGAAAGGCAGACAACCAGAGACAGAGGGAAAGGAAGAGCGAGAGAGAGGGAAATGAAGAGGGAAGGAGATAGAGAGAGAGAGGGATAGAGATGGAGCATCGTCAAGCAAATGCCCTTTGGCCAAAAACTGTCGCAGGCCATCAATTGCGGATTCTGAGCGGTTTCGTTCTGGTTCCCGGTTGACCGTGGGCTCCTAGCGAGTCTAGTGATGGTAGTTGTTGTTGCCATTATTGTTGTTGTTATTATTATTCCTCCTTGTGGTCGTTGCACAGAAACTGATTGTGAGTAATTGAGTGACAATTAAGTTGTTTTTTGCCACATCGCCGCCGTCATCGTCCTCATCGTGATCGTCATCGTCATAGTCTGTGGCTGCTGCTGCCATCCTTCTCTCGCCTATACGCTGTCTCATTCGCACTCTATCGCTGTGTCTTTTCCTGTCTCTTTCTCTGTCTCCCTCTGTCGTGTGACTTTGTAACGTGCGTCTGCGCACTAATGAATTATTGCCGAGTTCACAACTCTATTACGCCGACACCCCGACCGCTGCCCTCTGGTCGTTGGGGCGGCCGCATCAACAACGCATGTGTGGAGGCCATGCATCGCTTTCTCTCTTTCTTTTTCTCGTTCCTTTTCTCTTTCTCTTTCTCACCACTCTGCCTCATTCCCCGTTCTTCTCCGCTTGTCCACGGCTTCGGCAATTCGTCATTTTTCTCTCGCCGTCTCGAGCGAGCGCGACTTCATCATAATCGGGACGTCTGTTGTCCGTCCGTCCGTCTTTACATCTGCTCGT
>CM029564.1:13952303-13992118 GCA_017309665.1 Coelopa frigida | reverse complement strand
TATGAAAATTTCGCTGGCTCACTGTGGTCACAGTTTTGATCGGATCTGGACAAACTACCCCGCAAATGAAAGAAGAAGAGTCCTTCCTTCGTTTAAGCCAAGCACCAGCTCACTACGACCTCTGAGAAGGATTTTATGACAGATTTCGACCTGAAAACTTTAATCGCGTTTTCCAGCTAAACGGAAGCTCTAATCGAAAATCTAACGTTATCCAGGAGTCACTCAAAAATTTTGAATTTTTTAATTTTGAAATTTTTTATGAAAATTTCGCTGGCTCACTGTGGCCACAGTTTTGATCGGATCTGGACAAACTACCCCGCAAATGAAAGAAGAAGAGTCCTTCCTTCGTTTAAGCCAAGCACCAGCTCACTACGACCTCTGAGAAGGATTTTATGACAGATTTCGTCCTGAAAACTTTAATCGCGTTTTCCAGCTAAACGGAAGCTCTAATCGAAAATCTAACGTTATCCAGGAGTCACTCAAAAATTTTGAAATTTTTAATTTTGAAATTGTTTATGAAAATTTTGCTGGCTCACTGTGGCCACAGTTTTGATCGGATCTGGACAAACTACCCCGCAAATGAAAGAAGAAGAGTCCTTCCTTCGTTTAAGCCAAGCACCAGCTCTCTACGACCTCTGAGAAGGATTTTATGACAGATTTCGTCCTGAAAACTTTAATCGCGTTTTCCAGCTAAACGGAAGCTCTAATCGAAAATCTAACGTTATCCAGGAGTCACTCAAAAATTTCAAATTTTTCAATTTTGGAATTTTTTATGAAAATTTTGCTGGCTCACTGTGGCCACAGTTTTGATCGGATCTGGACAAACTACCCCGCAAATGAAAGAAGAAGAGTCCTTCCTTCGTTTAAGCCAAGCACCAGCTCTCTACGACCTCTGAGAAGGATTTTATGACAGATTTCGTCCTGAAAACTTTAATCGCGTTTTCCAGCTAAACGGAAGCTCTAATCGAAAATCTAACGTTATCCAGGAGTCACTCAAAAATTTCAAATTTTTAATTTTGGAATTTTTTATGAAAATTTTGCTGGCTCACTGTGGCCACAGTTTTGATCGGATCTGGACAAACTACCCCGCAAATGAAAGAAGAAGAGTCCTTCCTTCGTTTAAGCCAAGCACCAGCTCTCTACGACCTCTGAGAAGGATTTTATGACAGATTTCGTCCTGAAAACTTTAATCGCGTTTTCCAGCTAAACGGAAGCTCTAATCGAAAATCTAACGTTATCCAGGAGTCACTCAAAAATTTCAAATTTTTAATTTTGGAATTTTTTATGAAAATTTTGCTGGCTCACTGTGGCCACAGTTTTGATCGGATCTGGACAAACTACCCCGCAAATGAAAGAAGAAGAGTCCTTCCTTCGTTTAAGCCAAGCACCAGCTCTCTACGACCTCTGAGAAGGATTTTATGACAGATTTCGTCCTGAAAACTTTAATCGCGTTTTCCAGCTAAACGGAAGCTCTAATCGAAAATCTAACGTTATCCAGGAGTCACTCAAAAATTTCAAATTTTTCAATTTTGGAATTTTTTATGAAAATTTTGCTGGCTCACTGTGGCCACAGTTTTGATCGGATCTGGACAAACTACCCCGCAAATGAAAGAAGAAGAGTCCTTCCTTCGTTTAAGCCAAGCACCAGCTCTCTACGACCTCTGAGAAGGATTTTATGACAGATTTCGTACCTGAAAACTTTAATCGCGTTTTCCAGCTAAACGGAAGCTCTAATCGAAAATCTAACGTTATCCAGGAGTCACTCAAAAATTTCAAATTTTTAATTTTGGAATTTTTTATGAAAATTTTGCTGGCTCACTGTGGCCACAGTTTTGATCGGATCTGGACAAACTACCCCGCAAATGAAAGAAGAAGAGTCCTTCCTTCGTTTAAGCCAAGCACCAGCTCTCTACGACCTCTGAGAAGGATTTTATGACAGATTTCGTCCTGAAAACTTTAATCGCGTTTTCCAGCTAAACGGAAGCTCTAATCGAAAATCTAACGTTATCCAGGAGTCACTCAAAAATTTCAAATTTTTCAATTTTGGAATTTTTTATGAAAATTTTGCTGGCTCACTGTGGCCACAGTTTTGATCGGATCTGGACAAACTACCCCGCAAATGAAAGAAGAAGAGTCCTTCCTTCGTTTAAGCCAAGCACCAGCTCTCTACGACCTCTGAGAAGGATTTTATGACAGATTTCGTCCTGAAAACTTTAATCGCGTTTTCCAGCTAAACGGAAGCTCTAATCGAAAATCTAACGTTATCCAGGAGTCACTCAAAAATTTCAAATTTTTTAATTTTGGAATTTTTTATGAAAATTTTGCTGGCTCACTGTGGCCACAGTTTTGATCGGATCTGGACAAACTACCCCGCAAATGAAAGAAGAAGAGTCCTTCCTTCGTTTAAGCCAAGCACCAGCTCTCTACGACCTCTGAGAAGGATTTTATGACAGATTTCGTCCTGAAAACTTTAATCGCGTTTTCCAGCTAAACGGAAGCTCTAATCGAAAATCTAACGTTATCCAGGAGTCACTCAAAAATTTTGAATTTTTAATTTTGGAATTTTTTATGAAAATTTTGCTGGCTCACTGTGGCCACAGTTTTGATCGGATCTGGACAAACTACCCCGCAAATGAAAGAAGAAGAGTCCTTCCTTCGTTTAAGCCAAGCACCAGCTCTCTACGACCTCTGAGAAGGATTTTATGACAGATTTCGTCCTGAAAACTTTAATCGCGTTTTCCAGCTAAACGGAAGCTCTAATCGAAAATCTAACGTTATCCAGGAGTCACTCAAAAATTTCAAATTTTTCAATTTTGGAATTTTTTATGAAAATTTTGCTGGCTCACTGTGGCCACAGTTTTGATCGGATCTGGACAAACTACCCCGCAAATGAAAGAAGAAGAGTCCTTCCTTCGTTTAAGCCAAGCACCAGCTCTCTACGACCTCTGAGAAGGGTTTTATGACAGATTTCGACCTGAAAACTTTAATCGCGTTTTCCAGCTAAACGGAAGCTCTAATCGAAAATCTAACGTTATCCAGGAGTCACTCAAAAATTTCAAATTTTTTCAATTTTGGAATTTTTTATGAAAATTTCGCTGGCTCACTGTGGCCACAGTTTTTTTCGGATCTGGACAAACTACCCCGCAAATGAAATGACCTCTGAGAAGGATTTTATGACAGATTTCGTCCTGAAAACTTTAATCGCGTTTTCCAGTTTTCAGAGTAAAACATTAAACTTTGGATCTTGTCAAGTGATAATTAATTACCAGATTTTTTTTGTATATTTTCTCGTAAATCTAAGTTTACTGATTTCTTGCTGCGGATACATATATGAATCCTCAACCTCTTAAATGACGAATAACATTTGCAATGAACCAGTTCTTCGAATAATACAAATGATCATTATCGTTGTCTATAAATTGAAGTCTTCCGCTGTCAAGCATGCTCTTCAGTCCCAATTTGTCCTGCAAGATCGACAGTAATGAAAATATATAAAAATATATTGTGCTTGAGAAGATTCCTACCTTAAGGTAAATGTCGCTGTCATGCAATGGTAAAATAATTTTGTCCTGCCCCGGGGCATAGAATTCAAACCACTGCGAAGCTGCCGGTTCAATAATGCTGTCCTTTCGGAATTTAATCATGACAAATCTGAAAAACATGGGGACAACCTATAAAATCATGTGACCTACGACAGGTTCTCGCGGTACGAACCTCTGGAGTTTCCCAAGGTTCAGGCCATACTCCGGTCTGTCCCCGCGCTCGTTGTTAATATCGGCCAAAAAGGAACCCGAATCCCTGTACACGTCGTCATGTATGGGATCGTGCCAATAACTGGCTGCCACGAAGTCCTTCTGTGCATATCTGTGTGGGAGGAGAATTAGTATCCATCCATGCCAGACCAATTTCATGTGCCCTTTGGGAATACACACTTCCTGTAGGCTGCAAAATTCAAGGCCATCCTCAGAAACTCACACGTCAACCAGTTCCTTGCCGGGCATTTGGGAACCCCGAAGATGCCTTGATGCGGCGCGCCCAAGGTCATCAGTACACGCATCGGGGGATCGGGACAACGTTGAGCTACGGCGCGCCTGGAAGGGGATCAATGTAATCAATGTACACCAAATACTGATCCATGGGTGACCTACAGAAATAAGCCGCCTTGCGAGAAGCCCACGGCATTGTAACCATTGGCCAAATTCGGATCGGAGCGGATCTGAGCGCACGCCTCACGCACCTGTAATTGTTATTGTCATTATTCTCCCTCCTGGCCGTGTGGTAATCGAGAAGAACCCGCCTGCTCGTCCGGATGCATGAAGAAGCCGTTGAAGTAATCCGCTTTAAAGTCTGGTCCAATACTCAATGACTTCACGTACACATTTCCGAGGACTTCGGTGATAAGACTTCGTGCAGCATCGGTGGTGCCTCCCAACGCTGACGAGCAGCAGGTGTCTCCTGCAAGTGGATTGTTTCGGTGAACATGTGGATTAAGATGATAGTTTTGGTGCCAACCCATTCCATGCCAAAGAACCACTGGCCTGTGCCGGATCTCGGAGTCGAATCCACTGGCGAGTTCTCCATGTATCACAAGTAATACGATGAGAAAGCTCCGACTTTCAGTTTTGCGCAACATTATTCAAATTCGTGCGGACTCCGACTGAGAATGTTTTCGTTCCTATAACCTTGGAGTTATCAATTGATGAATGCTGAAATTTCTTGGTGTCATCGACCCAGGGTAAATACTAAACAATCGGGCCCGTGAAGGAGGTTTCCCAAAGACTCAATATAATAAACAAGTGTTTAGAGGAATATATGTATGTATGATTTATTATCAATCTCGTCTATTGCATACAATTGCGAATATTTACAATCTACCAGGCTAAGCAGAATATATATATGTATATGCATGGGATTATCACTCAAAGGTGGAACGTGTTCAGTGTACGCCATTGGAAGCGGGAATTTGCTGATGTTGGTGCTGTTTGCTGGGGCTCGAGAAATCGAGGCATGAGCCAGAGGTCAGATCGATCTCCTCCGAATCGGAGCCGTCGGAACCGTCGTCATCCGAACCATTTGCCAAAGCGTCCGCCATGGAACGCGGATCGGTCAGCCCAGCCATGTCCATCGGCTGGCGCAAGGTGTTCTCCTGACTGCTGCCGTTCTGCTGCTTGTACAGCTTCAGCTCCGTGTAGGTTTTCCCACAACTATTCACGGCCTGCTGTTCATCCTGGGCCGGGTGGACTCCTCGGTCCAAGGACGAGCTCTGTTGAAACGCCGGGTGCATCATGGTGAACTGCGAGCTTGCTGTGGGTCCCGCCTCGTTGTCCCCTGCAGTCGGCAATTGATCGTGCTTGGAGTTCTCGTTCGACAGATTCTCCGGCGTCTGGTCAGCAAGAGTGGAAGGCGCTCCATTAGTTGATCCATCTGAACCGCCTGCATCCGTATTTGCGATTTCCTATGAAATGAAATTTTCTCATTACGTTTGTATTTTTCTGCCCCGTCTGTTGTTGCTACCTCCTACTATTACGGGTGGTGTCCCCAAGCCCAGGCAGCGCATTCGCCAGGCGTCTTGGAGCAGCTGCAGACGCGCCTGTTTTCGCCATTTGGCGCGACGGTTTTGGAACCAGACCTAAAGTTGACCAAGAAAACACGGCATTTAATTAATAAATTTGATTGCCTTTCTAGCATTACGAAAGTTGTTTCTTTAGGGAAATTTACTTAATCCGTCCAGATCTTTTAATAAATTTTTCGGTATATTCAATAAAAAGGCGATAGTCTTTGAAGAACAAAGCAAGCCTTGGTTTTAGGGTTTGTAAAGTTTTGTATAAATTAATGTAATGTTTTGTAATAATGAAAAAACCTGAAGTTTCTTCCCAACCCTTGGTGGTCATAAATAAAAATATATGTGTTTTGGATACCCGAACCGGGAGTTTGCTTATCTCGTGTTACTAGCAATTAGTTACTGAACTACGGCTCTACATTCTCTACTCCACACTCTCTCTTGAGGTATATAAAAACTAAAATTCATGAGAACATAAATAATATAGGTTATCTCTATTTTAATCTCTATTTCCATTCATGTTATATGAATCATTGAGAGGAAAAATTATTATCTTTAGCATCGCAGAAGCACCCTACACCAGATGAATTTACAAAACGCAGTTAGACTATATCGAAATAGAAAAGTAATGGTTTACTTATATGTAAATTATATTCGATTACATAATTAGAAAGCGTGGTTTATAACCGATTTATTTTGGCACGAGGATTTTGTGAATATCGATCTTGTGTAGTATATAGAAAAAATAACCGACTTAATTAAATGCAATGTACACTCATCCATCGGATTTCCTGAATTGAAATTTCGCTTTGTATGAGAGGAAGCGTGTCTCTTGACCGATTTTGACCAATATAATTGAAAAATATGAAATTTTTAATTCCAATCTTTGAAGTCCAAGAACAAATTTCTAGAGACATACACATATACAAACGGATAATACAAATTACGATGATCCTTATACCAATGGTTGAGAATATATTGAGAATATTTCGATCAGGAAGAGTTGTTAGTAACTTAGATTTCACACACAAATGTTATGTTTTTTAAACATTTTGATTCCCACAATTATTTAGTTTTAAGACTTTGCAAACACACGTTTCATTAAAGAAAATAGATTTGTGTTGATTAAGTTCGCACCTGGACTCGTGCCTCGCTGAGGCTGATGCGGAGGGCGACCTCCTCGCGTAGGAACACGTCGGGGTAGTGTGTCTTCTGGAAGAGCGCCTCCAGCTCCTGCAACTGCTGGGGAGTGAACGTGGTGCGGTTGCGGCGTTGTCGACGACGCCCGAACATGTACTCGGTCAGGAGATCACCGGGCAGAGGCGACAGAAATGGACCAGCCATTTTCCACTTCTTCTCCCGTCAACTAGCGCGAATTATGAACTTATTTGAGGATTATCCTTGTAATGTCTTCCACTTAAGGATCCACACGGCAACGCGTTCGAACGGCAACTGTTGACTCGGATAACGAACTAGTCCTTTATATTTCGCGCGCGTCAAACACTACTCCTCTTGTAGTCCTTTCGTTCATGCGGAATTCGCGACTCGAAAGGACAATGAATGGTCCTCACCGAGGATGGAACTTCAAATACCCGCCATCGAGCACAGTCGCAGCTTCCGCTCCTGTGGATGCACCGTGGCTGCCACGAAGTCCTTCTGTGCATATCTGTGTGGGAGGAGAATTAGTATCCATCCATGCCAGACCAATTTCATGTGCCCTTTGGGAATACACACTTCCTGTAGGCTGCAAAATTCAAGGCCATCCTCAGAAACTCACACGTCAACCAGTTCCTTGCCGGGCATTTGGGAACCCCGAAGATGCCCTGATGCGGCGCGCCCAAGGTCACCAGTACACGCAGCGGGGGATCGGGACAACGTTGAGCTACGGCGCGCCTGGAAGGGGATCAATGTAATCAATGTACACCAAATACTGATCCATGGGTGACCTACAGAAATAAGCCGCCTTGCGAGAAGCCCACGGCATTGTAACCATTGGCCAAATTCGGATCGGAGCGGATCTGAGCGCACGCCTCACGCACCTGTAATTGTTATTGTCATTATTCTCCCTCCTGGCCGTGTGGTAATCGAGAAGAACCCGCCTGCTCGTCCGGATGCATGAAGAAGCCGTTGAAGTAATCCGCTTTAAAGTCTGGTCCAATACTCAATGACTTCACGTACACATTTCCGAGGACTTCGGTGATAAGACTTCGTGCAGCATCGGTGGTGCCTCCCAACGCTGACGAGCAGCAGGTGTCTCCTGCAAGTGGATTGTTTCGGTGAACATGTGGATTAAGATGATAGTTTTGGTGCCAACCCATTCCATGCCAAAGAACCACTGGCCTGTGCCGGATCTCGGAGTCGAATCCACTGGCGAGTTCTCCATGTATCACAAGTAATACGATGAGAAAGCTCCGACTTTCAGTTTTGCGCAACATTATTCAAATTCGTGCGGACTCCGACTGAGAATGTTTTCGTTCCTATAACCTTGGAGTTATCAATTGATGAATGCTGAAATTTCTTGGTGTCATCGACCCAGGGTAAATACTAAACAATCGGGCCCGTGAAGGAGGTTTCCCAAAGACTCAATATAATAAACAAGTGTTTAGAGGAATATATGTATGTATGATTTATTATCAATCTCGTCTATTGCATACAATTGCGAATATTTACAATCTACCAGGCTAAGCAGAATATATATATGTATATGCATGGGATTATCACTCAAAGGTGGAACGTGTTCAGTGTACGCCATTGGAAGCGGGAATTTGCTGATGTTGGTGCTGTTTGCTGGGGCTCGAGAAATCGAGGCATGAGCCAGAGGTCAGATCGATCTCCTCCGAATCGGAGCCGTCGGAACCGTCGTCATCCGAACCATTTGCCAAAGCGTCCGCCATGGAACGCGGATCGGTCAGCCCAGCCATGTCCATCGGCTGGCGCAAGGTGTTCTCCTGACTGCTGCCGTTCTGCTGCTTGTACAGCTTCAGCTCCGTGTAGGTTTTCCCACAACTATTCACGGCCTGCTGTTCATCCTGGGCCGGGTGGACTCCTCGGTCCAAGGACGAGCTCTGTTGAAACGCCGGGTGCATCATGGTGAACTGCGAGCTTGCTGTGGGTCCCGCCTCGTTGTCCCCTGCAGTCGGCAATTGATCGTGCTTGGAGTTCTCGTTCGACAGATTCTCCGGCGTCTGGTCAGCAAGAGTGGAAGGCGCTCCATTAGTTGATCCATCTGAACCGCCTGCATCCGTCATGCGATTTCCTATGAAATGAAATTTTCTCATTACGTTTGCATTTTTCTGCCCCGTCTGTTGTTGCTACCTCCTACTATTACGGGTGGTGTCCCCAAGCCCAGGCAGCGCATTCGCCAGGCGTCTTGGAGCAGCTGCAGACGCGCCTGTTTTCGCCATTTGGCGCGACGGTTTTGGAACCAGACCTAAAGTTGACCAAGAAAACACGGCATTTAATTAATAAATTTGATTGCCTTTCTAGCATTACGAAAGTTGTTTCTTTAGGGAAATTTACTTAATCCGTCCAGATCTTTTAATAAATTTTTCGGTATATTCAATAAAAAGGCGATAGTCTTTGAAGAACAAAGCAAGCCTTGGTTTTAGGGTTTGTAAAGTTTTGTATAAATTAATGTAATGTTTTGTAATAATGAAAAAACCAGAAGTTTCTTCCCAACCCTTGGTGGTCATAAATAAAAATATATGTGTTTTGGATACCCGAACCGGGAGTTTGCTTATCTCGTGTTACTAGCAATTAGTTACTGAACTACGGCTCTACATTCTCTACTCCACACTCTCTCTTGAGGTATATAAAAACTAAAATTCATGAGAACATAAATAATATAGGTTATCTCTATTTTAATCTCTATTTCCATTCATGTTATATGAATCATTGAGAGGAAAAATTATTATCTTTAGCATCGCAGAAGCACCCTACACCAGATGAATTTACAAAACGCAGTTAGACTATATCGAAATAAAAACGTAACGGTTTACTTATATGTAAATTATATTCGATTATATAATCAGAAAGCGTGGTTTATAACCGATTTATTTTGGCACGATTTTTGTGAATATCGATCTTGTGTAGTATATAGAAAAAATAACAGACTTAATTAAATGCAATGTACACTCATCATGCATTACATCCATCGGATTTCCTGAATTGAAATTTCGCTTTGTATGAGAGGAAGCGTGTCTCTTGACCGATTTTGACCAATATAATTGAAAAATATGAAATTTTTAATTCCAATCTTTGAAGTCCAAGAACAAATTTCTAGAGACATACACATATACAAACGGATAATACAAATTACGATGATCCTTATACCAATGGTTGAGAATATATTGAGAATATTTCGATCAGGAAGAGTTGTTAGTAACTTAGATTTCACACACAAATGTTATGTTTTTTAAACATTTTGATTCCCACAATTATTTAGTTTTAAGACTTTGCAAACACACGTTTCATTAAAGAAAATAGATTTGTGTTGATTAAGTTCGCACCTGGACTCGTGCCTCGCTGAGGCTGATGCGGAGGGCGACCTCCTCGCGTAGGAACACGTCGGGGTAGTGTGTCTTCTGGAAGAGCGCTTCCAGCTCCTGCAATTGCTGGGGAGTGAACGTGGTGCGGTTGCGGCGTTGTCGACGACGCCCGAACATGTACTCGGTCAGGAGATCACCGGGCAGAGGCGACAGAAATGGACCAGCCATTTTCCACTTCTTCTCCCGTCAACTAGCGCGAATTATGAACTTATTTGAGGATTATCCTTGTAATGTCTTCCACTTAAGGATCCACACGGCAACGCGTTCGAACGGCAACTGTTGACTCGGATAACGAACTAGTCCTTTATATTTCGCGCGCGCCAAACACTAATCCTCTTGTAGTCCTTTCGTTCATGCGGAATTCGCGACTCGAAAGGACAATGAATGGTCCTCACCGAGGATGGAACTTCAAATACCCGCCATCGAGCACAGTCGCAGCTTCGGCTCCTGTGGATGCACCGTGATTTGGCTCGGGATCTCGTTTCTGTTGCTCATTTTTACACTTCTCACAGGACTCTACTCTGCTCTCAGTGCACCGTGTCTCTCTCGTTTTTTATTTACGCTCTGTCCCATGTTTGCTCTCACTTGTGGCAAGTGATTTGTTGCTGTTCGTGGTCCTCTCATATGCCAAGCACTTTATTCTCTCAAGGTATTCACAAATCATAATTTGTTTATAATTTCCCACCACGTTGTCGGAGAGAACAAAAACAGATATAAGAGAGAGAGTAGAGAGACAACTCAGGAACAGACCATTGGTGTGATATTTCGGGCCCTTCTCCCTAAAATTTCTACAGGATTATGGTATTTACTCGTTCGATCGCGATTTTGACGTTCCTTTTTTCGTATTAATATAAGTTGTAGCATAATGTGAATTATTCAAAAATAAAGTATTTAGTTTATATTTTAAATGTTAATTGCAAAAGTCGGACCTTCATTGTGGGCTCAACTGGGCCGACTCTGGCTTCTCTCAGCGAGGCTTGAGAGCGCGCCACCAACCCTTCTTGTCCTGAAACAATTTCCCTACATCGCATTAAAACATAAACACTGGCAGCAGCGAATGGGCGAAGGATTCGACGGCAAGAGGATGGCGAAGGCGACGATGACGCCGAGGAGGCCGTGTGACGACTGCGTTTATTGTGTTCTCGTTTTACCTCGTTAAATTACGGCCACATGAGCACAACGGCCTCCTCGTGCGCCCCGGGTGGCTGCAGGTGGGTGGCGATCAACGGGCGGGTGCCCGGAAGGCGGAGGTTGTTGTCAACCACCGGGGTGCTCGCTGCAGACTCTCGTGGCTGGTGCTGCTGCTGCTCGGTGTAGTTCAACAGATTTGAGCAGCAACAATGGGTTCGTTTCCTCTCGTGCTGTTGTTGACATTGTTGTTGTTATAAGCGATTGTCATTCTTCTTGTTGTTCTTGTTTCTGAAACGTCATTGTGCGATAAACAAATGAAGGGATGTAATTTTCTCATTTGCACGTTTTGTTCCACAGTCTTCGTCATCGCCGACGACAGCGACGACATCATCGTGGTTGCTGCAGAGATTCTTCTTCTTGTTGTTGTTGTTCCCCCCCAGTTGGGTTTCACCCTCTCCTCCCGCTCCCAGTTCCACGCGAATGAAGGTAAACGCGTCTCTTGTTGGTGGGCGCTTCGTCGTGGTTGGGGGCAGCGCTTGCGCTAAAATTATATTTATTTATTATTGCAGCAGCAACAGCTACAGCAGCGACAGCCACAGCAACAATGCCAACAATAACAACAACGACAGGACGTCGTCTGGGCGGAGCGGACGCACTCTCGACGGAAGCCAATCATAAGCGAGAGAGAGTTCGGGACGAGTCGCTGTTTCATTAAAATTATGAATATTGTTTCAGCTGCTGCCATTGTTTCGCTCTCTGCCACCCCACGCGTTGGTGGTGGTGATGGTGCACCGTTGTTGTTGTTGTTGTGCGGGAGATTCTCCATTTTTAATTTTGTAATCTCATGACGTATGGCGATGTGGGTGTTGAACAGGTCGCCCGACTGTAGTGAGAGTGAGAGAGAGATGTGTTGGGTGTTGTTTCTACTTTTGTGTTTCCCTCTGACGCAGCCATCAAATGCGAAACAATGCGAATGAAAACTCATTAGGAGCGCTCATGCCTTCCTTTTTTCCTCTCGATATCTCTCTCTCAGTCTCTCTTTGGCTTTGATCGTCCGTCTGTCAGGTTGTTAGGCGGCAGGTGCTGAGCGCATCCTCTGCATAGAAATTGCAATATTCAGCAACTTATCTGCTTTGCACCTCCGGGTCCCTTGGCGCTGCAGCCAATGAAGGATTTAATTAGGCGCACGTTCTGGAATGGGATCCTCTGTTTTCATAAGGATACCCAGTATTATTATTCGCTTGTAAAAGATACGACTGCGATTTCAATAACATTAAATCACGATTCTTCCTTCGCATATAGGACCCTGATGCTAACTAGCTGTCTTTTAGATCCAATCAATTTCTATTATTTTTCAAATTTCATTTCAAATGATAATGATTCACGAATGAAATTCCTAAAAAAAATATTGAAAAAACGTTTTTAAAATTAATAGAAAATTGATTATAAAAATAAAAATCAACATTTGATTTCATAAAAACAAATCGATAAAATATTAGTTAAAATTTGATCGAAATAACGCAAAATACTCGATAAGAAATTGATCAGAAAAATGTTCATACAAAAAAGTTGGTTTTATTGTAAAATCAAATGTCCCTGGAATATATCGAACTGAGTCCACAAGAGTTCATAAAATAACTACTAATCTGTCGAGTTTATTTTCTGAAAAACGAGCCGTATTTTTCCATTCTTGAGGCACACGAATATAACTACTCACGAACAGTTACATTAAAAACGCTCTAGATTGAAAATAATACAGCTCTTGAGTACGTTTTCCCATACGGAAATTTGGTATAAATCTATTATTTTATACAGAATTGGTAAAAATTGTTCATCCTTATTTTCTCGACGATATTTCCCTCACGGGCGCTCTTCTGCCAACCTCTCGGAAGTGGCTCCTTATAGCTTATAGTCTCGTAGCTCTCTCCCACCGAGTGAATGAAAGAAGTGAACGATGCTTCCGGACAACGGCGCCTGGAATTGGAACCACCAGCAGCGGTCCTTTTCGCCTGTCACCGCGACGAATACGAGTCGTGACATAAAAAAAAAAAGAAGCGCAATAAAGGGAACCGAATAAACGAGAAACAAACCCAGCGTCGGCCGACAATCAGCGTTACGGCGAAATTAAAATTTTTAATTATTATTTGTTAACAAAGGCGTAAAATGCATTGCGCCTTGTCGAGGGCGGACGGCCGAGGAGGGTTGGGCGTCGGTAGCCCACCGGAGAACGACGAAATGAGAATGACAGCGCGAAAAGAGTGATATAACAACAAAACAGAATTTTCATCACAATGGCGTGATCGAAGAGGGAGTGGAAAACAACGAGGGAGAGGTAAACAGAATGAAAGAAACGAGACGGAGGCTGGTGATGCGATAGAAGGCCGAATCCACCTGATTTGTGATGGCGAGTCGATTCGATTTCCAAGGCTATAATTATGCTCTTGGTTACAAATTTGAATTCCTTTTGCGGTCGACGGAAATGCTTCAAGGATAGAAAGCTGTGGGAAGCTTTCATTTCCTTCACTTGGGGCCGTGTTTTAATTACCATAATTAAGCCTTCTCGCAGCATAATCATATCTGCATTTAAACCGTGCCAAAGGAGGTGGGGGGGAGAGAGTGGAAAAATCTGAGATGCATTAAGGTAATTAATTTTCGCCAGGATTTTTATGGCATTACGACACCTGCCGCCCACCGCCCACTCCAGGCCATGAGTTAATGAGTTTGCACTAAAAAGCGTGAAAGAGCCGGTGACGAGCGGGTGGGAGCGAGAGCGATGCAGTGCGGGAGAGGGTTGGATGCAAAATATAACTCATAATACTAATTGCATAGACACAATGTCATTCTGCTCGAATAAAATGAGAACCGGGTGAAGCAACGTGGACTCGCTGCACCGTGGTTAATACAGAGGGCAGCGCGGACGGAGGGGGCGGGTGACGGCAGGGGGCGGCAACTGCCTCGTGGTTGCACGGCATCTGGCTGCAGGTGTGGAGGCGAGGGGTCCGGGAAAAGGGAATTCATGCAGCATCCAGCAATAGGCTAAATACAAAAGAAAATGAGATGAAAAAAAGTAATTAAAAACAGCAAAAAAATTAACAGCACCATCACCAGCAACAACAACAACAACAACCAAAACAACAAGAACAACACAATAACGAAAATAAGAATGCATAACAACAACATCGTCGCTTATAAAACATTCAGTTGATTGTAAGAGAGGGAGAAGGAAAATGGGAACAAAATTAAAAACACAACAAAATAATGGACAACAACAACAACAATAACACAACAACATTTAATATGGTACCTTCCAAGGGAGCGCTAATTTCGCCACGTTGAATCCGACGGGAGAATAACGAGAGATCCGGCAACGCCCTCTACAATGATCCACATAAGAGGTTCTCGGATCCAAAAGGAAAGGAGGATTTCGAATTTTGACGATTTACTCTAAGAAAGTATATTAGAAATATGTCAGAAACTTTGTGTTAACAATGTTATTTTTTAACCATCCATTTAAGTACAAATGCCATTATTTAATAATGACATTTGTAACATATCATTATTTAATAAAAACCGTATTCAAACTTCCGTTAGAAATCCCGTTCAATTTAAAAATTACGAAAACCTAACAGCCCACTGTACCATCCGGTTACTCTGCGCTCTGCTCCCATTCCATCCACCATATTTCATTACGGCTGTCAGTCGGCCGCAACTCACGAGTAATGTCACCAAATTGAAATATATATTATAATTAAACCTTGTGATGGAATGGCACCGCCTCGAGCAACGCCCTTTAGCGTGTGACAAGATGATGTATAATTTTCTCGCGGAGTCATTTCATTGAACTCATATGTCGGACACTCTGAACCCACATGTACCGTACGTGACGTGGACGAAAAGGAACGAGTAATCACTATTGAGTAATATTTGAAACTGTCTTCAAGGACTATATGGCATAACTAATGCAGTAAAGGGTACTGGATGATATTCATTATTATGGGTAATCGATTTGAAACAATGAAAAATGGACCCCAGCGATATGGGTGGATTTATTACCCAATAGAAATAACGATCCTCTTCGCTAATATAGTTATCTCCCGATCCGGGTATCGGCTACTCAAATCGAACACTGCTCCAGCTTCTGTGTCGAGCTCTCATCGCCACTGGTGGGTTTGTCCCATGTTGCGAATAAAACTCGCTGATGATTATTTCATTTCATTTTGCTCGGAAAACAAAACGAACAAAGAATGGAACCATTGTCATGAAGTTTCCTTATGATTTCCCAGCATAAAATCTGAGGCTGCCGGCTACGGCGTAATGCGATGGTGGAGGAGGAGATGGAAATCGGGAGGTGTGGCGGGCGCCGGCAGAAGACAGTCAGTCAGTCAAGCAGTCTGCGCCAACGTAATCACCATAACAAATGAAATCCTCCACGTCGACGTCTCCTGTCGCCATCGTCCTCAGCCTCATCCTCATCGTTGTTGTCTTGTCTTGCTCGTGCTCGTCCTCGCCACTGTTGTTGTAGTTGTTCGTGATGCCAACGTTGATCTTGTTGTTGTTGTTATTGTAATTGTGGGTGTTGTTCTTCCTGTAGTGAACGTCCTTTACATTGTTATTGTTATGATTTTTGCCTTTATGCAATGTTTTGATTAATTTTTGCAACAATTCTCCACCGCCGCCACCACCTCGACTAACACCCGTCTCCGTCCGTGACCGAGGAGGGAGGAGGCGGAGGTGTTCACCAGCTCTAGTCAGAGTCGTTGCAAGCCCTGGACCACAGCGGGTCGGCACGAGGCAGAAGTCTCCATTTGGCGCTTGTTGAGAATGGCTTCGAATCTAGTTTGTATTGCGTTTGTGAGATGTTTATTATTTTGCATCACCAACACCCACAGACATTTGTGTTGTGCTGGCTCCACGTTGAGGAAATTTATATTCGATATTTACCATTGGAAATATCGCATGGTCAGAACTCGTTGGATTGCTATGTTGGGATGGGATGATGTACACAGAAAACACTCATTGCGTATTATGATAAAACATATTATTTATATATATATGTATTAATAGTATAAACAATTAATCAATGGTAGTAAAAAATCATTTATAGAACATCTGATAAAATCAACGAATGAAAGAAAAACAAACCTAGCACTCGATTCTCTCAGTGTGGAAAAGCAATAAAACAAATTGCAGTCTCAATAAATGAAAATGAAAATGCAATTGCATTTGACTGTTCGTTTATTAAATTTCCTTTTTATCCATTCAATGTGTATTCTATTCAATCAAATATTTTCATCAATCATTTTCAATTATGTTCACTTAACTCAGAGTATTTCATGCTTTTTAGAATAATTCGGAATTCAACTCGTTCTAAATTATTTGATTTACAATTTATTTGCAGATGAATGCACTTGTGATTCCCATAAAATTAATTTGAGGCTTAAGAATGATAATCGATAGATTAATTGTTTTCACAGAGATTCGAATATCTCTGCAAAACAAGTTGGAACTTTTCAAATACGACAAAACCATTTCACTAAGAAATTGTGCACGCGCGAATGTTTCTGAGTAAACTGGACTTCAATACATCCAAACTCTCGCATCTGTAGACGTTGTACCGATATGTTTTCCATTGAAGTTCGTTTTGCAAAAACCTATAATTAAGGGAAAGATCTGCATGTCCCACCTATGTATGTGATGAATTAACAAGAGTCATTCAAAAGGAAAACTTCATTCAACTTCGATTCAAATAAACAGAATCAAAATAAAACTTTTGTAATTTACGCTCCATTGCAATATTCGCCCTACACGCGGTATTAATAGCCCAGGAGAAGAGGAATCGAAAATGAATTTAATGAACAAATGAAGAAACAATTTGTTCACGGAGTGGATATCACTACTTGTTTTATTTATTTGTTTATTTTAAAAGAATATCAGAAGAATACTATGAAAGAGGAAAGGAATATCTGGATCATTAACAAGTCTTAGAGTGTCTACAGGATTCACCGTAACCATCTGATTTGTACATTGCATTGATTTAATCAGAAGTAACCGAAAAACAGAAAAAACACTCATGCATGCAACTCGTTCGATCTGCAGCAGCCGAAGCAGCAGAGAGGGCGGATGGAGCCCTCTGCGTCCTGGGATGACTGGGCCACGCCACCTGTGCACATCTGATCCCATTAACGACCGATTCCGCTATTTAATGCCTCAGAATCAGAATCGAAATCATCCACAATCCAGCAACAAATTCACTCGTTTATTTCAATACCATTCATTTATACGATTCTCTTATTTTTCCAATTCTTTTATTTTTCACATCCTGTTCTTGTTTGTGTCGTCGTGATATTCTATGGAAGTCACCCTCTGCCGGCGACGGACGGTGGAGATTTTTAATTCACTTGCAGTTGTTTTTATTGTTATCGCTGGTGTGTGGTTGTTGTATTTCTAAGCATTGTTGTCGAACATGGGGCACGGACTCGGCATGGTCATGGGCGGGAAACGGTAATGTGGACCGATGTTGTTTTGTGTTGACTTAATTCATTATGTGCGGAGTTCTTTTTGTCATGTTCTTTTATTTCCAGTTTAGTATATTGTTTTTTTTTTATATGCAAATTTCTATGCTCGTTTTCTGTGGGGCAGGGCCAAGTTCGCATTGAAGCAGTGAGGAACGGACGAAACTTATCTGATCTACAATTTAAAATTTCCATCACAGCCTATTTACGGTTACGGTTTCCGATCGATCATTGAGCGGCGTCCGACTAGCGATGATTTGTGGAGAAGAGTAGTATCAGGGGATCTAAGGTTGTGTGGGAACAAATGAATTGCTATATCAGAATAATTGGATATTGATGATATCATCACAAGTGATCATCATAAGTGATCTCAAATTACTATGGAAATATATTCAATGTAAATAGAGCGATCAATGAACATTTTTCCAATAAAAAAAATACTGAAACTGATATCTTTACGATAATTTCTAACATAAGAACCTCCTGAAAGATAGAAACATAGAATACAATTTCAGTCGATTAATAAAAACTTAAGATAATATTAAAATTCCTCGTCTAACTCTCTTATTAAACAGACGAAGAATTCTTAAAATTAATGCTCACTTGTCGTACTCGATTTTTCCCAGTGTTGTTGGAAAAAATGCTCCCAACCGAAGCTCATCAGACCCAATGGAGCCGATGGAGTAGTGAAACAACGGAGGCTCCCGGGGAGATCAGGGGGAATCAGTTTTCATTTCGTTATTATTTTAATCTTCCATTGTAATGCCGCTATTCTATTGAGAAAAATGCAATCAGCATGTGTGAAAGGCGTGGTAGCTGAAATTAATCATGTCTGTCGGTGTATGTGTTCGTGCGTATGTTCATGTGTATGCATAGAACCGGAGTGGGTGGCTGTGTATATGTGTGTGTGTGGACTCCATGCATTAATCCACATGCGATGGTCGCCAAACAATGGACTCAATGGACATAATTTATTTGAATTCGAACGGAATACAATAAGAATTACGAGTTCCTCTACTTGTTCTCTTGTGCATGAGTGTGATATTTTAATATTAAAATATTTTCATTTAAGACTGTTCCCTGAAGAGGGGAAATAGAGAGGAGTCTAGCTGGCGGCAGCGATTGCTGCTTCTTCTAGCGTCGATGAAACCGGTCTGATTTCTCTCCAAGATGCTCGAAGCACTTACAAACCTCAATCCGATGTAAATAAAATTCGCATAAATAAGAAGGAGTAACGTGCTAATAAAACCCATAACGAACGATCGGAGAAATTGGCGAATCAGCGAAAGTGGATACACAGTGCTCAAACCAATAGTAATTTGGTTACATTTTCTATGTTCTTTTTATTCATATTTGTAATCTTGTGTCAAAACTTTTGACTCAAAAGTGATCAATATTTATTATAACGATAATAATTTTCATTTCATATTTCAAATTTTTTGGATTTTTTTTTTAATAATAAAAATTGAGTTTTGTAACTCAAAATGTTGTAATTCATTGTTTTGTGAAGATTTTTTGCACTGTGGACGTTGTTGGAAAAATAAAATACACATGTAAATAATTCAGAAACCTCAGAAATATAATAATAAGAAACCATACAAACAGGTAGTAAATTTGTAATTAATAAATTGAATTTAGTTACAAAGTACTCATCCATCAAATTGATGTGTAATTGATAAGATACGGTTATTATCCATATGGAAGATGTTATGCGCAGTATAAAAAGCGACAGTTTCCACTCTGTAATATTATTGGTCCGAAAACTATTCATGTAAAATTTATTAACCCTTTACAAATCTATTATCAATGACCGATAGGTCTAATCACAACATTTCTTCAATCAAGACTCAATATCAGTTTAAAAAATTATATCTCTTGATCCAGATAATTTGATATATTGGTCTATCCGCCTTCCTTTCCTTCCATCTAACCAATTAGAAGCGCACTTAAATTGATTGATTTGTTCCAAAAATACATCTTCAGAGTTCACAATTTGCAGCAATTAATGTATGGCCGATAATCGGGTCTTTGGGACCATGCCATGGTAAATTTGCATGCGAATGGCGTGTGCGCCATACAACGATCGCCATATGCGCCTGATCTCACCAACAGCTATTTATTTTCGTTTCTCATAAACAACTATTGATGTTGTGGATAAAATAATTATTTATCACAACTTCGATTTCACTTTGTGTTTAATATGATCTAAAGGATCAGGTGGAATTATGTCTGTGATCCATCGGCGTATACTCAAATTAGTTTCCATAGAACTCAAAACGTTCCCTTCTCTCGCGCTGCTCGCTTCGTCGTGATCGTGTGTAGCGTGCTCCCCATAACAACACGATCGCGATCCGCTTCTGTCTCGAACAGTTTCAATTTTCACATCACATCCACGCGAACCACATGTACAAATGTGTGTAGTTATTAGTTTCTTACTTTCCTTTAGTATGCCCCACACCGCGGTGGATCGACCAGCGCCGGGCTTGCACATGGAGCACTGGAAGGCACACAAGTACACACAAACGCATTCGAACGTAGCAGGCGATCCGATATCGTTGTTATTGTTGTTGGCAGCGGCGGCATCGAGCCACAGTTGATGGTTACATATATAGTCAATATAGCACGGCTCTGATTCAATTCAGTTCAGTTGAATTTCGGTTGGAGTCGGTTCTGCAGGCGCACTCGATGTAAGTGAAGCACGTCGCCGAGAGGAAAAGTGTGCGCTGGAGTATTCGAACTGATTTGAATAGTCGTTGGGTCTACGAAATCAGTTTCGTGTTGGGGAACAAAATTAGTTGTTTATTTATTAAGTGAGAGAGAGAGAGTCAGGCAGTGAAAGTGAAACAGAGCCATCTCCCGAAAAACGATCGCGGTTGACCTTAGGCCAGAGGGTTTGTCAAGGTTCAAAAGGAAGATTCTATAGACTAGCGTCCGAATTTGGAGAACTCGGTTTTGATATGCTAAAGCATAAAGCCACAAGTTGGTTCAACTGGGAGCATAAACATTGATCGGCAATCGAAGTACTCACCTCTTATCGCTTCCCGCTGGGGATCAAAGAGCACATTCTAATTGCCGAGCATTTGCCTACTGCGCTTTAAGTACATGCTAATTCCTCGGTAGAGTGCGGCGAGACCCGAGTGGGGGATCTGAGCAGTGACTGCAGATACTGGGAAATTTTAATTAGCTTCGACAAAAATAGGCCAGCGTTGTTTTCGAACCAACCAAGAGCTCGCGTCGAATTCAGTCTCCGCCGAGTGTCCTTATCGCGAGGTCTGTCGTTTGGAAACGGTTGACTTTACATTCGCCCCCCTTCACTTGCAGTCTCGCTTCATCCGCTTTGGACTTCACCATGCATTGGTCGCGTCCACTCCTCGCCGCAGGCTTCCTGTTCCTGCTGATCCTGGGCTCTCCAGTTGCGACGAGGGGTGAAGATAGGTTTGTGCCACACCCCTAATCGCTCTCCTCTCACTAACGTCCACCTTCTTTCGATCGACAGCCCCCAGAAATGGATCTGCAGCGGGACGGATCTTTGTCTGATCGACTCGGCGCCGGACATGGGCGAAGCGGTCCGCTTCGAGAGCCAAAACGACTGCCGGCTGTCGTGCGGCAAATTCGGCGCCATCTGGCCGAAGCCGACGCAGGAGTGCAGCCTGGGCCAGGAGCGGGTGCGCTTCGACCCGTGGAAGATACGCTTCAACGTGGTCGCGCCCAGCCCGCAGACGACGCAGTTCGTGCGCGAAACCAACCGAGTGTTCGTCAGCAACATCCTCAAGGAGTGCATCCGCAACTGCTCGCTGCTCGACAGCAAGGACATCCTGGTGAAGACGACGGTCAACGCGAGCAACTTGGCCTTGGACCTGGCCACCGACGAGTCGTACAGACTGACCATCAGGACAACTGGTGAGTGCACAGTTGACTCGGATGGGCATCCTTCCTAATGGTGGCCTCTCCCCAGATATGGCCACATTCGTGGACATCAAGGCGACCACGGTTTACGGAGCGCGTCACGCCTTCGAGACGCTGACCAATCTGGTCACGGGCAGCAATGGGTGAGTCTCAGCCGTGGTCATCCCCATCGGGACATTATTTTAACTGGCCCCTGGTTTCAGACACGGCTTGCTGATGGTCAGCGTGGCCCGCATCGTCGACCGCCCCGTGTTCGCCCACCGCGGCCTCCTGCTGGACACCTCTCGCAACTACATCCCGCTGCGCTTCATTCGCAACACCCTGGACGCCATGGCGGCGTCCAAGCTGAACGTCTTCCACTGGCACGTGGTGGACACGCACAGCTTCCCGCTGGAGGTGCGACGCGTTCCCGAACTCCAACGGTGAGTCGCAGATTCTCGGGGTTTTCAACTCGAGACTGATTTCGCCATTCTAGGTTCGGAGCCTACTCCGCCGAGATGGTCTACTCGCGGACGGACACCCAGAACATCATCAGGTACGCGAAGGCGCGTGGCATTCGCGTCCTCATCGAAATCGACGGACCCTCGCACGCGGGCAACGGCTGGCAGTGGGGCCCCATGGCAGGGCTGGGCAACCTCGCCGTGTGCCTGAATAAATCTCCGTGGCGCTCGTACTGCGTGCAGCCGCCGTGTGGCCAACTCAATCCGCTGAACGACAACATGTACGCCGTGATGAAGGAAATCTACCAGGATCTCGCCGAGGTGATCCCGTCCGAGGAGACCATCCACATGGGCGGCGACGAGGTGCACATTCCCTGCTGGAATTCCACCGACGAGATCACGCGCGGCATGCGCGAACGCGGCTTGGATCGCAGCATGCCGAGTTTCTACAAGTTGTGGTCGGAGTTTCACCAGCGCAACCTGGACGCGTGGGATGATGTCATGCTGCACACGCCACATGCTCGCACCGCCGACAAACCAAAGTCGGTGATTGTGTGGTCCAGTCACCTCACAGACCCCGACATCATCGAGAACTATCTGCCCAAGGAGCGCTTCGTGATACAGACGTGGGTGGAGGCGAGTCTGCCACTGAACCGCGATCTGATGGCGAAGGGTTATCGCATCATCATATCGACCAAGGACGCATGGTATTTGGACCACGGCTTCTGGGGACGCACGCAGTACTACAACTGGCGGAAGGTCTATGATAATGCGATGGATCGCAAGCCCCAGGTGCTGGGCGGCGAAGTCTGCATGTGGAGTGAATATGTCGATCACAATTCATTGGGTGAGTTTCAAAGGGAGTGAATCTAAAAAGCTCTATACAAATCTATGTCTTCTCCTTCAGAGGCACGCGTTTGGCCACGAGCTGGCGCTGCGGCCGAACGTCTGTGGAGCGATCCGAAGACTTCGTCTACGTTGGCCCAGAGACGTTTCTATCGTTACCGCGACCGACTGATTGCCCGCGGAATCCAGCCGGACGCCGTGACGCCCAAGTGGTGCGTCCTCAACGAGGGCCAGTGTTTGTAGGCCACACAAATATAGTGGATAAATATATATACATATTTAGGTACTGACATAGCACATAGTAATTTAATTTAATTAAAACTAATTACATTCGGAATGAATAGAAAAGATTTTATTTGTATAAAATGCGCCATAACAAAGGACTTTTAATATACTTTTTGCAAAATAATGCCTCTCTTTTAAATCATGGACAATGATCAATTGATCGACTTATACAGATACGCTTTTTGCTTTATATACAAGAATAAAATAATACTTTGGCAGAATAAAATCTACCCTGGCATATAGTAGCCAAGCAGCAATGGGCACAAAATGGACTTAAAAATACTTTAGACGACTGAACTTACTTAATGTAACCTTGATCTATGGCATGTTTGAAGATATCAGCGATGCGTTTGCGTTTCTCCGCCTCTTTGAACGGCTTGATATTCCAGACATCAGTCAGGACTGTGTTCTCGACAATTTCATCCAAGTCGGCCACCTCGTCGTCTTCAATCAGTGACATGGGCAACGATTCAATACCCATTCCACAACCGAAACAGGCGAATTCTTTGAGCTCCTCAAGCAGAGCTTCCCAGGACAGGACGACGGATGGGTCGGCGCCCAAGTCAGCGATAAGATCGGTGGCGCTTTTGTGGTATTCCTTTGGAAAATTTAAAACAATTCTCAATTCGGTTTTTAGGATTAAGAGTATATAATGAATTTACCCTCAGTAGCTCCTCATAGTGCTTCTCGCGTAATTCCTGACTCGTGCAGGAGTAAATGAAGAATGATATGTCCAATGCCAAGGAGGCACAGCGGGCCAGTTGGAAGTCAATGATTTTAATGGCCTCCGGAGTCCCTTCCTTGGTGTACCGAGTCAGGAAGTTTGGCGTCCAGCAGTCGCCGTGTCCGAAAACGGACAGCTTACCTAGAGAAATTCGAATTTTAAAAGCGATACCAGACAATTCTCGATGAGTCCAACTTACTTTTACTAGACACCCATTTAATGAGGTTGTCGTAGAGTGTGGGCTGCATAAATTTGCAGGCCACCTCTTCATATTTGCTACCAGGGTAGGTTGTTCGAACGGCATCAGTGGCCACGTTACAGGCCAGTTTGAGGAAGTCCTGGTACCAGGCTCGATTCTGCTCTGCATAGTAGGTTTCCTGTAGCGAAATCGGGATATGAACAGACAGTGGTTCTTGCTTGAAACCTACATACTTCCAGGCTTTTGCCGGCCTGTTCAAAAGTTTCCGGCTCCAGAGCACGCATTGCCAACGTGATGCCATGGAAGCGTCCCAGCGTCCGCATTGTCAGCATACATTCCTCCAGGGTGATGTAGTCTTGCCTTCAAAGACATAAACACAGACATAAACTCACCAAGTAGACTTCATGATGAGAGAATCACCTGTTGGGCGATCCATAGCCGGAAAAAGAAACGTCTTCCAGTGCTATGAAGTCGTTCTCTCCATCACAAAGGGATGCGTAGCACTTGGGATATTCGGTGAATGGATTCTGGGGCTTGCGTCTGGATTGAAAAGCCTCCCAGGCCGGAATAACGCAGTTGTAGAAATTTATCTCGTTGCGGAAAAAATCCGTGGAGCGAAATAATTTACGGCGAGCCAGATTGTCTGGCATTGCTTTTACGATCAGATTTATCTCCAATTTGGAGCTGAAAAGAATAGAACTCGTTATAAAAATACATCATATAAATAAATAGTAAATAGTTGATTAGATGCACTCACCCATCGTCCTCGTTTATGCCGTTAACACACAGGCGGAAGACCTTGCTGAGGTAGGAGTCGCCCTTCTTGAAGCCTTGGCCGAACTTGAACGAGGTGTGCTTGGAGCCGCCGGCCTTGCGGACGATGCCATCGAGAGTTTCCTCAGTGAATTTGGAGGATATGTCGAGCAGACTCATCATCTTCACCGTGCCGCAGTCTCGTTGGAAGTGAATTGGACACGTACTTGAAAATACCCAGATAGCGGCCAATCAACAAAGCACTCAGACAGAGAGACTCGTGCACAATTAACTAATCAAATAATCTAAGTGGTTATTTTAAAATAAAATTCAAATTTGTAAAAAAATAAATTTGTTACAAATCTTTTTAAATTTTTATTTATATAATTAATTTATTAATTTGCATATTTAATTCTGATATTTTTAATGCTTTTTGATTTTCTGAGCAGCTCTGTGAAATTGAACCAATTTTGTTTTTTATTATTTGATTTGATTATGATTTTATTTATTTGATTATAAAAATCACAAAAATTCAAAAATATTTAAAAAATTTTATTGAAATTTCAAATCGCGTCCAATCAGAATAGACAGGGTCGGTCAAATCCGACATTTTAGCCATTTCCAGGGTTGCTACACGAAGTCGGGACCCCCAAAAATCGCCGCGAAAATTTTGTTTGCAAAATATAACAAAAACTTTTGTCTGCTCGGAGCTGGAAAATATGACGAAAGAGTCTTTTTTCGGTTGTTTACATTTTTCTGTACCTTCCCTGTAAATTCCTGTTGGGATCAAAATGAAAAACTTAATAATTCCGTAAATCCGGTAAATATGGAAGGTGCAACCCTGATTGTACGTTTACGTTATGTATTTTGCCGGTTAACGTAACGCGTTACGTCACGCTGTCAGCCATCAAACAGCTGATTTTGACATAAGCTGTACCCAACGATTTTTGTTTACAAGTGGTTTTTTTTTGCGAGCAACAAGTTGATAGAAAAAATAATAAATACAGTAAAAATTAGAAAAATTGTGGCAAGAGAATTAATTTATTTAATTCCTAAATGAATCGGTACACTGTGAGTTCGCTGATTGGCGAAGGCTCCTTTGGACGCGTCTACAAAGCCACTCGAAAGGAAGATGTTCACACGGTGGCCATTAAAATCATCTCCAAGGTTTGAGTTTGAGTGAAATATTTATGAAAATAACAAATGTTAAGTAGTAGTAATTTCCATTTTATAGCGTGGACGTTCCAACAAGGAGCTGAAGAACTTGCGGCGCGAATGCGAAATCCAGGCCCGCCTGAAGCACCCCAACGTCATCGAGATGTTCGAATCGTTCGAGACGAAGCACGATTTGGTGGTGGTCACGGAGTTCGCTCTGATCGATCTGCACCGGTATTTGTCGCGCAACGGGGCATTGGCTGAGGAACGAGCCCAGCGCTTGATCTGCCACTTGGTGTCGGCGCTCTACTATCTGCACTCGAACCGCATACTCCATCGCGATCTGAAGCCGCAGAATGTGCTGCTGAACGAAGAGCTGCACGTGAAGCTGTGCGACTTCGGTCTGGCTCGCAACATGACGATGGGCACGCATGTTTTGACCTCCATCAAGGGAACTCCGCTCTACATGGCTCCAGAACTGCTGGCCGAACGTCCGTATGATCACCAGGCGGATTTGTGGTCACTCGGATGCATCGCCTACGAAACGATGGCGGGTCAACCGCCCTTCTGCACCACTTCGATCCTGCATTTGGTCAAGTTGATTAAGCACGAGGAGGTCAAGTGGCCCAGTTTTCTTAGCAGTGAATGCCGTTCGTTCCTACAGGTTTAGTGCGAAAAGTAAACAAAAACGAATAGAGATCTCACTCAATTTTTACAGGGGTTGCTTGAGAAGGACCCTTCGCTTCGCATAACGTGGGCTCAAATATTGTGCCATCCTTTCGTGGAGGGGAAACTTTTTATTGCCGGCATCAAGGCGGACAATTCGCCCTTTATCAATCCCAAGGCCAATCAGTCCGCGAGTGACTCTCGCTCCAAAGCAAGAAAAACGTGAGTTTGATTATTAGTATAATTCTCAATATAACAAATTTTCTCAATTTCCTTCATATAGAAATACCGATGATGTGGAGAAAAAGCTTTCCTCATTGAAATTAACCAATGCTTCGCAGAGCAATATTGATAATGTGACCTCTTCACGTGACAGTATTAATGCGATTCCGCCAAGTGATATTGAAAATTTGGAAACCGATGTCGAAGACAACTCCAACCGAGTTGTTGTGCCCTTCGCAGACAGCTGCTATAAGCTGCCTACCCGTGATCCCAACGAAGATCCGTTTCTTCCACCGCCATTAGTCAACTCCAACACCTGCTTCGTCTCCGGAAATTCCAACATGATCCTCAATCACTTAAATGACAACTTCAGTGCTACTCCACCAGTTGCGGTTGCGCCGCCTCCGTCAAATAATACAGATGCAGCTACATCCGTTGATACTGCTGGAAATAAATCGAAGAAAACGTTAACCTTAAACTTGAAGAAATCGGGAATCCAGGATTCGAAATCGCAAACGCCGTCGCGCAACAAGGATCTCGAGAAACGCAAACTCAGCCAAAACCTTGACAACTTCTCGCTGCGTCTGGGACAGAGCATTGATGTAGATGCTCAGCGCAAGACCACCGAGATGCTCACGCAGAAGAAGGAGAAAGACAAGGAACGCGAGAAGGAAAAGGATGTGAAATCTCAAACAGCTTTGAAGAATTCCACACAGTCCGCCGATGAAAAATTAAGCACCGAGTATGCACAAAACGTTTCTTTGATCTCGAATTTAATCATATTATTGTTTTGCAGAAATTCTCCACCTTGCTTATTGCCGGGTTGGGACTCGTGCGATGAGTCGCAGAGTCCTCCCATCGAGAACGAAGAGTGGTTGGCCTTCTTGAATCGTTCCATACAGGAGGTGCTCGATGGAGAGTTGGATTCCCTGAAACAAAACAACTTGGTATCTAAAATCTGTGGAAATCAAGTGGCGATGTCGAATTAAAGTTTCGTGCTTCCAGGTCAGCATTATTGTTGCTCCGCTACGCAACTCGAAAGCCATTCCAAAAGTCGTGGAAAGTGTCGCTCAGTTACTGTCGTTGCCATTGGTTCTTGGTGGACCTTCAAGCGTCATCGAATTGATTACAACAGTCTGTTATTCCTAAGTGGTTGGTAACTGTTCTCATTGACTGATTGCATCGTCATTACAGGTGTACATTGAGGTGAAACTGGTGCCGAATCTAATGTATGCTTCCAAGTTGTTGCTCTGCAGCAGCGACAAGAGTGCATGTGACTCCTCGGCATCTCTGCAACAAGCAGGTCGCACAATTCGTCCCCTCAGCGAACTCAACTCTGAAGAACTCCGAACATCCTCGCGTCTGTACGAGCTCATTTGCCACTTGGTACACTTGAATGAACAGTTTCTGTCGCAATTTTGTGACGCTATGGCGATTCTTGCAGCCGATGAACTGCTCATCAACTTGCTTAATCATGGTGCGTTTTCGTATTGTATTTAATGAACATTTAAAGTGAAATTTCTAACTCTCGTCAGATCTGAAACAATCTTCCGCTGTGCGCATGACAAACTGCGTTCTGGCTTTGTTGTGCTGCGTCGTCCGTGAACTGCCCGAGAATGCCGATTTGGTGGAGAAGATTGTCTTCAGCTCGAAATTGGATTTGGTGCAGCTGCTCCACCATAAGGATCCCTTACTGCGCACGCGTATGTGCATGCTCTTCCGTCTACTGGGTCGGTTCAGCTTGCGTGGCCTAAAATCCGTTTGGAATCCGGAGATAAAGGAAGCCATCGAAGCCTTGGCCCACGATGCCAATGCAAAAGTAAAGGATGTAAGGCGGATTTTGTAGTTTAAAACATGAATCACAACATATTTCATCTTCCAGGAAGCTAAGGGCACCTTAGAGGAACTTAAAGAATTCTCATTTTACGCTTAATTTTCTTCAATGACACTAAAGGAAACTCATATTATACAGCTACAAAGTTTGCATAGAATTTATTGGAAATACTCAACTCTTATTGTATTATTTAATAACTATAAGTTGACGAAACTGAGAGACTCGAATTATTGGTACTAACTCTAATTATAGTGATGCCTTCTCAAAGTAATAAAACAAACAAATTAAATTCAAGTCGTCGAATTAAGTCTATCTAACCAAATAACCCATTGATGTTGCTCTGGAAGTAGTCGATGAGATCGTCCAGATAGTCGCCGAATTTGTCGAAACTCAAGAAGAAGTCCACATTACAGTCCTCCTCGTACATTTCGTTCAACTTGGAAATGTCCTTCTTCGAGAGACCTTTGCGTTGGCCCAGCGTCGCATAGGGATCCTTGGAAAGAACACGGAATTCAGATATATTTTTATTGACTCTAATGTAATATCAAATAAATACCAAGGGCTCGATGGTCGCCTTCCCGTTCTTGGTGAAGGCGCGCGAGCTGTAGTGCATGACGCTGTCGTAGTCGTATTCGACGCCGAAGTTGGTGATGTGCGTGCGTGCGTACTTGTTGAAGTTGTGCGCGTGGCCGTCGATAATGTTCTCCCAGTTGATTTTCACGTACTCGTCCCGCTCGGTGGCGCTCTGCTGATGGTAGAAGCCCAACGCATGCAGCAGCTCGTGCACGACGACCCCGTGGGTCACGCACTTGGGAGTGTTTAGGTTCAGAACCTGTAAATTTCCAAATATTAATTAAAGTGAAAACCATTGTAGAATTTGGGACAAGACCAACCTGCCCGCCCGTCCGGCGGCCGACGCTCGACCAGCAGCCCGAGTAGTTGCCCTTGAAGACAATCCAATTGGTGTCGCCCTTCTCGTAGGGCCGGAAGCGGATGCATGTCTTCTTATGGTACTCCTGGAACGCCTTCAGGATGGTCATGATCTGCGTGTCGTCTAAGAAAATAATTTTCAGTGAATATATTTTTCGATTATCTATTTGTAGGAAGCGAGTTTGTTTCCTAAGTCTTTCGTTTGGTAACGAGTTCGTTTCCGAAGTCTTTCGATTGAAACCGAGTTCGCTTCCGAAGTCTTTCAATTGAAAGCGAGTTTGTTTCCTGAGTCTTTCGAATGGCATCGAGTTCATTTCCGAAGTCTTTCGATTGGCAAATGTTATTTGATTGAAACGGGCCAAGAAGAAGACTCCACACTTACTGAAGTCCGTGCTGTCGATGTAGAAGGGAACCGTCGCGTCCGGCCAGATGAGCTTCTCGTTCAGCAGCCCGTTGCGGAGGAGGGCGCGATGCAGCATGATGTCGCCCTCGAAGAGGCCGCAGTGCTCCCAGATGTTCGTGTCGCTCTCCTCGGTCCAGTAGTCGAAGGCGGGCGCTGGAAGACGAAGCGCCGGATTAGTGGGCGACAATCTCGAGGATCGCCTCTGCTCCCGAGCTCCCGAGCCGCAATAGTTACCACATACTGTTGTGTCGGCGCAACATGTGCATGTTGGGGCCCCAGCGCGGCGGCGGCGGCACCACCGGGCGCCAGTCGCGCAGCTCCGCGGCGACGTGAGCGGCGAACGCCAGCGTGCAGATGACATAACAATTGCGCAGCAGCAGCGACATGATTAGATAACGTTTAGAACTACCGAAGCAGAGTGCGAATGCAGAATTCTTCTTGGGCCAGAAACAGCCCCGGTCGCACCTCGTGCTGAAGCGTGGCCAAAACAAAAGAAACGCCTGCCCGTCCCCGCCAGCCTTTTTATAGCTTCGCACGCCGGCCCGCCTCCAATCGACGCCCGAGGGACCCCAGCAGACCCACACACTCTCACCGCTCGACGAGAACCTTTCGATGGCTGCAACGGGCCTCAATGGGCTTCTGACGCCGTTTCTTCTTCCTCTCCTTTTCCGCCAGAATTTTCGCTGCTGCATGCGTTCGAGAGCCCGCGAAAAATGGGATTTCTAGGCCATTGTCCGAGCGCGGTTTGCATTTCAATCGATTCGTACTTCAAATTCAATCAAATTAATTGTCTGTCTCTTGAGTGAAAGAGCTGAGCGTCGTCGTCCGTTGCTGAGTGGCCGCTGGTCACCAACTCGTCGACAGTTGGCCGTCGGCCGTAGCTCTGGGGCGGCATGCAAGAAATTTTGATTTCGATTCGGTCGAGTTCTTTGAACTCGCTCGCTCGCACTGGCACAGTGGGAACAATCGCCGCAGCCGAGAAATTTCTACTCGAAGCGGTTGGTTTTGTGTTAAGACATTGTGTCCTATGTGAAGTTATTGCCAAACTGTGTTATCTGAAATTGTTGCCCAAGTGTTTTGTAAACTCGGACTCGGTTTTCACCGCACCAGAAAAGTTCTTTCGCTCTTCACTTGCACTGGCGGAACTTTCCCATGTTCAATCATGAGATGAACGCCGTCGCCAAGGGCACCAAAGCCACACGGAAAAGGCAATAAAAATCGCTTCCATCGGAAATTTCGCGTCACGTTGGCGAAAATCACGTGCGCGCGCTCCCGACCTCAAGGAAACGAACGGCGCTCGCTTGTCAGGTTCAACGGCTGCGCTGCTCGGTTCGGCAGTGACAGCGGCAGCGATGGCGACGCGGGCAGCGGCCCTCGCAGCGAGAGGCGCGACGCAGCCGACAGATGTCAGAGACCTCTGGACGGCGCTGCCGCGATGTCGTGGAAGCTCAATGACCCACAACCAGTGAAACTATCACCACCGCCGGCATCTTACCTTCACCTACTTTCCGTGCGGACGGAGCCACGGCGGCGAGAGCCGCAGTAAGAAAACAGTCGCGCTTTCATAAAACACACACAAACACACAGACACACACAAACGTACTCACCTACTCGCTCACAGATTAATTGTTTCGAGCTGGATGGAGTTTATTTACTTTTCATCTTCTTCAGCCAAGCTTTTCGTCATTTCCAGCATGGGGGAGAACGTCAAAGTCAACCTCCTCCTATCACCCAGGTACCCCCCCCCCCCCCCCCCCCCCATCACCCTCTCCTCCACACGCCACCATGATTTCAATGCGATGGCCGGAATTTGTTACTGCTATCATTATTTATTACCTGCGAGTGCAGGTGTTATTGTTGGTGTCTTTGTTTTTTCTCTGCCATTTCCCATATTTGCATTTGGCTGCAGTCGTCGTCGTCGTCGTCATGGCTTCATGTGCATGGCATGTGAAGCGTGTGAATGTGTGTGTGTGTTTTTAGGCCTGGTAACCTACATTTTCCGCTGCGACTTTCGGAGCTTTCATATTTCAACCAGGAAGTGGAAATCAAACGGCCATTCAAGGCGAGTTCGTTTCCGAAGTCTTTTGTTTTTGAAACCTATCCTCTGAAGTCGGAGAGATTCCTTTGAAATCTAGTTAATAATAGGTTTAAAATTGCTTTCTTGCAAAGTTTTATTGGAATTTTCTTCATTGGAAATTTCCATTTTTTATGCTTCAATTGTTAATTCAATTAGATTAATAAGAATCTTAAATAAATCCTATTGTAGAATTAATATCAAGTCAAATCCATTAGTTTTCCATTAGAAAAGCTGATATTGTCTTGGGTTACCTATCAGCAATATATTCGAGACATTCAAATAATGAACTCAATATAGAACTCCAGAGAATAGTCTTGACTTAAATGGCGAATCGCATCTGAATCGTATTTCCTACAATGCCACAATGTTATCAGTAGTCGAAATACTCTGTTTAGGGAGGCCTACTAGCTAAATATAGTAGTTAAAAACAATCTGAAAATAAATTGGATTTCAATTCGTAAAGAGACGCTATTTTAGGTTTGTAAGATGGGATTCTTCTGCTCCATTTTCCATGATGACCTGGTAGATGGTTGCAAAATATGTCAAATAAGATAAAGTCCTATTAAATCCTTAATATTTCTCAAAAGAAAGTTTTCTAAATGCATGTTATAAATCTGTCGAGAGGAGTGTGAGATGTGGAGATACCACGTTAATCGAAAAGTGTAATCTCTTCAAATTTCCTAAAACTCCATCACTCGATGGCCGACCTGATGGAGTCTCCTCCTCCGATTCCCCGTTAGACATCGCGGGACTTCAATTGCAAATGTTCTCGTGGGTGTGGTTCAAAATCCGCCCAATCGTCGCCTCCGCCAAACTGCATCATGGATCGTTGATTGCTCGTGACCTAGTGAGGTTTCAATGGAGGTTTCAAGCTGCTCGATCTCCATACAAACACTCACATATATTCAGCTTCTTCTCCTTCTTCTTCGATTATAGAAACGTCCTAATTGTGTCAATTGCCTCCAGGCTGCAACTCAGCGAGCGTCCTAACAGCAAACAACATAACAGCAATAACAACATCCGCCCAATGCGACTCCCAGCACCGAATCTGAGAGTATTTTCTGGCGATTGTCAGAATTGCCAGCAGCAGGAAGGAACAATAATAAAACAACAAGAATCACAACAGCAATGAAAACAATAATAAGAATCACAACAACAACAACAACAACGACAACAATGCAGCATCAACAACATTGCAACGTTTTCGGGAGAAAGTCTGACGGTTTCTTCGAGAGCCGAAGTGAGTGGGATGAATGAACTCAGTTCCAACCACGCAGCATGCAAAAACATTCTGGCAGAACAGCGTCAACAACAACAACAACAATAACAACACCAACTCCAAGATTACCATTAGCATGAACAACAACAACAACAACAAGAATTGCTTGAAACCACCAACGGAATCAGAATCTTAGTCAATGTGTCAAAGTCTGAGTCGGCGTCAGTTTCGGAGCCGAGGGTCGGCGGGATGGAGTCGAGCGAAATCAAACAACCCACATCAACAACAACAACAACAACAATATCATCAACCCACAATAACAGCAACAACATCATCAACCCACAATAACAATAACAATAACAACAACAACACATCTACATCTTCTACAATCTGCAACAATAAACATAGAAAAAGCTTTCTGTTCTGCAACTGCACTGAGAATGGAGATAAATGTATGTTGTTGTTGTTGTTATTGTAAAAAGTTTCTCCCACCGTTGTGGGTCATTAGCCCAGCAACATTTGCAAAGCATACTATATAACAGCAACAATAACAATAACAACAACAATAACAGCAATATAAGAATAACAATAACAAAAACGATGCCATAAGGACACAATTTCCTTGATTCTTTTCGATGAAAACGATGTCAATTGTTAGAGTTTTTGTTTTTTTTTCTTGTAGTAGTTGTTATTGTTGTTATTGTAATTTCTGGTGTTGTTGTTATTGTTGTTGTTGTTTTCGCTGAAGAACAGGAAGTGAATTGCAAACAATATTTATTTCACTTGAACTCTGGTTGAAGACGAAGTGCATTAACATTGAAGATTTTCCCCACCAGCAACTTTCTCATCGGTCCCAGTTGCAGCAGCAGCAGCAGTCAGTCAGCCACCAACAACAACAATAACAACTTTGGCTTTTCTTATGCCTCGCGGTGTTCGGTTTTCGTTTGAGCGGAAAATCTAGGTCAAGTTTCGACAAAGATCAAGTACATCATAGATTTCGCCTGCACTCAGGCTCCCACAGACACACACACACACACGCACACTCACACTCACAAACACATGCACACACAGACATTTAGTGCATCCGACTGTTGGGTTGATGACGACGATATTGTTGTTGTGATTGCCGTTTTTTTGTTCTTGGCGAGACCTCCGGGACACGCAAAACGCGAAGCGCTTCCCTCGACTGGAACTGGGTTTGGCCAACAAAGTGCTCTCAACGCGGCAACCTACGGTCGATTCGAAGGAATCGAAAGAAGGCGTCCTGCAGACCTGGAAGTGAGAGGAAAAAGAAGAACTAGTTTCTTTTTATTTAATTCTTTTTTAATTTGAATATTTTCGCACCAGTTACCAGGACGGCGTTTCAGGTTCAGTTCAAGTTCTTCAAAGTTCTCCCAGTTGAGCACGGGGCTCGGGTGAAAATGAGGAAATGGCAGAAGCAATAATAGAAGAAAATGACCGCAAACTGGCTCCGAAAGAAAATGCACCGCAGTGAAAGTACACGATTCCGCGTCCCTCGGCCCGCACGACAGAATCGACGGAAATTTCTATTGGCTCGGAAGTAGGAAGCGTTTTCTTAGACTATGTAAAGAGAAAAGTCACATGGACCAAGGGGAACCCAAGGCTCGGTAAATGTCGTCGGGCTGGAGCGAAAATGCGTTCGAATACTTGGATAAAATCTGTTCTATTTCTTTTCCTTTGAGTTGCCATCGTCTGCATCGTCATGCATCGTCATGCTAATTTAATCTAGATTAGACTAGATAAAAACAAATGTTCCTGTTGCTCGCCTTCATTTTTTTGGCCTGATTGTTCAGGTTGCCAAAACTTTCTGACCACTCCCATGAGGCCGAATGCATTTTTGGCCAGTGCCTGCAGTGGCAACAACAACAGCAACAACAACAACAACTGCCCCAGCAGCGATGAAGAACAACAAATACGAGTTGAGTGGTCGGCGAGGAAGAAGTAGAAGAAATCGAAAATAGAAAGAAAGAAGTCGTCGAGAAGCAAATAGTCCGGCGACGAAAGTTGGAAATTTATGCGTCCGTCTTTTTCTGCAGCTCAGAACCGCAGCGAGTCAAATTGCCAAAAAGCGGATGTTGTTAGCGAGTCATCGTTGTCGTTGTTGTTGTTTAGTGGTTAACCGCATCGGCAATAGATAGATACAACAACAACAATAACGACACTCTGCTACTTTATGTGTTCTGCTTTCGCTTTAGAAAACGTCCGATCGCATGCTGCACGTTGGCGGCGCGACTCGGTCGATGGACGGTGGACGGCGACCCAGGGGGCGAATGAGTTATCTTAATGGCATACAATTTATTCTGGCCAATGAGGCGGCGGCCCCTTAAGAACCTCTTCCGGGCTCAACGAGCCGGCAACTTTCATCGAGCGCCGCCGTTGTGTGGTTCCAGGTGGGGGAGGCGGCCGCTCCAAGTCGGCGACTGCGGCAGAAGTAGAAATTCGCGAGCGAGTTCGCGTCTGGAGTCTTTCGTTTTTTTTTTTTCAGCGATGCTCTCAAGATTTCACCACTTCCTTAAAACGCATGGAAATCGAAATTTCGCAATAACGTTTCCACCTCCGACTCCGCCAACAATTCCGCCAACTCCACCGCCGACTCCACCTCGTCCATCCGTCCAACCGATCGATCGACCATTCGTCGATCCACCATAAATGCCAATAATTGTTGGTCCAACATGGGCGACACACAACTGTCACCGCATGTCATCTTGCGGCGGCGGCGGCTGCGATGTCATTCAGGCAGCGTCTTTTAGCTCGATTGAAAACGCGGAGAAAAGTTTGGTTGGCGGCTTCTGCTGCTGCTGCTGCTCGTTTCGCTGCACGAAGAGATGTTATTTTTCCCAGAGCTCATATTTTCCATAGGTTGCGGTTTCTCCGCATAATTAGTTGCACTAACAACAACAACAAAAATAACAACAACACCAACATGTTCCGCTCGACAAAAAGGAAACCGAAGGAAAAACTCGCATTTCTTTCTTTTGTCCGCGGATGAATTTCACTGGCTCGTGGGTCATCATCTTCATTTCAGTGTCTTCTCGTCATCGTTGCACAGTTTGTCAATCTTCGCGTGCCTCGGCTACCTCGACTGTCAGTCTGTCTGCCTGGCAACAACAAAAAGCAATAACAACAATTGAAAAACATGAACATTTCTATTTCGCAGAAACGCATTTCTTTCTTATGGCGATGGTGATGCGAAAACTCCCGGTGAAAACGGAAACCACCAGAAAAGTCGACGCGATCTCGACGCGAGATGGAAATGAATTTGTTCATAGGAAATCGCAACGGATGATGGGGGGAGGATAGAAACCGGGAATGGGGAGAGGACAGTGGGTCGATGATAGTTGGAGGAGGGCGAGCCCAGTGGGTCAAGGACGGCATGGTCGACGGCGGATCAAGAGCGCGGGTAGTTTTTTGGAGTGACTTCGATTTCCCTAGTTAATGCGATCCCAAACGACCTTCTAGGGAACCTTCTGTACCTTCCATTTCACCCCACTGTCTCCTCCCTTTCATCCCCTTCCCTGTCCCTTCAACTCCTGTCCTTCATCTTATCTCGAGTCAACTGCCCCTCACTAGATCAGTGTTGCCAATGCGACGTCATCGGTTTTCTTCCGGACTCAATTGACTTGTCTTCGCCACTGTTGCTATTGCCATTGCTGTTGTTATTTTTTGTTGTTATATTGATGGCAATTGCTTTTGTTGGTGGCAGTGTTTGTTGTCGATGGCAATGGTGCAGTGTGTCATCCACTCACAGTCGCGGCCTTTGGCGGCCGTGGCCGTGAATCACGTGAAATTACGAAAAACACGCTGCTTCCATTTTCGCTGTTTTCGCCGTTTGCGCTGTTGGAACTTTCCTGGAAACCTAGTGCGAAAGATGAAATGATTGAATTGAATCGGGGAAATGGGATGAAATTTCGCGAATGTTGGCGACGCCGGCGAAAGTGTGGCAGTGGTTGGAAAGTGGACACACTGGCAGGGAAAATTTTAAATTTCAATTTTGAAACAGATCGCGAAGTTGTTGAAGATCGATTTCATTTCGAAAGTTCTCGAAGGAATAAAGTTATAGATAATCGAAATTAGTGTGGTATTAGTCAGTCGATTACATAGTATTAATATATATTAGCGAATTTCTTCAACCTCAGGTAGGCGATTGATTGACGGAGTGATATCATGAATGCGATCATCATTTGGATGGAATTCAGCCTTGGGCCGATCTTGGTGAACGTCCCCAAGGGGAAGAGGAACGGGAAGAAATGGCCACAATTATCGCAGAGCAAACATTCTAACACATCCAGTGGCCATAAAAAGGCAGCTAACAAAACAAAAACAACAACAGCAACAATAACATCAATAATAACAACACTGGCAATAAAAACAAAAACACTAGCAATAACAACAATACAAACAAGTATGAAAGAATGAGATAGTGATCAATAATTGGCCATAAGCAGTATTTCCATAAATGCACAAAAACAGCAACAACAACAACAACAACAACAAAGACCAACAACTGCAATCGCGACCATTATTCATTGCCAGCAGCAAAATTGCAAAGAGAGAACGCGGTTGAGTGGGGGGGGGGGGGGGGGGGGGGGTTGTGAGGGGGCAAAGAACGAAATGGGAGGGGTGGGGGACGCTCGTTAAGTGAAGAATAAATAATGAACTTGCGACGGTTGCCGAGATCCAATCGGGGAATCCACTCTCCGCTCTCTCACGAGTCAAGCCGACTCACGAGAGCGAGAGAAGAAGAGGAATTATTATTGTTGTGTATGTGGATGGTTAGACAAGAGGGAGCTGGAGGGAGGGAGCAATGTTGGGCCAAGCCCCTCGACGAGTGCTCAAATGCACAATTGCCAGTGCTGCCAACGCAGGCCATCGAATGCACAACAACAACAATACAACAACAATAATAACAACAGCTCGACGAACGTCGCCGCTCAACGAACAACAAGCGAACAAAACAAATAATAACAACAATAACAATAACAACACAACAAAAAAAAAACGAAGAAAAAAGGCTCACGTACTCGGAAAAGCGACAGAAAGTCTGTCGCAAAGTCAAAGTCGTCCGTCTGTCCGACCGAACGAACGTCGTTCGTCCGTTTTTTCATCCGTCACGTGAGCATAATTTTCTTTCCTCTTCTGTCGCAAGCCTTCGTCGCTGACGTCGCGTCGTCGTGGTCGACGGCCGAGGCTGACGCTGACGCTCGGCTCAATCCGTCCGTCCGTCCGTCCCCACTCGATCACACGAAGCTGATTCTTCCTCTTCGCCATCGCTTCGCTTCGTTTCGTTTCCCTCTTTGGCTCTCTTTCTGTCTCTCTCGCTGTCTTTCTCTCTCTCCCAACTGCCTCCCCCTTTCACTGCACGGAGTGGTCGACCAACAACCACACTCGCATACACACACACATATACATTTCCGATCAGCTGTCACCTACTGTTCCACTTTCATAATATATGGGTCAAATGGTGGGGCATTGATTGCGGGTTCAACGACCGCGCTCGACTCGGAGTACGAGCCGAGCCGAACCAGCGAACGAACGAGCAAACGAACCTTCGAGCGCCGCGTCGAGCTGCGCTGCTGCGGCGTCGGTGCCGGGCCGACTCGAACCGAACCCCACCGATCAGTGCCGAGGCGAGCCGAGCCGCAGTGTTTGTAACACAACGAGCTGAGCACGACCGCGAACACGGCGATGACGAGAGCGCCGCCGCCGACAGCGACGTGAGGCGAGGTGACGACGACGACAACGACAACAATGACGACCGCCGATGCGTTCGTTGCTCTCGGTGCAGATGCAGCGCACGCCTCTCTGACGCCGACTGAGGACCTCTGCGAGCGCGATCTCTGCCCCGGCGCTCGGAGTCGGGCTGCCGGAGCTTTGACGGTCGCTGCGAGAGAGGGACGGACGAGGCAACGAGCTTTGGATTGAGTGGGTCGGACTGAGTGGGTCGACATCGAGTTCGAGCTGAACTCACAGGCGGTCGACTCGAACCTCTCCACAACTTCGAGTGCGAGTGCGATTGATGGAGAGCAGCGGCGGCTCCAAGACTCCACTGAGTCGTCCACTGCAATCGCGGCAACTCGACTCGGGCCGCAGTCGTGAGGCGTTCGTTGCCGGCTGATGACCCACGACGACGCTCGTCGCTGGTCTTCGGCCCTCGAGTCGATCGCAGCCGCCGACGCAGAGTCTTCGGGTGTTACAGAAGAGGTCTCCAACGTCTGGAGATTTGACGTCGTCGTCGAGTTTCTGTTTCTGGAGACTCTTGGGGTTTATCATTATGAACAGAGCTTGGTGGAATGGTGGGATCAAGATCAGGTTCGAGGGCGTGAGGCCATGGTTAAGTTTGCAAGAGTTCATGGTAACGAACCCATTGTTGTCGTCGTGAGCAATA